>JAJTUP010000153.1:0-77424 GCA_021399435.1 Diaporthe sp. PMI_573 | reverse complement strand
GGTATCTTTATAGAGCAGAGCTAGAACCTTAGTTAGGGTAATGGCTGCTTTTATTATTGCCCATTTTGGCTAACTTGCCTAAATTATATGGCAATGGCACTTTTATATAGTGCTTAATGGCGTCAAACTAGCTTGCGGCCCGCAATGGCTTTAACTTTAATAGGCTAACAGCTTATTAACAGCACCGGCGCAAACAGACTAGGCACGGCCTAACGCTATGGCTTTTAGCGTAAAATGGCGGGCGGCTTTTAACTATACTAAACACCTTTCTCATCTCCCAAAATAATTAGGAAGCAAGGAAATCAGGTAGAACAGGATGAAACTTTCCATAAATGAAACAGTCCTTCAACAGAGTGAACAGTGGTAGGACTATGATCCCGAAACTCGAGGAAGCATTATAATGAGAGTAAGTCTAAACAACTTCTCGATCTAAGTCCGCAGATCTGTGGCCGCGTTGGTAGTTTCGTGAACGTCCTCTGTTAGGCTCCACACAGCCAGGTCAAAGTTCTTACAGTACCGGTAGCTAGAGGGAGAAACTACTGTTCTTAGACAAATAAGGAAAAAAGAAAGCATGATCCCGGCCGGAGTAGTTTGACAGGGGGGCAGATAGCAACCCCCGCCGGCAACATAGGAAACCCGAGGAAGAGACTGTTTTCCCTTATCTTTTCTTTCCCAAATTACCTACTCGCCGTTAACCAGCCGCCATCTATACCGGCTTTATTTACTTCACCCGTCCACCGACTCGCGCTACATTAATCGCCTATTTACCCATTAATTTTGGCACTACCTCCAATTCACTTTATACCCATCTGCTCCGAGCTACTTCCTCTTGACTTTAACTGCTGTCTGCTGACTTTTTACTAGCACCACAAACAAGATTAATAGTATATATACTTTGCTGCATCAAATGTCATTGGTTATTATCAAGAAGATTTGTAATTTGATAGAGGATAAGTTTCCACGTTTAGTGTAGTATCCTTTGCCATTATGAATCCAGTATCAATGTTTAAGAGTACAGTAAGTCCTGGCTGGCCAATCAAGACTTAGTTTTAGTCTGAAGCATTCTACTTTGCGGGCCGATTAGTTTGGTCACCCAAATTGGCTAGAAATTAGCGGCTTCCTTGGAACACGACGAGGCCAACAAAGGTTTAATATATATATCAACCGCCAAAGGAATGATAGGTGAACTAATCTGGCCTAAAATAGAGACTATTGAATAAAAGTATTAATTATTCTACTTTTCAGCCTGTAATTGTAGTTTATAATCATATTGTTCCCTGTTGCATACCTCCCAAGTTACCTTTATAATTACCACCCGGTTTTATAGGATTATTAACTATAGATGACAAATTTATAAATATATGGTGTCTGAAAATATTTTCAGGGCATAGATACTATTTTAGTATTCTAATGAAACCTTATGTAAGCTTGCTGTGTATCCGAGCCCTGAGTTAAAATTCTTACCTAAACTTAATTCCTATAATGTTAGTGTACTAGCGGAGACTTATATACAACTTCTCAGGCTATATCTGACTATTGATTTAGCGTTGAAAACGGGAATAAAGTACTTTTAACTTATGCCAACCTTGGATATTTTACATAATAGTCTGGCTTTAGGCGACCATTTTCTATCTCGTTCCTTGTTTTTATGTTGCTGTTTCTCGCGTATTAATAACCTGAATTTGATTACACATTCCTACCACTGTTAACTATATTATAAAAATAGATTGCGTTCCCTAATTTAGGACGTCGGGCTTTAACGCTCCTAGACTTGGGCCCCGAGGGACAAGTTTCGGTTATACCAGGTTTATAGAACTTAAAGGAAGCTTATCCTGCAGCAGCATGTTGATTTGCTCTCAAGGCAGACACCATACCCCATTATATTTAAGCGTGACACTGTATTTCCCGGTAGCAGCCAATAGGCCAACACTAAACGCTCAACTCCTACATCCGAGGCTAATGTCTAGGTCTCCGCGGCTCAAAGATCGATACCTAAACCGAAGACGAACCCTTGCATTTCTTGAATCAACCTGCCTATTAATTTTGCAGATCCAGACGGCAACTGCCCTATACCTATTGTCGACAAATTGTCATAGAAGCATTATAGAACCGCCTTTAGACTAGAGCTCGGCGGTTACATTGCCGTTGTTTATAAGATCCCTGCTGTAGATAGACTTTTTTTAATGTAAAGTATTTCTAGATTAAGCCAAGGGGAGAAAATTAACATGCTTTAAGGTCTTAAGCATGAAAATCTTCTCCTACCTAAGGAGATATTTACGTATAAAAATATAAGCTATATTATTATCGAGTATACAGCTATATCTCTAGACGGCCTTATATTAGTATAGCCCGATAAGGCCTAGCTTGCTGCTATTATAGGGCAGGTCCTATATAGCCTATATTATCTAGTGTCTAATAGCTTATTATATAGATTAATTACTAGTATAAATATCCTCTTGATAAATAAAAGGGTAGTTAAAATTAGTAATTACTGTATATATTATTAATAATACTCCTTACTAATATCTTCTTACAGCTTATTGTAAAGGGTACTCCCCGATTATAACAAAAAGCTAGTAAGCTAATATAAGAGCCTTAGATATAGTTATAGGTAGGTTAATAGACAAGGAGATAGATATTGGCATAGTAAATAAGAATTTAAATGATAATTTTTTTTAGCTAAAGGACCCTCTTAAGTAGTTGTCGGAAGTAATTAATTTCCTGAGTCTTATACTTAATGTATCCGTTTAAAAGCTAGCCGAGGTAAGTTATAAACCTTACAATTATCTCCAGGTAGATGTGGTTAACTTTTTAGCATTGGTTTCTGTAATATCTACTCCTGACTAATAAACTAGTTCCGTTGGTTAAGTTTGCAATTACGTCTTTATGCAGGTTTTATAATTTAAACAATAGTTTTATATATACTCGGTCGGATAGATAGTTACAGTATACCAGGTTTGTCGGCGGGAGGTTAACTGCTTTGGAGATGGCTTAATCGCGACTGAGACTTGGTGTTCTGGATGGCCAGTTCGTTTCTGTAACAGCCTCTCCACAGCCGGAGGGAGAAGCGCTCCGGTAGCCCCTGGTTTCCAAGATCCGTACTGGATCGCTTTCGACTAGTAGCCTAACTAACACCATGGTTTCTGTAGCGGCATCAATCTATCGTCCGACATCAGGCAAGTATTTTGGCTTACACAAAACATCCTCACGCGTAAAATATTCCTTGTCAAATCTTCAGGTTCGCTTTGACCTTCAGAGTCAGGGATCTGAGCACACGATCATGATTGCTACTCGAATTGATAACCCGTGTTAAGTCAAGTGCCGCGGCACCGAGATCAATGCCCGCATTATTTTAGGTCAGTACTTCCTGCATCACTTTCTTTGGAATCCCGACTTTTCTGTACTCAGTCATCGCCGTACTCTTCATCACTTCCGGGCTCTCTTTCGTCTTGCTCTTTGCGCAGTGCGACCCAGCAGATCACCTCTGGCATCCGCTTTCTCCAGCCAATTGTTTCCCCAATTATGCACTTAACTAATTTCAGGCTACTGATGAGTTCTAATTTTTATATAATTCATATCAGAAATTGATTTGCTGACTAGATAGTGAACATAGAGCTGTGAGGTATTTATATGAGCAGAGCTGTAGGTAATACAGAGACCCACACGGTCCACATTCGTGACTCCCTATGCTGCGAGAAGCTTTCCAAAATTTCCAAACTCCTATGGTCAAAATTCTTGTTCACACTCTGTTGCATCTAGGTGCGGTGTTTCTTAAAAAAGGTAGTCGTCATATCAACAACCAACCTTACTTGGAGGAGCATCCCTAAATGAAAGAGAGCTGTTCTACATGACCGAAAAATGTGACATCTTCGCCGTCCCAAGTTCCCGAACCTTGACCATATGCCTCAGTGATGTTATAGCCCGGGTACCCAGCCGCCGGCGATGCCTCCGAATGTGTGGCCGATTGCTCAATGTTGAAGGTAGCGTTGCGTGTTGGGACGTCCAGGAAGAAGCTTCGGAAGTAAGTCAGGCCGCTCTTCACACTGACATAGGGGTTGGCTGCCCTAGAGGTGTTAGAGCTGATCTCAACGACCTCATGGAGGCCGCTGGAGTGCCAAATAGTAGCCCAAGCGCGGTTGCTCAAGGTGCCGTCCTTGGTAGGAGCTAATTGCCAGCAGTGTACCATGATGCCGTTTGAGAGGTAGAGCCAGAAGCCTAGATGGCCACCGGGGATGCCAAAGGTACCGGTCTGCCGCTCAAAGAAGCCAATGGACTGCGTCGTGTCGATCTCGACGTACGTGCCATCGATCATGATTTTGCCATCAACACGAAGTGTTGGATTGCCCTTGCGGTGAGGTTAGACTAATACTGGTGGAGCTTGGGGAAGCGTGCTTACCCAGTACCACGAATAACCTGGAATGAGACGTCTGTAATCATTACCACTCTCCTCATTGGCCGCAATGGTGACACCCCCACTTCCGCCGACATATATATTCTTGCCGGTCGGAGTGAAATGCACATCGATGTTGACCCCAGCAAAATCGCAGTTGTAGTACATGTCAGTGTAGTTGTCACCTCCAGCTGGACTAGAGAAGTTCTGAATGGCCGATTGGAGGAAGACCTGCCCCTCGCGTCCCTCACCAGGAGCAAAAGCAGTTCCGGACGCTGCTTCTTGTTCAAGGTTTTGAAGGTCGTTCAAGACGAAGATCCCAGTGGTTGAATCCAGACGGAAATTGGGGGCAACTGTGACGTGATACTTTCTTCCATCGCGGAGAGTCAACCACATTAAGAAGAAGTAACTGTTGTCAAATACTTATTAGTGACTTTGATGTCGTACGGACAGCATTGAAGTACAACGGACCTGTTCAGGTTCCCAGTGCCTGGGTCGAGCCAGGCCATTGTCTTGCGAACATCGTAACGGCCAACATTGGTCTGTGGTGATACGTGAGCTAGGGCGTGGCTTCTGAGCTACATTTTTTACATACTCCATCATTCTCGATTGTGGTGATTGGAAACTCAGGCGGTGCAAAACTGGGAATATCGACAGCAGAGACCGCCGCCAGCAAGGTGGCCAAAGTAGTCGTGAAATGCATATTGAAGGGTGGATTCTTTGACGGTATTCGGGGTGTTGTGGATGAAATGATGCTGGTGATAAGTTGCATTTGAACTTTCCGGCGCTCACCCAAGGTCGCGATGGACCTTATACTCTTAAATCAATGGTCTTCATTCCATATTCGTCTAACTATCTGTGGGTCACGCGTACACAGAGGTCCAAAATTGGTCGCTGGAGGTCAATCCCATCCATGGCCGCGAACCGCGTAACCCCTATTACTCGTACTCGCACCGAGTATAGGTTACCAATTTCCCGAATGGCGCTCACGGCCATGCTAAGCATACATAACTATCCAAGTTGCGGCATGGTTGGCGTGCAAGGATGGTTCCTCGTATGATTATGAGTAAACTCTCAATAGGAAGGAGCTGTACATGGGCGCTATCTTATCTCTGCTTGCGGGTTTTGCCCTATGTAGGTAGTTCTTCCACGCATGCAGCTGGCGACAGACTGACACGGCGCGCCCGCGGGTGGGCCCAACCCAACGGACCTCTAACCAAAGGGGGACCAGCCCCGCTTTCACTCGCATACGAGCTATACGGCTGTACGACTATACGAGTAAATACGAGCTATAACATGCCATAATACTAAAGCTGCCGAGCACTCTGATCGACATATCTCCACTTCTTTCTCTAGTCGTGTCGGTCACCAACTATGAGGACGGTCAAAAGTCTGGCTGCGTATACATAACAACTCCAAAAGTTACCCTACTAGAGCCAGCAATTTCCACAGTCGACAATGCATATGAAATACTAACCTGCCGAAGACAACAGAAACCGAACAGAAGCCATCATGCCACAATCACGTTAGGCATTTGGCTAAGTGCGACTTTTAAGCCAAATCCTCCGAGTCGCTAAGCTTGACGAATACTCATGATGTCAGGCTGGACCAGACTTATACACAGTCTTATGAGTCAATGGTCACAAAGAGTCTCCTATGGCAAGCCTTCATGATAGATAACTGAATTTTACCATCGGCCCAGGGTAGGGAATCAATCCATCCACGTCAATATCCGACTTTGTAGATTAAATTAACGGCTTACTCAGCAGGGTGCTCGTAGATTGATGTCCACAAGGCTATCTGTAGATTAATGTCCATAATATTAAACCCGTAAAAGACCCCTGTCACATTAACTCAGATTTCCTAATCAGGCAATTCGGGAACCTATCGCCGAAATTTCAATTACCTTACTCCTACTGCTCCTCCAAACAAGCCTGTCTAACAGCCTCCTCCAACACTATATCGTCAAGCAGTATGCTATTGACATCTTTGATAATGCCTATACGTAACCAAAATCGCAGCGTTTAGATTAGTCTAATCGTCTCAGCGTCTAAGTGCTTGATCCTTTAGATCAGAATGTTTAAGGCTTATAAAGTCTAAAATAGAAGCAAGTACCCTCTTGCCTCCTTTCTTTTCTAACAGTATTAATTATCGTCCTAATAGATTCCAGAAGCCGTAGGCTTTCTAGAGGTAGAGTTTAGCGTTTTAGGTACCTTTAGATTCGTATAACTGCAGCATAGGGGTCTTCTAGCATATATATAGCATATAGATCTATCGTTAAGATGTTTTAAATTAAGTTTTAACTCTGTAATTCTATACCCATAATAGGGTATCTTTATTATACTTGGCCAGCATAAATTCCTTCTAGACGCGAAAAATCCTCTGCTCCTTATTACTTATTAGTGCCCAAGTAGAAGGCTGGCAGACTTTAAGATCCAGATCCAGACTAGGCCGAGAGACCTCAGCATGCCCGTTATTATTAGTTAATAGTTTAGAGTTAAAAGGAAAGTCTACTATCTTAAGATTAAAGGCTTACCGACTGTATAAATTGAGTAAATAAGGAGATATTTTAGGCTTAAGCGTTATAACGCGTCACAATATATTAGAATACATCTAAGGTATTACCTAATTAGATCTATTAATAGTTACGCAGAGATATATAGTAAATATTAACAAAATATATTTAGGCACCCATATACCTAACCAGCGTTTACATTAATCTACATCTTAATCTACCAGCCCCTAACTGTAGATAGATTAATTATATAATAACAGGTCTTATAGATTAATATTAACGTAAATTAAAGTTAATGTATTGATTAATATTGTAAAAGTTGTAGATTGATTCCCTATTTTAGGGGAGGACATGGGCGTTGTATTAGGAGGTAGAGTAGAGAATGTAAAGCAAAACACTGCTAAAATGGTATAGTAAAGAGATAAAATATAGTTTATATAAGCCTAGTTTATATAATCTATGTTTAAACTGTCTCTGCTAGAAAGAGGTGCAAGTTTTAGTAGGTTAACATGTCCGGCTTTACTATTTATAGGACTATTATATATATTATTACTGCTACTTTCTATAGCGCCTATATTTTACAAGAAACTATTCTATATTAGATACTATCTCTTACTAATCTGCTATTCTAGCTACTAAAAATAGTATTAAAATAAGGTAGGGGTAAACTTTTTAGGAAATTTTAAATAAGAGAACATATTGCTTAACTATAGCTATAATAATCTAGAAAAGCTAGATAAGTTTTTTTTTATTTATATAGTTATAATGTTATACTATATTATTTAAAGTATTAAAATTGTTGGTTAAGCACGTAAACGAGTAATTACTCGAAGGGGTTACCGAAGTAGCTACTTGATAGCTTTAATTCAGTAGGTCTGTCGTGTGTTGCTTCTAGCTAACCCCTTCGTGGGTAGCGAAGCACCTAAGTAGGGTGCAGCCAGAAGGCTGACTAATCTAAGGTGTGTACAGGCCAGTAGTCGGTCTAAGCGCGCTTACTACTAATAGCTGCCTAAGATGACTAAGCAGCCATCGCAGCCAGCCAGCTAGAAGTAGCCAGCTATAGCAATTCGCTTTAGACCAACACCTTTATCTATTATTATCGCTATTACTATTACCCATTTCACACTAACGTGGTTCACCAGTCAGTGGGTCATACTAGTCAGTGGGACACTTTTGCTAACTTAACCAACTTTTACCAACCCTAGCACCCACTAGGTACCAAAGGGTTAGTTAAAATTAGTACTAATTAGTACCAACTACTTTAAATTCCTTATTTCTAATTAATTTGGTTAATTTGGAGAGGTTGGTGCTATTATAGTACTAGTTTAAAGTGGACGACTTTTAGTGGGAAAATCAGCTTTCCTACCAAAATAAAGCATTTTAGCTATATAGGATTAACCTTAATCTACACTAGCCAGACTAACTATTTAGGCGGTCTACCGCGGACCGCTTAAAAATATACTATTATTTACTCGGAATCTAAATAACTAGACTCTTCTATATCTTTCTCACAAGTTCTTACATTATGCCTAGTCTTGCTATAGTTACTATATTATCGTTTAGACAGTTTGCCACGGACCGCCTCCTCGCTATTACCAGCTATTTTACTAGCTAGCTACTTTTCCTTTTATTTTTCTTTAATTATTACCTGGGAATCCTTAATACTAAGTACCCCTCTAAGCTAGACCCGACTTTTTTTAGCCCTCCGGCGTTTGGTAAGCCCAATATTAGCCTTCTTAAGGGTACAGACCTAATTATTTAAAAGAGTGATCTAATATACTATTATTTGTATACCCTTTATAAACTTCTTAACTATTTAAATAATTGGTATAGGAGAGCTACCCTGGTGTGTAGATATTCTACCCTTAATAAAACTTGACTACTAGATAGTCTAGTTAGTATTAGATAGTATTTATAATTCCCATTTTGTTAGTAATATAGGGAGGAATTATACTAGAGTTTATAGGTAGACATCTAGTTTAGAAATTATAGAATCTAGGTCTTATGGAGAAATACTAGCCTCTCTAAACCTAGATTTTATATTTTCTTTTATAAAGACCTTGTTATAGGCTATCTTAAATATAATAAAGAACTTAGACTTAGTAATATAGTTGATAAACACCTGGATAAAGAGATTGATCTCATTACTATATATATATTTTAATAGCGAAAATAATGTAACATCTAATAGCTAAAGTAGATAAGATAAGTATAGGGGTATACTGATAGGGATAATATTGTTGTTGTTACAATACTACTTAAATTTCGCTAATATATGGCTTTTATGTCTATTTAGGACAAGTATCTAGTACTTGTCCTTTATCTGCTTAATTATATGCTTGTTAAAGTACTAAATCTATTTTAGACTAGTTTTGTTATCTATCTACCTATTGGGAGTAGGCTTAATAATCTAGCTTGGTGGAAAGCCAGACTTTATGGTTTAGTTAGCAAGGTAGTAAGCACCTTAGATAATTACAAACGGCAGGATATACTAGCCCTTTATATTAATATATTTAATAACTATTATCTATTCCTAGTTTCTAGGCTGTATAGATTTAGCCTTTCCCTATCTATCAGTATGTATAATAACCATTACTATAGTTATTACACCTATTATAAAGCCTATTTTATTAAAGTTGTACAAGTTGTTATCTATGATCCTATACTTAGCTATTATGTTATAGAGTAGCCAGAACTAGTTTTTAATAACCTCTAGATCTTTATAAAGGGCCCTCTAGTAGTTATAAAGTCGAGAGAATTTTGTTTTTAAGCTTGGTTATATATCTATAAAGCGTTGTGTTTAGTTCTTGCTAACCGGCTTACTATTACATGATGCTAGCAGGAGGTTAGCTATATCTTCTATACTAGAAAGTCGCATTAGAAATCCTTATATATTTTACTTAATAATATATTAGACAAGCGTTTGCTCTTTAATTTAGTTAAGTTTATAGTAGTTAATGTATAATTTATCACGGTTATGTTAGTTATTTATCCTCCTAAAGAGTATACTTCTAGGGACATTAAAAATATATATAGCCTAGCGTATACTTAAGGGTTTCTTTTGATTTTTTTTAGAGTTTTTAATTACCTGAAGTACTAGTTAGACTTTCTATTCTTTTAGGTAGATTAGCATAGTAGTTATTGATTTCTAGCGTGTTAGATATTTAAGTAGGTAGAGTAATGCAAGATTAACGTGAAAAATAGAGACGCGATTTATATTAAAAATAAAGCTACCTACTAAAACTTTAAACTTTTAGACTAGTACTGTAATACTACTATACCTCTAAATTAACCGAATTAATTAAAAATAAGGAATTTGAGGCAGTTAGCACTAATTAGTGCTAATTTTAACTAACCCTTTAGTATCTGGTGGGTGTTAAGGTTGGCAAAAGTTGGTTAAGTTAGCAAAAATGTCCTACTGACTAGTATGACCCACTGACTGGTGAACTACGTTATATCTATAAATTTATAGTAATATTAAAATAAGGATAAATCTTAATAATATTTAATTATTTTCTAGTTAAAAAAGTTTTTAAAAGCTAAGCTCTACTAGATAGCTTATAATAGAGAACTAAGTACTATAGTTAAAAGCTTTAAATACTAGCAATAGTATCTTAAAGAGGTATAAAAGCTAATTATAGTTCTTTCTAATTATAATAATTTTTATAGCTTTATAAAATAAAAAGAACTAATATAAAAATAGGTTTAATGGCTTATATATTTAGTTAGGTTTAATTTTACTATTAAATATTATTTTAGAAAAATAAACCCGGCAGATAGCCTATTAAGAAGGCCTGACTATATATTAAAAAAAAGCCTCTAAATTTAAATTAGATCTTAACTCTAAAATTAAAAATAGTTACAGCTATTAAAAAAAAATTATAATTCTATCTAGAAGACTAATAATAGGCCTAGTTTAAGGCTATAGTTAAAAGTATTAAAGTGTAAAAGGTCTTAAAACTTAATTCTTCTTTAATAAAATATTAGCTTAAGTCTATAACTCTTTTATAGAGGCAGTTTATAATAAGAGTCTAGGTCTAGGCGTGTATTAATAATGTAGGTATAATATGCCGAGAGCCTTATTCTCTATTATTAGATTTAATTTACAAAGTCTAAGGGGAAGACTCTATAATCTAGGCTATTATTAAAAGGATTAAATCTTTAAACGGTATTATTTTAAATAGTTTTAGTTATAAGTTTTAAGACAAACTACTATACTAGAAGAGATATATATATATATTAGAATAAGAAGCCTTATAATAGAAGATTTTACACACCTACTATAATAAGCTGCTAAGTGGGTATTAGGGGTAAATATAGATATAAATTTTAGTTAAAAGACATTTTTGCTAGCCGGGTTTAAAGGCCTTTATTATAGACTATATACGCTTTTATATAATATACTAATATATATCTACGCTATATTATTGCCTATATAGAGAGCTTGCTTTATTACTAATTTTATTGGGCCCTATATAAAAACTTAGTATAAATTTTATTACTAGACTTTTAACTACTATTAGAGATAGCAGAAAAGTAGATATAATTTTAGTTATAGTAGATTGTTATACTAAGATAAGTTTCTTTACTACAATAAGTATAATAATAAATGCTACTAAACTAACCAAGATTTTTTTATAAGAAGATTAAGTATAAATAGGGACTACTTAAAGAAATTATAACTAATAAAGGCACAATTTTTATTAGCAAGTTTTAAAAATTATTTTGCCAGTTAAGTAAGATTAAAACCTAATATACTACTGTTTACTATTTATAGGGCAATAGATAAATAGAAAAAATAAACTAAACCTTAAAGCAATATTTAAGGATATTTATAGTAGAAAATACCTAAAACTGGCTAAACTTATTATATACTACATTTTTTATATATAATTTAATATAAAGCGCTATAATTAAAATAAGCCCGTTTAAAACTTTCTTTAGCTATAAACTATTTTTTACTATTCTATATAATAAATAATCTATTAAGGATAATATTTCTTAAAGAGAGACACTAGTGTTAAACGGAAACGCTTGTATAGGCGCTGTATATAAAGAGTTACCCTAGACTTAGTACTAGATTTTGTCTAAGTGTTTATAGGATGTATATGCTGGTAGATAAGTTTGGTGGCTGTAAGTTGATTTTTTAGGCTATTTTAAGACCCTAACTTTATATCTTTATATTACCCTTATTTCTTATCTAAAAAGTATGTAACTTAGTTTATTAAATAGCCTGTTTTTTGAAGTTTATCTATATTTAGTTTGGTTACTGTTAGGGTTAGGGTTGGCTGGCTATTTAAAGCTAAAGATAGTGGGTCTAGGGGTTAAATTTTCCGGCCTTGCTATTCCTACACCAGAGCTAACTTATGTGTGCCTAAGGGTAAGATGATGTTGGAGGGTATGTGAGGAGGGCTAACAGAAGTTTACTTAAATTTAATGTAAAGTTGTCTAAACTATTCTTAAGATTCTAACAAGACCTCTAGGCACCCTACTACTACCTAACTCCTATTTGATCCACTAACCTTTAGAATAGTTATTATGGGTAGTATAATAATAGCTGGAAGATATTTAGTAGATAGTTAAAGATTTAAAGAAGGATTCTTTTAGCCTTAAAAAGAATATTTTTAAGAGTTTTTATTAATTTATATATTTATTTAGTTACATTCTTAAAAATATAAATATATAGGTTATTATAAGAAATATTTATAATATTTTTAATAGTATTTTCTTATATAATAAAGTATATTAATAGGCTTTTTTTTTCTTTTTATATTTAGAAGATAAACTAGTAAGTTTTAGGGAAAAGTTAGTATTTTAAAGGCTAATTATTACTACTTAATAATAAGTATATTAAATATTAGTATACTAAATAATAATAATTATAATATAGATATTATTTATTAAAATAACTTATAAGTATATAATAATAATAATAATAATAATCTACCTTTTTCTATCTTATTATTAAAGATTACTAAGTAATTACTTAAAAGGGTAACTAAAAGGCTTATAAATAGCTTTATTTAATAATAGTATTGTATATATTACTTCTAGCTAATTTTAGTGGGTACTAAAGCCTTTACCTAAATATTAGCTAGAAGCGCTAACTAATCTAGCTAACTAATCTACTATATATAGACCCTTCGGCTAATTAGGGCAGCCGCCGGGGCAACCTAGCAGGTAACTAATTAACTAGGGTCTGCTAGCTATTATTGGTCTACTGCGAGCTAACCGTTATCTTATTGCTGCCCTACGGTAGGGTTAGCGCTAGCTTGATCTATAGGCCCAGCACCCTTGAATTCCAGTAATGCCTATATAGCATTATCACGCTACTGAATCCACAGTTAGTTTATGATAGGTTTCTATTATTATTTTTAATTTAACTAGCCTAATTAAAAGAATAGGTTTTCTTAGCTAAACTTGCTGCTTATTAATTATATATACTTAATAAAGGTAAAAAAAATAAGATTAATAATGATGTTTAGGAATACAATTATTATATTAACTAGGACTTTAGAAATAGTATATTTAGCTTATCTGCTTAGTTAATATATTTATTTCCAACCTGCCCCTAGCAATCTAAAGGATTTCCAAAGCGTAAAGAACTTTTTAGGCACTATTTTAAGCGTAAGGTTTCTCCATCCTACATAGACTTAAGTTACTAATAAGCAAGGTATAAACGTTTTGTGCCAGAGAATATGCCCCTTTTGCTCTACACCTTTCGTTATCCTTAGCCGTTTTATCCGCCACCAGTGTAACTACAAGCGTTAAAAGGGCTTACCCTAGGCGCAGAGAGACTGCGTAAACGCTTTGATCATGGGTCTCACCAACAATGCTAGACGTTACCTGGCCCAAGAGATCACGAATTACAGTCCATCGGCAGGGAAGGTTAAGGCTCAGTTAGGGAAGAGACCACCTAAGGCAGTTAACTCAAGCTTGGATAGACCGCAGTTATCCGAGAAGGCTCGAGTCGGTTCAGACTCTTCGGCCGAAGTCTTCATCTTAAGTCGAGGAAGCACTGCTGCAGTGCTGGAAACGTGCCTTTATCGTCGCGGCTTTTCGGCCCCTGAGCAGGGTCGAGGTCGAGGCAGACTTCGACATCGCATGAACTGACTGTGCCAGAGATCGCAGGCATGATGAGGCAAGGCGGCCGCAGGGAGCTGGCTCCAGAGTCCATGCCTCATGGGTCTGGACCAGGGACAGTCGCCATGGCACCAGACCAGGGACTGGAGACAGGAATCCACGTCAAGCATATAAGAATGCCGTCTCGCCCGGCTGGAGGAGGTACTCTCCACGACATGGCGCGACGAAGCAGCAACGCCATCTCCGAGTCGTCGAGGCCTTCCCTCACAGCATGGCAAGACGAAGCAGCAGCAACGGCATCTCCAAGCCGTCGAAGCCCTCACGTGCCAGCGCGGCTACCAAGGCGAAGGCGAAGGCGAAGGCGGTGACAGCGACATACGGTCGTGCCCACCACGCCGACTTCATTCTGGCCTTCACTCAACAAGAGGCACAAGCACGCAGCTTCCAGGCCCCGGCGCCCCTGACCTCAGACCAGCACCTCGCTCTCATCCAGCAGGTGGAGCAGGTGGAGTACATCAAGCCCGACCATGCCGACAACACCAAGATCAACATGACAGGCATTCCACGCAAGTGGATGGCCTACTGCTCCTTCACCAACGCCGCCGTCGATGCCCACACCGCCTGGAAGAGTGTTCTGGAGGCATCCAACCGCGCCACCCACATGAGCTTCCTCTACTGGATCTGCGACCATTAACGCCTTAGCTCGTGGGGCACCTCGTGGGAGTACTTCCGGCAGTTCAAACAACTGTACGTCAGCACTGTCGGGCGATCCATCAACCGAAACGACAGCAGGGGGTCCTGGAATGGCACGGCTCCTTTCTGGTCCCTCACTTCGGCCTTCGCGCGCCCAATGCCGGGGGCAAGCCAGTGGTCAGACTCGGGCGAGCTGCTGGCACTGCTCACCTTCAACATCGCCTACGACACGGGAATCTTTGCCCAAGAACGCCACCGCATTCATCTGTCGGGGTGCTATCTCACCCTCGCCTACACAGGATGCCGCCCTGCCGAGATCGTGGACAACGAAAGGAAGAAGCCCAAGGATGGGTCGTGGGAAGCGCTTTTCGACCCCAAGTCGTTGGGAGTGCCATCGTTGTCATCGCTCCGTGCGGCGAAATCCGACATGCCTCCCGGAGAACACGACAAGCTGCTGGAGCGGCTCCTTCTGCAAGAAACTCTGAGCCGTGGTCGGCCAAAGGCTCTATGCTGGGAGGATATCCTGATGATGGTGCGGGACCCAGTCACCAACCGTGATGTCATCGCCATGGGCATCAAGTTTGCTCACCACAAAGGTGCAGACAACAAGCCAAAGCCGTGAGTAATGTCCTCTTTCCAGATCAATGCCCCATATTTAGAATCTCTGTACTGACTATTTTGCCCAGGACGGTCTTTTTCTTCAAACCGACAAGGAGGCTTGTCTTTTGCCTCGTCACCGTCATCGTCGGTCTGGCAGTGAAGGACGGCATCTTCGCGGCGAAGAACTTGACGAGCGTGCGGCGGGTCTTCCGGGCCCGGAATCGCGGGCCTGTGAAGTGCACGCCGCTCCGATGGAAGACCGAGTTCCTAAAACCGCCGGTGTTCCCCCACCGCCACGGCGTCTCCGGCGTGTCGAAAGACAGGCCCATGACCTACCCCAAGCTCAGCAACGCCATGGCACGACAGTCGCTCGATTCTGGGTGCGAAAAGGCTTTGGGGTGCAAAGTTTGGCGACGTACTGCGGCAAACAAAGTCAACGGAAAGGCGCCTGACTCGGTTCGAGACCAGATGATGAGGCATGACCCCAAGTGGGCCACGTTCAATTCGGCTTACATCAACGAAAACCTCGAATTTTCTGTCCAGGACGCGGTGCTGGACGAGCCGCTCGAAGGCCAGCTAATTTCCATGCTCACACACGTTGGGGTTGCGCGCGACCCCCGTGCGTGCAAAGACATGGTCCCTGAGGATGTGTGGAACAACCTGCCCCCGGACTCGGAAATCGAGGCATTGGAACAAGAGCGAGAACGTCTCAAGGCCGGTCGCTACCAGTACAAGGGGTCCGAACACGAAAAGGAGATCCGCGCCCTGACCAGCCAGATACGCCGGAAGCGCACGGCTCGTCTCCAACAAGTCCAGCAGAAGTATCGCGAGTACTACTTCCACAACCGCCCAACGTGGGACATCGAGATGCAGGACGATGACGCCGAGATCGCGTTGGATGGCGACGAGGACGCTGCGAACAACGACGACGGCGGGTGCAGCGAGCCCGAGATCGACCTCGACATCCCCGAGCGCAAAACCCTAGCCGATATCCTGTGCAAACAGCCCGACATCCTCAGCCCCGAGGAGCCCCCAGAGCAACGCATCCTGGCAGGGGAAGCGATGGTTTTGTTGATGGACAGGCGCGAGACCTCCCGACGTGGCGTTACCGGATCTCAACACAGAGAGTCTATGGGTCCCACAGAGGAAGAGGACGAGGAGTTCCACCTGGACGACGACAAGGACGACGAGGACAACCAGGAATCGACGATGGTCCACTCACCGCCCACTGGGCTGGCCACACCACCTCCCGAGCTGCCAAGCCCACATCGCCAATCTAGCAGCAGCGACCACGACGACGAGGAAGTCGAAGACCTGTTCCCTCAACGCATGCACGACCGCCAATGCCCCTGCTGCATAGGCGACACGCGCCTCTCGTACGACGAGCGCACGTTCGTCTACTGCCGCACCACCGTGCGCAACGACCACTTCGACCGCGCGCACCTCACGCACCTCGAGGGACTGCTGGCCAAGGGCCAGCTCGTGTGCGCGCATCCCAAGTGTGAGAAGTGGAAGAAGGCGATGGGCTCCATGGACGAGTTCCGCAACCACACCGCTCAGGCACACGGGCCCAGGCTCCGGCCAGCGGGGGGTGCGAAGAGAAACCCACCGCCCCGGGGGGGGGGCCGCAGCCGGGGCCGGAGCCGGATCAGGTTGTTTGGCGGGTGGGAGAGCAGCAGCAGCAGCAGCAGCCCAAGTTGCCGTCGCCTGTGCATGAGGAGAGGATGGCAGCCCGCTTCCCCAGAGTCCAGGCTGGCCACTCTTCTAGTCGCGTGCCCAACTCATTGACCCCGAGTCCTTCGGCCCGGCACGGCGACGCTTGTCCAGCCTGCTGCTCCGGCGGAGAGCCGGGTCTGGACCGTCTGGCGTTGCGACTGCCACTGCACTTCTGCCGCTGCCTCTTGTGCTGGCCCTCTTTGGCGGCGGCTCCGGAGGCTCCTCGTCGCGTTGCTTCCTCTTCTTTCCCTTCGCTGAGCTCCTCTGCAGGGCCATGTCCGCCTCCATCTGGCGCGCCTCCTTGACGACCCACTCCACTCGATGTCGTTGGTGCAAGGCGTCTCTGCGCGCCCGTGTATACGGCTCGGTCTCTCGGAGAAAGTTGTCGACCGACTTGTGGCTCGCGTCCCGGTCGGCTCGAGCTGCTGCCAATTCCCTGGCAGTGTTGCCACCTTTTCCGCCTGGATCTGGCTTTCTGGCTTGTGTAGAGTCCGAAGCCGCTGCTGGACCTCCCGCAGCGTCGTTCCTGTTCGGGTGTCTCGTCTCGCGTTAACTTCCTCGTAGACTGGTGGTATCTCGGCTCCAGGGACTCCGCAGTAGCCGTCAGAGTATCTAGCTACCTTACTTCAAAGCTGAGACACTCAAGCCAGTCGGTCCGCACAGTCTGTTTCAGCGGATCCTTCCTCAGCTGCAGCGACGGAGTCAAGTGGTGGCGCGCGAGGCGTGCCTTGACCGCACTGCTGTAGGCGGCAAATGTCTGGCCCTCGGGTGGTCGGTGTCGGGGCGCTGGCATGCGCTGCCACTGCCGCTGGATAGTCTCGTCAAACGAAGGGTCGGACACCATGGCCTGCGCGCCGGCGCCCTCCCACCTGCGCCTGCTCGCCTCGATGAAAGCAGCGAGTCCGGCCGCGCTGTCACCCAGCCCTCGGCTGTCCCACTGCAACTTGCGAAACTCCCACCACTGCATATACTGCCTTGAAAAGACAGTCTTCAGCTCCCCGGCCCCAGTCTCCGAGTCTGGACAGTCGCTAAGCCATGGCAGGATCGCTTCATGTCCTTCCGTGGGCGCTGAGAGGGTGCGGGAGAGCTCTTCTACGGAGCAAACCGGACGGCCGCCGTCTCTGGCCAGCTCCTGGCGACTGGAAATCTCGAACGCTTGGATGGCGAGAGGTGGAGGAGTGCTCGCGAGAGAGTCGTCGGGTGGCGATTCGGGGAGTTCGGGGTCCGGAGAGTCGTCATGCCGGCTGGCTACCTGCCGCAGACGCGCTTCAAGGTCATCGATGCCAAGCGGTAGCAGCGAGGCTGCCTTGCTGTCCCGAGAGAAAAGGTGGTCAGCTCAGGGCAGGCCGGTGCAACCATCGCGAAGCTCTCTCTCACCTGAGTTTTTGCGCCAAGGCCCTTCGCTGGCCCCTCGAAAGCGATTCCACACCGGCAAGACTGGAAATATCGAATTCGTCCCCACGGTCCTGTGTCTTGAGATAGCCAACAAGCTGTTTTTCGTCGTACGCGAGGAGGTCGTTGGCAGTCACTGCAGTAGTTTGTGATTCTGATGCAGCGACTGACATTGGAAGGGTTGAGTGCAGCCCACCAGCGATGTGGTTTGGGGGATATGTATTATTGGTGGGGTGGGGGAGAAAGTGAGAGGGACGGAGCATGGGGCATTGGGAAGGGAAGGGGGAGCGCGTTTATTTATTAAACTCGCTGGGGCGTGCCACGTGCCACGGTGCCCACGGTGCCACACACCATCGCCGCCTGTGGGTTGGGCCAAGGCTCCATCCAGCCTCTGCCGCCCATGCCTGCCTAGTAAAAGGACCAATAATATAATTATGGCACGCTGTTGATTCACGCCAAAGACTTGCTGCTCAGGCATCATGCGTACGTTTTTTTCACCCTTGGATGAGCTATGGTGCTGTGCTCCTATGGCCCTGTTATCAGCCCATCGACCGACTTCTCCTGCGCTCCACGGCGGCATCTTGCACCCCTTCTCCCTTGTCCTCGACGCCTCCAATGAGGTAGCCAGCAACCAAGGATGCGTCGCCGTCGTTGTCGTCATCCTCCTCCTCCTCCTCCTCCTCCTCCTCCTCCTCCTCCTCCTCCTCCTCCTCCTCCTCCTCCTCCTCCTCCTCCTCCTCCTCCTCCTCCTCCTCCTCCTCCCCGTCCTCCTCCTCCTCCCCGTCCTCCACCTGCGGGTCCTCCTCGGTCTGCGTAGCCTCGGCATTCCAGATTTGTGTGACTGCAGCTAGCCTGTCGTCGCTGCGATCACTACTGTCGCTGCCGTTGCTGCTGGTGAAGCCTGCGCCTTCACGGCCTCCAGAGCCCTGCAGCAAGCCAACCACCGTGCTTTCCGGGGTCTCGACTTCAATCGTTGGGAGAATCAGGCTCTGCGGAGTCTCCGGGCCAGAGCTCAGCAGCCGCCGCGTCTCCCCCTCTTCACCAGCACTTGTCCCCGTCAAGACCCTCGATGCCCACAGCGTAGCCGGCGCCGGGGACCGAGGGAGTTGGCGTGGCTGAGCCTCCGCCATCCGACCTGGCGGCCATGCTTTGCAGGAGCTTCCCCGCCTCGGTGGTGACATAATCTGCCGACGACCTCTCGTCCGGATCCTCGACCAGCATGCTGTCGATGACGAGCCAGAGAAGCTCGTTCCCTTGCGCCTGGTATTTGTCGACGACGTAACTCTGCAACGCGTGTATCCAGCCCACTGCGTCGGTCTTCCACTCGTCCTCGTACTCCGGGAGCCCGCACTCCAGCCATGCAATGACGGCACCGAGAGACCAGACGTCGACGGCCACGCCGTACGTGTCGTCGGCAGCACCGAGCGGATCGGCGACCTTAAGGTAAACCTCAGGGGCGGCCCAGAGCAAGGTACCGCAGCATGTCTTCAGGACGTCCGCCGCTTTGGAGAGGCCGAAGTCCCCAAACTTGACGCGAATTCCATTCGCCCCCCCTCCCATGAACGAGCACGTTTTCGGGCTTGATGTCACGGTGCCCGATCGATAAGCATAGAGTTGTCTAAGGTTGTCTGTTAAAGGCTGGGAAGCCATATGATGCCAAAACAAAGCAAGTTGGATAAGTCTGCAATGGTGCCGTTATTAAACGATGTTGTCAGACAAGGCTATGTCTGTGTCAAGGGTTTTGTAAGCAATAGACCTGGGCCGTGCGCCACACCTGGGCCGTGCGCCACACCTGGGCCGTGCACCTCACTCGTGACAGCTTGGGTGGCAGGTCCGAGCGTTCGACAGGGTCTGAACCTTCATTTGGATGTGCTTGGGTGGCAGGACAAGATTTATCGCGGGCTTTGTCGTCCCAAGTAGCCAGAAAGAATGATCTTCACCTCATTCTCTTCTCTCCACCCCATGGTTCACTCTTGATGCATCCTTGGTTGCAGCAAAGCATCACCTCTAAGATATAGCGGTGGACTCAACCATGCAAATGGCGAACCCTACCGCTTCCAACCCCTTGGCACTTGCTCCTTCCTGCAGCACGTCCAACAGCAAGGCGGACGAGGGTGCCTCTCCGTCCGTAAACAGCGACGAGGATGGCGACCATGTCAAAGACAAGAAGGACTGCCAAGCAGGACGCAGGAAGCCACAACAGCAGTCTGTGCCGATGGCCCACGCAAAGACAGAGTGGTCTCTCACCCCAGCGCAATTCAACGCCAGCCACTTGCAAACACGCTCCCAGACACGCTCGACAAACAAACCAGCACACGCCTCAGCCAACAGCAAGCAGTCCAGCGACCTTGAATCAGCGTTGCTCTTTGTAACGAAATCCTGGCAAGGCGCCCCACTACCTGACGAGTCTGCGGGCTGGTATGAGTTTTACCTCCCTCCTCTCGAGTTTTCCGAGTTCCGCCAACGGCTAAAGTCTGACCGGCTCCTTGATTACTTTGAATACGGGCTCTACTGGGACTACAGTCCTGGAAGGGGTAGTCTCGTTCTACGCATGATGGCTACTGCCTTGCACGAAATCGTCCAGGAGGAACTCTCTGACCACATCAAAGACACTTTAAAGCACAGAGTCAGCTTGGTCAGTCCCGATTTTGCCTCCAAGATCAAATCCTACGGTTCTACCAGACTCCGTCTTGGCTTCATTAATGGGGAAACAAGCAGCAAGTGCCCAGACCTTCAGTTTCGCTTCGATGGAGGTATAAAGCCATCGTTTGTCGCAGAGATTGGGTACAGCCAACGAAAGAAATCCTTGGGGCAGCTTGCCCACGATTACTGTATTGGCATGATCAAGACAGTACTCACTATTGACGTGGACTACAACCCTCCAGCTGCCGCCGAAACCAAATGCGAAGCTGTGTACTCTCTGTACCGGAATCCAGATCGGGTCAACAATAACACACCTTTCCGCAACACAGATGGAAGCACTGCGCCCGGCGCCCTCCAGCTTGAGCTAGCCGATTTCATCCCCGACCAAGTCCTACAGGATGCAACGGAGGAAATCCGGGACAACATTGGCAACTGCCACATCGAAATCACACATGACCTCCTTTGCAAATGGCTGGAGCGGGCCGAGATGGCAGAATTAAGGGAGAACCAGGCCAAGGATAGCAATACCGGTCAGCCGTCTGAGGAGCCCCGGTTCCCAAACTGGTCCGACCCCAGTGATGATAATGACGACACTGGCGAGGAGGAGACTTCTCAGGAGCGCGAGACATCTCAGGAGCGCGAGACACGGGCCGCCAAGAAACGCAAAGATCCCGGTGACCGGCTGTACTGCCCTCCATCTTCTGTCAAGGCTGCAGACGCCCTCTCAGCGGCCTCAGCGGACGAGCGTCGTTATCCCCAACGCAAGCGAGCAAAGCGGGGATAGTGCAGAGCTCTAACGCCCGGCACAAGTACAAATGGCAAACGGCAAATGGCAAACGGCAAATGGCAAACGGCAAATGGCAAACGGCAAATGGCAAACGGCAAATGGCAAACGGCAAATGGCAAACGGCAAATGTCACGGCCGATACATAGAATCAGGCATAAGACATCAGGTCACAGTTGATTTGAGTGTTATTCTTAGCGAATGACTCGGCGCAAGCATATTTTCTAGGAATGATGATGAGTGTGGGTTTGCCCTACAAAAAGGGCGGTCCGACGCATGCCCTGCCCGGCTCTGGCCAATCAGACGGGCCGGTTCGGCTTAGTCAGCAGGAAGGACCGGCTTAGTCAGCAGAAGGGCCGACTATTACACCAAACGCTTCGGCGCCCACGCTGGCGATAGCTTCTTTCCTCCTTCAATAGCAGAAATCAAAACCCGTACCCAGACATGTACGGTGGTTCCTCATGCTCGCCCATTTGCACGTGCAAAGATCCCCTGACCTACGGCATCAGGGCCGTTCTAACAGACCCCTATATGCCTACTGACATTAAGTACTGTCACGTTGCTACTTCGGTCCTCATAGTCCTCTTTACCACGTTGCTTAACCTAATAACCTTAGAAGTCACGATAGCGCGACCATTCAGAAACTATATCAACCTCACCGGTGACGGCGGCGTAGTACTCGTGGTGCTCGTGGTACTTATAGTGCTTGTTGCTTGACCCAACAGTTTCTATTCTCCCTATATAGCCATACGTATTCTCTCTATCTACAATAAATGGCTGAGTAGTGTAATTGGATAGCACGCCCGGCTGCAAAGGTGGTGGTTCGATTTCCGATTCAATGATTGCAAAGTGAGAGCCACAGGCTCTCTCCATGACCAGATGACGAGGAGCCGAGAGGCTCGGGTTCGATTCCCGATTCAGCTGATTCTTTTTGCTAATATAGAGAGAGGCGCTTTGTCTGTTTACTCCTTGTTTTTACAGTATCACGCAAATGCCGTCTTAATACATAGACCGGGTCCTTCCCAACGCTAGTATCCCGCGTCATTTTGGACCGCAGACTCCCCACCTTAATTTGGTGGGGAGTCTGCGGTCCAAAATGACCCCTACCCATCCCACAGTTATGTAAACATAGCTGTGAGAAGGCAGGCTTTGAGTTGTATCCCTTGACGCTTTGATTTAACTATTATATAATATAGCCTTTAAGTTTGAAAAGAAATTAATTTAAAATGTAAACTATGATTAAAATGTTGTATATTTTTGTATAGCTAGGCTGTTATAACTCTGGGGCCAGGCTTTTTACAATAGTATAGCTAAACAGCTATAGACTAAAAATTTATAGGGCCATTAGGCAAATTAACTATAATATTATAGCATTTTGTGGCTAGCAACTTAAATAGTTTCTACTAATAGTTGTTTTTTTACTATATCCAGACTTTGCTTTATAATAGCAACGCCAATTAGTTAGTAATATTAGGCCTATTGTAGCTATAAAGTATAGTATTAAGCTACTACTCTGCCAAAGCTTTTTAGAGTACTTTTATAGCCTTGGTAATAGCCTTAATTCTTTTTAGCATTAATAGTAAAAGCGGTAAATCGGTATTTATCCGGAAACATATAGATACTAGCCTATCTGGCCTGGTTATATTATTAATAGCCTTAACTACTATTTAAAGGATAGTATTGTCGGCAACTAATCTAGATAACTTAATATAAAGGATATTAAATATACGGTATAATAGGCCGTAATACTTCTCTATTTTGCCTATCAACTAGTAGGTATCTATAGAAACCTGCTTATAGGTAATGCCTATTAGCCTTGCCTTGTTTGTAAGCTCTGCTGAAATAAAGTTAGTACCGGCGTTATAGACTAGCTAATTAAGGTATTGAGAAAATAGCCGCTATACTAGCTGCAAAAGCAACGCGCTGTACTTACAAGCTAGTAAGAACAACTTATATTTTCAGGACACTGTTTAACATAGATTAATAATAATAATAATTCTGTAAATGTTATAATAAAGGTATTGTCAAATAAAGCTTTAAAATACTTTATTAATACTAACGAGCTTACTATATAGGTAGAAGGTTATATAGATAGAAGTATGTAACAAGATATATAACTAAATATATATAATATAGAAGAAAACTTAATTATTAGAAGAATTAAAAGTACTAGTATAAAAAGTAGAAAACAGCTAGTAAAGGTTAGCTAGAAGTATATATAATACTACTACTACCAAATAAAGCTATTTTAAAGCCTTTCGGTTACCCTTTGAGTAATTACTCGTTACCGTGCCCATCTAACACTATTTGAGATTATAAAAGAAGTAACTGGTCTTTCTTGGCCAAGATTCGGGCATAATACCAACACGCCCACTGTTATGATCACACCAAACCTTTGTAGGGTTTAGTAGGTAACCTGTAGGGTTTATGTTAGCAGTACGGCGTAGGGGTGGTACTTGACTGTCCAGTGTAATGCACGAAGACTCTGCGAGTATGATCACTAGCTGTGAGGCTATCCAGTGGTTGGACTGAATACTTAGATTGACGACTGAAGAGTCTGTTCTATGAAAGCTATCTACGGTGGTGATGACCCTGTCCTTTTATGTTCCGACTCTTCATCCGTTTGGTGTGTGTTGGACCGTCTGGACCGCTATCGATGTCTACGGTCCAGCCCGTAGTCGCTGGGACCGCTGTCGGTCCTGTCGGTCCACCCTTGTGGTCGGGTTCCTGACCCTAACCCTAGGATTTGGCACATCCCGTGGTTTTGCCGACTAGTGCTATTGGGCTGACGTCGTGCCGTCCGGTTCGGAGAATGCTCAGACGTGTTTCTTCTAGCGCCAACGTGTTGGTTCATAACACCGGGATACTGGCGATAGTATTTTCCTTGCTTACAGTTCACATAATACTAGTTTACCTCTCACATATGCAGGTGTGTATACAGATTTGTGCGATCTTTTGTACCATTCTTGCCAGAGTACCAACCGCCTGCTCCTTATCTACTCCTGCTCCTTGTCTACTCCTGCTCCTTGTACTCCCTCCGCCCTGCACCACAAAAACCACTGATACCCACCACCTAGCTGTTGACACCGACTGTTGTTTCCGTACATCCTGACGACTTAACCACTTAGATTAGAGGGGGGATAGCCTGATGGTTGAAAAGAGGGTTGGTAGTGGTGGTAGTAGCGGTAGTGGTGGTAGTAGCGGTAGCGGTGGTGCCTTTTGCATTGTGACAGAAGCTGCAGACGGGCGGTTAGATGGGCGGTCAAACAGGCAGGGCGCACATATACCACAAGGCAAGCAACTTACAGTCTCAAGTTTCTCTGGCAGGCGGTAGATTGACTGATGTTGGACTAGCCTCGACTGGCAGCAGCCAAGGTGAGCCAGAGCCAGGTGGCGATGACGATGGTGATGATGATGGTGATGGCGATGGCGATGGTGATGGTGATGGCAATGGTGACCCGGGCAGACTGGTTAATGGCGTAGTCGGCAGAGTGGTTTGCGAGGGCACGCAGGACGGCCTCGGTGTCAGTACCATTGCCATTGCGGTTGGTGCAGATCAGTAGGGAGCCGTCGGTGTTGATAGCAGCTAGGTCCTGGTCGCTGGAGAGCTCCCTGACAACTTTGGCGACCCCATCCTAGGAGGCCGCCAAGAGTTGCGGGGAGTTCACGTTGATGCTGATTGTGTTGTTGGCAAAAGCGCCAGAACCAATCTCGGCCACCTTGCTGGAAACCATCTTGGCCACCTTGCTGAAAACCATGTTGGCCATGTCGGGAAGCATCTCGACAATCTTGGTTACAAATGGACCCATTTCGATGATGTCAATTTGGGTGTCAAGTTTCTCGGTATAGTTCGCTGAAAGAGGTCCAGAAAGAAGAGCGATGGTGACAAAACGGATGTTAGGCTGACGGTTGGGATCGGGATCAGAATCGAAATCAGAAGGGGAATCAAGAATGTGGCCGATGGTGGGGTGGGGCTGGCCGATGGTGAGGGCTGCAGGCCGGCCCATGGTGGGGGCTGCAGGCTGGCCCATGGTGGGGGCTGCAGGCTGGCCCATGCTGGGGGCTGCAGGCTGGCCCATGCTGGGGGCTGCAGGCTGGAACTGGCCATCACGGTAGACAAACCAGTGCTGGGAAATGGGGGAGGGGCCGCCACCGAGGTTGCCAATAGGGCCAGGGCCAGGCTGGTCAGAGAAGCCAAGCACGGCAAGCTGAATCTCTTCCGTGTCGCCCGACATGGTGTTGTCAGACATGGTGACCGAGTGGGTAAGTGAATTGAGTGCTTTGAAGGCTGTGTGTGTTTGTTCTGCAATACACGACCCGTTGTCGTTGTTGTTGCTTGTTGTTGCTTGTGTCGGGTGGATGGAGGATGGAGGATGGAGAGAAGGGAAGCAAAGGCTTAAAAAGACAACAGACTGTCCCTATCGCGCCGACATGCCTTATCGGTCACGGACCACGCTGCACACCTTGCCCAAGGCGCTGTGCCTGCCGGCTTTACAAGCTCCTCCCCCTTCCATATCTTAACTTATCTTTGTTATGGTAGTTGACTTGGTCGTTCTAGCTATAAGAGGAGTTAGGTTAGCAAAAAAACTTACAAAAGGGTCTTGTCGCCGTCTCCCTAGGGGAAGTTCTTGGTCTGGATGTTTTAATAGGGATACTCGGTACGCTCCTCCAGAGGGGCCATGTAAGACCAGTGCTCCCAGTACTCCGTCTACAGCTAGTAGGCGTTGGCGCCGGCGAGGCCGAGCCCAGGAATGCAGGCACTGTAGTTTCGACATGATCTCGAGGACTGCCCGCCGGCCCAGCTGTTCCCGGGTTATTGTCCTTACTCTTCTTTCCTAGCCGTTGGCCCGACCTTCTCGGCTACCCCCCTACCCTGACAGCCAGCCTTTATCTACTTCCACGGGGGACTTGGAAGGTTGGGTTGAGACCATGGCAACACAACACAACACAACACAATTGGCAATATCTTGGTGATGAGGAACGTGGTGAGGGACAGGGAGGGTAATGTTATACTAGATAGAGATCTTCTTCCAGAGTTTTATACAAGCGTCGTGTCAGTCCATCCATCTGCCCCCCTTTTGCCAGCCCAATTGGCCCATTGGCTCGACCTCCTCCCTCCAGCCCCCCCCCTCGGGAAAGAACTTACCAGTGGTGCCGGCGGCATGGTGCTTAACGGCCTCGCGCTCCTTAATAAAGGCGTTCTTCTCGCCGGCCTTGGAAGGGGCGGGCGAGCTCATAAAGCGGCGCTAGACGGCGGGGGAGCGCAGGAAGCACGGCACGGAGTGCAGGATCTGTTGCTGTGGGAACATTTTTTTTTTTGGCAGTTTGAGGGGGTGGGGGGGGGCTGCTCGACGATGGGTGTGGGAGTGGAGAGGAGAGGCTCGATTGTTTTCGGTTGGTGGTGGGTATTGTATTTTTGCTCGAGAAGAAGAAGGGATTCGGGGCGGTTGAGGCTGGGAGACGAGACGGGGTACTATTTATGTCAGCGGCCTTGGCTTGGCTTTCCCGGCCGGCTTCTGTCCGGCTGCTCGCGATCCTGCTGTAAGTTGTGTCGAACGCAACGCGACCCGGTAGTAGGTGCGCCGGGGGGTTCATCAGAGGTTCAAATGTTGAAGCGTCGCCGTGTTGGAATCTTGAACAATCAAGGGTGATCAGTGTAGAGTCAGTCTCGTGTTTGTGTTCTTGGGAAGATCGAAGGTCCTCGCCCTCCCCTGCCTACTCTGCCTACCCTCCTGCCTACCCTGCCTACCACTGCCTACCACTGCCTACTACACCTGCCTACCGCTTCCCCGTCTACTTTCAACCGGCACGGCGAAGACGACAGGAGACTGAGACCACATGACAGCTCAACAGCTAGCTGCAAGGATGGGTCTGCGCATTATGACCTGGAACGGTGAGCTCCCGCGCCCTTCCGGTCCCTTGTGCTGGGGCCTATGACTGACTGACTGACTTGGCGTTACAGTAAACGGCATTAGGTACTCTCAAATGTTTTGTCTTAAAAGAGAGTCTGTTAAGCATAGTCTATCATATGCTGTTAGATTCCGCGTTATTAATTTGCCCTATAGTCCCGCCAGCAGGGGCCCTAAGTAACGTACTTAGTAGGAAGAATGTAGAATATTTTATCTTTATTTTTCTATATATTGGTTGCCCTATATTAAACAGGAAACCTCTGTCTGGCCAAACAAAAAGTCAAGGCAGCGGGAGACTCTTGTCGAGAGTATATATATGACAAATAAAATTTGCCAATCTCTATACCTGCCTTCTAACCAATCACGGCCAGCCCCGGCCTGTGCCACGGCTTATACCGGCTCTAAGTATAATTTATTCCATTTATTTTCCAAGAAGGGCTCAACCGCCCGCGCCCTCGCCTCTAATATTATGCTCGTAGTAAGCCGCGGCCGCCCTGCCCCTTTGTAAGAATAGCATTAACGCCAGGTCTTTTACCCTTATACCCAAGAGGGATAAATAACTATATAAAAATGTTTTTCTTATCCTTATTACTATATCTTTAAATAATTAAGCAAGATTTTTTATAAAAAACTTTAGTCTTTTTCTTTATCTTTTATACCATTTAATAGTTAAATAGCCAAAAAGTATTATAAACCTTTAAGTTAAATTATTTAAATTAAAAGACGCCTTAAGTAATAAAATTATTAATCTCTTTAGTATTTAATACTTTGAAAAGTTTACTAATAGTTATAATTATACTATCTTGACAAAGCTTTAATAATAAAATATAATTATCTTTCTCCTTTTAAGCAAAAAAGGTTATAAATAGCTTTAACTTATTTTTAGATCTAAGAGGTTGGCCTCTCCTTTATAGCAGGGCCAAAACACTACTATAGTCTAAAGTAGGTAACAAATCTGCTTTAGGCCGGCTAATTTCTAAAATAGATAATAAATCTATTCTAGGCCTACTGCTATCTAAAGTAGATAATAAATTAGTATCTAATCTATTGTCTAATAAAAATTTAAATAAGAAGTCTTTATTATTTTAAAAGTATTCTTAAACAATAGTTAACCTAAATTTTATAGGTCTGTTTGACAGATTAAGAGTTATATTATGCCTGTTAATTATTATTAATTTATATAAATTTTGCCAGCTATCCTTTTCTTGCTATATAAACAAAAACTCGGAAGAGAGTTGAGAGCAGCTTGCTGCTGCTTTCAAAAGATAAGGAGGGTCTTAGAAACACCTTTTACAGCTGAAGATCCGTTGCTACTGAGCCTGGTGGGAGCCACGTCGCCGTCCGCGAAGCTCTTGGAGACAACGCTGCACCATCTGCCCTCATCTTGTATGCAGGTCCTGTTGAAATTGTAGAACAAGATCTCTGGAATAAAGGATGCAGGAGCCTCGTGATCTTTCTCGATTAGGAACGTGTCTTGGTCGCTGCAGGCAGCCTCAACAGACGTTTGATACTGCGCCAAGGACGAAGCGCAGTCCGCCGTGCAGGCCTCTTCAAGCACATCAGCAGGCTTGTAAACTCCAGGGAGGAAGCTGCCGACTTGTCTTGCGCAGTTGACGTCGGCTGTCAGCGACGAAACACAGTTGGTAGATAGCGAGTCACTCGGTAGCGACTTGGAAGTGATCAGCTGGACGGCCACCACAACTGTCACCCACTGGGATACCCAAATGGGTAGGAAGGAGAACGTTTTCAACATAATTAGACGAGCGGAGGCGAAATAGACGCCTCAAGAGACATGGCGAACGCAGCAGTCTGTCACTGATTGGAACGCGCGAGCTCTCGACGCAGAGATATATATGGAGGTCTTGCACGCTGCACTTGTGTGACATACCACTCAGACATAATCCCACAGCAACACAGTGCACAAATACAAGAGTTCATGGAGACCAAGGGCTTTGTTGGGCTCCCTGACTGGCAATACGGCTGCTTACTTCCCGCTACCCTAGTTGACTCTGCAGCATTTGCCGTAGCCCCTGACTATTTACCTGGCGGCTCTTTTGATATTTCCGAAAGTAAGGCAATCAGCCTACTAGGGCCATAACTGCCTAAACGGCAAAGCCATACTGGTTGCAATGAAGGATTCGCATAGCTGACAGCTGCAGCGAGAAAATTTCAGGGTTCCACAGATTGATTGCTACGTGGGACAGTGTTCACCGACTTGCTTGGCGGCAACCTCAGTGGTTGAATCGCTGTGATAAAAAGCGTCGCCTGACCACTCTTGGTACGACTCAGAACTAGGCCACGTGTAGAGAGCTATTTCTGCTACAGTGGTATCGAAAGATCGTACCGTGTCTAAGCCAAGAAGACCAGGCTCTACAATATAGACTGGGCCGGTAGGGATCAATATCTAGGGAGATTAACTGGTCTATGCCTGATGTCTATCAAAGAATCAACGCATACAAGAAAGTCGATTCGGTAACCCACACAATGCTGAGCCATAGGGGTTAGTCTGCTTCAATATTTCTCTTATCGAGTTTGAGCATATGAGGCTCCGGCCGCCGCCGTATGTGCTACAGTTCCGCGACAACTTTGTCACTCCTAAACTTCACCCTCACTCTGAACTTATCCTTTACCATCCCTTACCCATGGCACAACATATTTAAATGCTTTGTTGCCTCTACATTTATTTATCACTCCCCAGTTACTCCCTTGGTAAGCCGTAGCCCTCCACCATGGCTCGGTTCCGTTTACTATATCTGCTTGTGCTTTATGCTGCATTGGTGTCGGCTTTGCCCTGGAATCAAGCCAGAGTATTACTTCCAGCTAATACATATGATGCTGGCCGCCAGCCCATCTGTATACCGATCTTACCCGTCATCCAATCTCAGGAGGACTTTGCTGCCAAGGCCAGGTCCAATGGCCAAGTCTGCAAAAAAGACGAGTACCAAAACCCTTCAAATTTGCCTCACGGCCTGTTTGCACGCCAGTCCGACGACCCGTATGCCTGTGGCGACGGTGATCCATGTAGCAATGGACCCTGTTGCGGCAAGACGGGTGTGTGCGGCTACGGCCCCAAGTACTGTGGGACCAACGGCCAGTCTCCCAACGACGTCTGCTGGAGCAACTGCGATGCCCACGCCGAGTGTGGCAGGTACGCTGAGGATCCCGGAACCGAGTGTCCGCTGAACGTCTATTGCAGTCAGTTCGGATTCTGCGGAACTACCGAGGAGTTCTGTGAAGTCACGGACGACGAAGAGACCAGCTGCCAGAGCAATTGTGCCCAGCCTCCGTCCGGGTCATCAGGGGGCGATATTCAGAAGCGTGTCATCAGGTACTATGAGGCCTGGAACTACAAGAAGAAATGTATCGGGATGGGCATTCAGGACATCCCCGTCGGCAGCTTGACTCATCTGTACTACTCCTTTAGGTACATCACGCCGGATGATTATGACATTATTCCCATGAATAACGGAGCGCCCCCTCCAGAATCGACACTTGCCGAGTTCGCCGGCCTAAAGCGGAAGAACCCTGCCCTGCAGGTCGTCATAGCCCTGGGCGGGTAGACTTTTAACGACAATGGAACCATCCGGCAGCCTGTCTTTAGCGACATCGTCTCCACCGAGAGCAAGAGGGCCAAGTTCATCTCGAACCTCAAGACTTTTATGACCCGGTATGGCTTCAACGGTATCGACCTCGACTGGGAGTATCCGGGGGCACCTGATTGTGGTGGGCACGAGGATGATGGTGTTAACTTCACCAAGCTTCTCAAGGAGATGAGGACCGCTTTTGACGACATGAGCGGGGGCCACAAGGAGATTACCTTTACCGCGCCCACTAGCTACTGGTACCTGCGGCATTTCGACATTAAGGCCAGTGCGGAGGCAGTTGACGCTGTTAACGTTATGGCATATGACCTTCACGGTATCTGGGACGCCAATAATCCCATCGGCTCCACCGTACTGGCTCACTCCAACCTAACCGAGATAAACCTCGCCTTGAACCTGTTCTAGAAAAATCAGGTCCCGGCGGAGAAGCTTGTCCTAGGCCTCGGGTTCTATGGCCGCTCTTTCCAGCTGGTGGACCCTTCATGCTCCCAGCCAGGGTGCGTCTACAAGGGCGGCGCATCCCCGGGCCCTTGCACAAAAAAAGCGGGAACACTTTCGTACTCCGAGATCATAGACATTATCGACGAGCACAGCCTCACCCCCTACCACGACGAAGAGGCCGCAGTCAAATATATAACTTGGGGGGGCGACCAGTGGGTGTCTTACGACGACTTCGACACCTTTCAGCAGAAGATCGACTTTGCCAACGGTCTCGGCCTGGGCGGACTCCTGATCTGGGCTATCGACCTGGACAACAAGGACCTCGACGCCCTGTCTGCCGTCGTATACCCGGAAAGACTTGGTGCTCGTGCTGAGCAGGCCACGGCGGCCAACAACTGGGCAGATGTCGGCACCGGCCATTGTCGCGTCACCGACTGTGGAAACCCGTACTGCAACCCTGGCGAGATCCAGATCGACACGCAACAGTGCTCCGCCTACGACCTCTGGGACGACAGCTACAAGATCAGCGCCACCTGCTGCCCGCTCGCCTCAGCGCCCAACCCGGAGGACTGTACCTGGCGAGGCTTCGGCAACGTTGGCTTTTGCAACGGCTATTGCGAAGCTGGCGAGGTGGCCCTGCAGGCGTCAGTATACGGTAACGACGTGCTCACTTGGTGCCTGGACGGAAGAGCCTTTCTGTGCTGCAAGGCAGAAGCAGCCATGCCCGACTGCCGCTGGACAGGATGCAGTGGCAGCTGTGACTCGGAGGAGGAAGACGACCTAACGTGGCGAGACAGCGACTGCAGCGGCGATAAGAGGGACCGATTCTGCTGCAAGAAGGAGTAGAAATGGACCAATTGTGGCTGGCACGGCAAGCCCGGCAGTTGCTTCGACAACCACTGCGAGACTGGCTGGTAGGTGTCTCTCACCACCTCGTACCAGGGCGAGGGCGAGGACTGTGGCTTCTGGCACAAGGACCGTGACCGCAGCTTCTGCTGCGACCCACCAAAAGACAAGTCGCCCTTCCTACCCGTGCCGCTCGAGTACCTCTTCCCCGACCCGCCCTCCGAGGACGACGTGGAGACGGACTTTGACCTGCAGGCCGACTCGACCTACGGCGGCAGCATCGATGTGCCCTTCCAGGAGACTCCTGGCAACGCGCCGTTCGGTTTCGTGGTCCTGGCCAGCCCAGACGAAATCCAAGTTTCGCTGGACAAACGCGACGGGTCGCACTGGGAGATGTTTGACTGTTTCGATGCCGTCACCGAGGGGCAGCACACGGTCCGGATGCTGTGCACCGACCAGAGCGACGACTCCAACTGCGGCAAGATCCACCTCGGCTACGGCGCACCGGGCACCATCATCCAGATGCCCCAGGGCTGCGGGCCTGGCAAGTACGCCGTGGCCAAGTCGCTCGAACCAAGTCAGAACTAGACGCTGCCCCGCCACCTGGTCCGCCGTGGCCTGAGCGGAGTCGACACCGTCTATGACCTGACGTTTCGTTTGATTATGACTTCAAGAGGGTGCCGCGTGACATGGGCAACACGCAGATGCGGATCGACTTCAGCAACGAGCCCGAGTATTGGGACAGGGTCGTCGACGAGCCAGCCAGGCGCCGAAAGACCAAGAGGAGAAGTCTTTCGGATGTCTCTGGAGACCACAGGCGCTGGCTAGAGGAGGAGTGGGGCGAGGATGCTCACTCTGGAGGTCTGACCACCGAGGAACTGCACAAGCGATGGTTTGGAGAGTAAGTCTAATCTTGATCCCATCCTTGATTGGTTTCACGACCCTTTTTCGTCTGAGGGCATCAGCTAATATTGATACCCAGAGATGTCATCGCATGGTTGCAAGGCCTCATCAACGGCGTCTCAGGCGGCCTTGATATCAGCCATAGCTACAGCGAAACCTTTGTCCTGAAGATCATTGACCAGAAGATCACATGCCCCAACGTCGACGCGAAGCTCGAGGTCAAGGCGGAGACCAGCGTCAACGTAGACGTCAACTATGGATTCACACTCATCGCTACCCTCGGGGACGATGCCAAACTCATCGACCTGAGCAACTCGTACCTGTACTTCCGAAACAGAGGAGACGTCACGGCCAAGTTCACCATGGAGGCGGTCGCCACGGCCCACTTCGACACGGGCGACATACTCATGTTCTCTGCCGACAAGTTCGGCGCCGCCTTCGCAGTGCCGGGCATCATCACTATCGGGCCCAACTTCAAGCTGTTTGGCCAGATCGAGGGCGAGGCCACCATCGGCGTCAACTTTGAGGGCACGGCCAAGCTGGCCGAGTGGGACACCCGCCAGACGTACCCCGTGGCCAACGGTAACTGGGACCCCGAGAACAAGGAGATCAAGAAGGACGGCACGCAGATCCTGCAGGCGCCAGAGTTCGAGTGGGGCTTCACGCTCAACGGCCACGTCTCGGCCCACGTCAAGCCGACAATCACATTCGGCATCAACTTCAACCAAGACTTCATCGCCATCCCCAGCTACGCCGTCAACCTCATAGTCGACGGCTACGTCACCTTCCACGCCGAGTACAAGAAGCCGGCGTCCTTCTGCTACAGCATCAATGCCAGCGCCGACCTCCTGGCCACCATCAACGCCCCCAAACAGTTTGCCTAGGCCCTCCCGAGCTCCCCATTCCCAATCATCCCCATCAACAAGGTCCAGATCTACCCCACCGACAGCAAGCGCGCATACTAGACGCCCGGGAGCAATAAGCCCAGGCCCCACGCCACGCAAAAGCTGGCCGGCATGGCCAAGAACACTACTATACCGGCCTCAGGGACACTACACACACTAGGGAAGCAGGCCCAGGTCTACAGGCCCCTCATCCTATACATTAACGGCCTCCTCTACCCTAGTACTGTCAACCTTAATAAGATCCCAGACTGCCCGCTATATAGTGTTAGTAGCAGTAGTAACTTTCTCGCAAAGCATGCAGAAATTTCTATCCCTTTAAGTCGTAATCTAAGAAAAGATACTCCGCTAAAAGCAGTAGTCTTACACGCCGGGCCAATTTATCTAATCTCGTTCTAGACTTAAATAATATAGATACCAGTAGGGAGCTCTACTTCCTTAAGAAACACAGTAAAAAGATCTTCTAGTAGGAGTACCTTAGAGTTACCTAGAAACCTGCCTTATAGACAGTATAAGAGCTACGGTACTGCCAGGAGCCAGTCGGGTATATTAAAATAGTATAGGCTGCGTGGCTTAGACAGCATAAATAGTTACGAAAGCGGATATTCGTACAACCAAAATCAGATGCCACACAACTTTTTCTAACTAAGCAGCGCTGCAGCCAATCAGAGCCTCTCATTTCACTACACTTCACCACCCACAATAGTGCTTTTGTAACGACCGGGCAGAAGCCACGCGGAAGCCCTCTGTCCGGAGCAAACACCTAATGCAAATTCCGTCCGGGCAGGCACTTGTTCGTGACTGGAAGAGAAAAGTTGGAGGCGCCTCCGAAACAATGACGGAGTGCGACTGTTGTTAGGCTGTCGTATCGCAGCTATCGGAAGCAGTAGGGGAATATATCAGGATGCTTCGTACCATCTGACCCTTCTAAAATCTTGCAAGTTCTCAAAACTTCAATAAAGGAATCGATTCTCTAAAACTTCTCATAGTAACCTACGGCGCGGAGTTGTCACCATACATAACGCCATCTCGGTATCTTCTGGCTCGCTGCATTTACCTTATGCCTTGCTCAGGATAGCCTTTTAAACAGTGGCAAACTTCCTCTAAATAGTAAACCAAGGCGGAATTATAATGTTCCCTGCACCAATACAACCGTCTATTTCCTCTAATGAGACAAAACTCCAAATGCTTAGGGTCGTCTCCATATATTTGTCAGTTAAAGACTTCCACCTATACGTCGCGCAGTAAACGCTCTAGGTAGGAGGCAACCACTACTCGCCCAGTATATACGGTCTTACAGTTTCGGCATTAAGATTAGTAGCGCGGGTACAGACGGCCTTAACGGTCGGTATCTAGACCGTCCCAATGCCTTCAAGATATATGTAAGGCACCATGTTGGGAAAGCTGATAAATCTATCCTGATATATAGCTCTAACGATACTCCAAAGTAGTTTTATACTTATTAGCATATAAGACAGATAATGTAATTAATCATTTGCTTACTAGTAGATAGGCTGCCGGGCCTCAGAGTATTATAGTATACCAAGTTGTCTTGAATATCGTTGAACCAGGTATGTAAAGAGTCTGGGCTGCCGGGCCTTATGTCTTAGATGTCTTCTGTGCTTAAGAGTGGCTTAAGACTCCCGGGAGACTCAGGTCCGGAATTAGACTCTAAACAACCCTAGATGTCTAAGTCGGCCTGAGGCTCTGGGTTGCCGTGAAAGTCAGGTCGCAACTTGCTTGCCATGTTGATGGTGCTGTGAAGTCAGGATTCCTATTAACAAGATGGAGAAGAGGACTTTACTTAAAAATCCTAAATAAGTTTGTAGGCGCAATTAACTCTCCGCCTTTATACATATTTCTCTACAAAATTAAACACAGAGGGAGAAGACTAGGTACCATGTCTAATTAGCTACCAGGAAGGCACAATGCCAGCATGGCTCGACCGGTGTGAAATACCCGGTCGCTTCCGCCTCCCATGCTACCCTCCCAGCACCCGGCTCGCGGTGGACATCATGGATCGTTGGTTAATCGAGCGAGCCAGCGTGCAGCCTGTGAGGTGGCGACATGTTGTTTCCAGGTTGGCTACCGAGAGCAGATTTGCATTCAAATTTTCCGAAATAGATGCCTTAACTAGATGCCACATTAAGCGGTCCTGGCACGCGAGTGGCATTCCCGTCTGTTGATGGCCCACTTAACTGCCAAATATATATGCTTGGTTATCGGGGATGTAGGTTTAAGGCGTGCCTCTTTGTTGTGTGAGCACGGTGCACGGCTGGTTGGAGTTCCTGGTGGAAGTAGATGTGGAGCGACCGTTACCACCACTAGCGCCAAAGGCGTGGGCCTGGCCACCGACGAGGGCCATCCCTTCTTTGCACAGTGCTTCCATGGAAGCGCGTGGCTTCCGTTGCTAGTCCCGGCGGCTTGGGGGCGCGGGAGGGTTCCAGGTAGCTCCGAACCCAATGGTGGCCATATTGAGACATTGTTCTGTTACTCACCGCATACTTTCGACAATTGGTTATTACACGATGCACAACAGTGGTGCCGCTTGTCTTTAACTCGGGCTGTCTTATTGTCGGGGTGAGGACATTGTCCTACCATTTTACAGGTCTTATAAATTAGCATTCCCCGATTAGCTACCCGGTATAGGCGCGTTGAAGACATAATCAGAGTCAGCCTGGTAAAATAGTTTCAAGAAAGCAGGGCTTGGGTAAGTTTGGCTAAGTGGGATGTGAGGAACCCTAACTCTACAGTAAATTCGGTCCCCCGCTCCAAAAACTTCTCTCTCTTTGCCATACCTATAGCACCCGTTGTTGCATATATTTTTATACAAACCTTACGCGATCCCAAACACCCAGCAAGGATGTCGTCGGCCTATGGTGAATGTGGTGGCCAGGGCGCCTGTGGTAATTGTAGTAGCTAGGGCACCTGTGGTAATTATGGTGGCCAGGGCATAAAAGAGGGGGGGAAGTACCCAGGCTGTAGAAAGGAGACTTAAGCGCAATTCAAATGTCTCAAACATTGGTAAGTAGTAACAACAACAATTTCAAACTCCTGCTGATTCCATGCCACAGTATTACTCTTCTAAGAATTTAAAGTTAAAGCCGATACCGTCAGCCTCCATCTTCTCAAATGTTGCTTTTACTTTCGGATCCTTTACTGTCAACGAAATCTACGATCTCTCCGAGTCTCGCGGTCCGAATATGATAGTTATGGCTGAGCCTTTGTTAAACTAGAAATTTATACAGGGGTTAAATACTGTGCTGGTTTGTTATTAGTGTTGTTTATCAAATAAATAAGGTTAACTCATAATCCGTTTGACAGTTCTTCACTAAGCTTGTATCTTTTAAGTACTTCCTCAAAGTTTATAAACCATATGCCTCTTTTGGCCGACTAAATTTTGCGGTAAGACTTGGCGTAGTATCTTATATCTGCTGTCGGGCATAATATATAAAGGCCTAGATATGAAAGACCAAATTCGCCGTTTGCCAGAAACTTAGTATTAGCACGCGCGAGAAATATAAAGGCATAGTATGTCGAGTATACGCCCCACCATATCTAATGTACAATTTTGCACTATTCTAAAAACCAGTCTCTCAAAATCTTCTGAATGCGTGGATTTGTAAGGGTGGAATTAAAAATGCCCCATCTATCTAATGTTTAGAAACTGTCTTTATTTATCAGACCGACGCTTGTACTAATAATTTCGTCTTTCCAGTAGATATATCCTTCCTTTCTAAGTTCCGGTATATTGTCTATAAGCATCTTAGACTAGTCCTAGTAAAAGCACTCCTCTAATAAGCCAGCCTTTATGTCGCTAAAGTTTTGTCTTATAAATAGCAAAGGCCAATTTGAATTGTAATTTGGGACGGCCTCTAAATCGTCCTTGGTGGTAGGTAGAACCTGACTAATGGACAGATTGGGATATACTGGTGTTAAATGCGCACTAGGAAGATTAATGCTATATTAAAGCAGAGATAGTCTGGGCGCGGGAGGTTGCAAAATGTTGTCTAGTATACAAGTTAACAGCGGTTCTAGGGTATACTCGACAAGCTCATTATGTGCATTGTATGGTTCCTTACGTTTCTTGTTTTATCAGGAATATAATCTAAGCTAGTAGGTCAACTCTATAAACCTTGCTTTAAAGACTAGAGGCAAACCTCAAACTTAGAGTTTAGCAAATAAACCTTCTTTATATTAGCTGGCTGTAACTATACATTAGGGTGTATTATTACTTGCCGAGGACCTCTTCTATATCCGTGGAAGTATTTGCTATATAAGCCACATTAATGCTCTACAAGCAGCCTGCTCTGCTGCTATTAATAGCAACAGTAAAGCTTTTAGTGTTGCCGCTCTAAGCACTTGGTATAGAGTATTCTGTGTCTCTAGACAAGGCCGTTAAATTAAAAGTTGCCCGTGATATTTGTAACGCTATGGCTCCAGATAATGACAATATTAAAGACAGCAAATAGGCCAGTAAAGTAATAGACGTGCTTGTAACAGAAGAACCGTTTCTGACAGCAGAATTAGCTATGCTACTATTTTTATTATTGCTAGAGATTTTATATTATTTAGGGGAAGCTGGCGGTGTTAGTGACGGTAGCTGAGTAGCATGTTGTAATAACGAAAATTGTATTGTCTTTACATGTAATATCTCAAAAGAGCTGGCGTTTATGGCTATAGGTAAAATTAATGATAATATAGATAACGCGCATTAGAGTTGGGGTAATACTGTAGAAGGGGAACCAAAATTACTATTGTAGAAAGTAATGTAGTGCTGTTAAGAAGAAGACAATAGTATTTGTGCTGCAAACTACTTCCGGACAATAAGCCTGTAATAGTCTAGCCTATAGCCTTTGGGTAGTTATAAAAAATCTAGCAATTCTACACCGTTATCTAATAGAAAATTGTTTGTATAATCTAGATTCAAGCGTTTAAGGGAGTTGGCTTTATCCTTTATTTCTGTTATCTGCTTGTCGGTCTTGCAAATACAAATCCTTTCTAGGATGAAATAATTAAGTAACTTAGCTATTACTGGCTAACTTAGAAACTTTCTAAACAAAGAGCAGAGCTTATTACAGTTATAAACAGAACTAGATTGCTAGGCGTAATATTGAATAACATTGTCTCCCCAAGCTTTGCTAATAGAAAGAATATAATATATTAGCTAATTAACTAAGCTGTAGTAAGATTAGACCTTTTTGTTAAATTTATGCCATTTTATTAGGTTCTTCTAATAATATTTAGAATATGCTTTCTTAAATGCAAGTTTCTAGTAGACAAATAATATTTTGAGATTAGTGCAGGACTCGAGTAGCTAAAGTTATTGCCTTTGGCAGTGCTTGATTTATAGCAATAATTTAAGGAACTAGTTAATAGCTTTTTCTTTATAAGAAGCAAGTACATTCAGTCTGTCTAGAACAGTGCCAGCAGGCAAAGGCACTTCCTTGCTGTTTAATATATTCTCTATAGCAGAACAAGGTTGGGTAAGGTAAGTAAAAGTAGTGTAATGGTTAAAATAAAAGGTTCGGAAAGAAGGTACTTATTATAGAAGTATTAGTAAATTTTCAGAAAGCTGCTCCATACTACCGCAACTAATCATTAGGCTCTTATAGTGGTCAAAAAGTTACTAATACTTGTAACGGTTATCATATATTCTTATTCCCCATTCCCCACATACTAACCTAATAAAAACGGTTTTTAATAAATATAATCGCCCTTTATCGCCTTCTGCATACAGTAACTAACCGGAAGTAAGGCGCCATAGCAGGAGAGCCGGAGACCGGGGCTAGGGGTTGAAAGCTGGAGAAAGGTAGCATTAGTGATTTAGATTTCTCGCAACTCCTAACATACTGTAGGGAAGACTAATCTTTATATATATTAAGGGGGGGCGGCACGGAAGCCCTAGGGTCTACCCCCAGGAGCCGGGGTATAACACAACCGACTCCACCTACTAACAGTATGTCCCTTGCCTGCTGCATCCAAATTTAGAGGCGGCCGTGCTAATTTACTCGGTACTTTCTATTTTTGCTATAGTATACTATTGACCATGAATCTCTAGATGCAACCCTGGCGCCTAACTGGTGTAAACAGTCCGCGGACCAAACTACTATATGTACTCAGCCTGGATTTTACAATATTAAAGCCTTTACCTCACTAATTGATTTCGACTAGATAGGTTACTAAATATTTTTGTAGTTAAATTAGCTCCTGCCTATAAAACTAAAAAATGACAAAACTTGGCGTTTGGGAGCTATGTGTAGATTACGGCACTAGAGAGAACCTAATGCTAGCTGGATAATATATAAAGGCACTGGGGTAATTTATGTATCTAGCTGTTTTTTGTAGGCTAGCAGCAATCTAAACTCTAGTCGCAGCTAGGATGCCTATTATAACGCGAGTAGGTAAACATGCCTAGTACCAGCATTGCATCTTATATAAAAAAAGTAGCCAATGTGTGTGAATCTAAATATAGCCTGGAGGGCCTAATAGGAAATATCTAATTATAGCGCAGGTTTGTTAAATTCTGTGTGCAGCTACAGCTAGCCTCTAATGGCTTAATACAATTAGATTTTCTCTTAGCATACAACTCTATATACTGACCTTTGGTTAAAAGCATTCTTAAGATTCGATAAATAATGGTTAAAGAGTATAAATTGGAGGGGATGGCTAAAAGTGTAAGCCAGGATAGGTATTATGGCACTAAGCATTATCTTTTTATCTATTACGTTTTAATTTTTATTATTAATACTGTACTAAAAACTATGTTCTTCTTTTGACTATAAAGTTTCTTCTTATAATATACTTCCTCTTGTTAGATATAGGTTGCTATACTATAGGAAGGCCTTAGAGGTAAAGGGGCTAGGGCCTTTAACAGTAATAGACAGTAAAGGGGCTTATTACTATAGTGATGTGGCGAAATGTGCCTCGCCGGTCTAGATTAGTGATAGGGGGTCCTTTAATAGTATATGTTGCATGACTCCCTAAATCGAGCCAGAAGCTTATGTAGGTATAATAATCCCTGGATCGGACAAACAAATGTAGCGTCAACCCTGGTCTACGTAATAGATTCTGGGTGGAATTAGGCTTCTCGGGGCTCAGTTATTACTTGGCCCATTTTCTAACCTATAGCCAAAACTTTGGCCTGTGTATTGTATTGCTAAAATATACACAGATTACTTGTAACCCGTGGGTTATAAGTGGTCTATACGTTCATTTTAGATCACCTAATTGCCCACCAACCTAGAACCTTTTACTGAAATAATGGCAGCGAATCCTTCTTTATTTAGAAAAGCCGAGCAAAACTGTAATTCTATAGGCGGGTATTTTCTTTAGCCGATTGGCTGAGTATTGCCGTCGTGTTATCTGTTGGACTATGGGACTCGACGTAGAGGCTAGAAAGGCTGGAGTAGGCACCAGGCTGACCAGAGAGGCTGGGAGGTCAGTGTTTGTTTGTTTTGGCTTGTAGTATTTGAAAGGCTTAGTTTAAGGCAGCCAGCAGGCCTGCCGCTGTGGCAGATATATCTATAGAGCTGAGGACTTTTAAGATACATCACCCAATTCCAAGTCTCTAGCATTTTTCTTTAAAATCTAGTTTCAAGACACCTTTCTCTATAGACGACCTGCTCTACACTAGCCGTAACACGACCCTCACCATCCTCCCTATTCTAACTATTGCCCCAAAGCTTTATTTGCTTTTATTACTAAAGAAAACTGCCCCTACAAATATAGTTAACTGCAACTTTCCGCATATCTATATGGCTCTATTGATACTCTTAGTTCTATCCTACCTTTTAGAGCCCATTGTCTTTTTGGCTAAGTCGCTTAAAAGTAGCAGCAAGCTTTCTGACAATGCTGCCGCTGTTTCCAATGTAGCCTTCCTCTGCTCTGTTGTCCTCCGCCTAGAGACCGCCTCGACTAGAGAGACAGCATTTTCACAGAAGGCCTATACTATGTTTTAGCTATATCTCCTCCTCGTCAAGCTTACTTTGTCGGTCCGTATCTTAGTACGACCCTTATTGCTGTTGCTATACGCCTAGCTACTCTTTTTTCTCCCCAGCTTTTACGCAATTTCTTGTCTTGTCTTCTTTATTCTCCTTGTTTACTCTTATCGTAATAATTACACGCAGATTCTATCCGACCCCAAAGATACCAACAATACTTATAGTAATAACAACAATGCCGGTAATAATACCCCTAATGATATAAATGTCTGGAGGCTAGTTGAAAGAGAAGTTAAGAAACTCGGCAAATGGCTCCCCTATCTAAAATCATTTTGCGTCTTGCTCAAATTCACATAGCCATCAGACCTATGCCTAAAGGCACGCTTTGTCATTACCTTTATCCTGCTTATAGTAAAATGCATTATTAGTGTTGTCTAGCTGCTTTAGACAGCCAGGCTAATCGACGCAATTAACTCAAAAAAAAACCCGTAGACCTAATTTATAGTTTCCCTCTTCTTCCGGTTCCTAAGGTCAGACCTATGCCTAGGCTTCTTAACATTACTGTTATAGGTTAATGTCAATCTCGCTTGTCGAGCCTATCTAAAAACGGGGGTCTAGTCTAAGGTAATGCTTCTAGACTATTTCTATATATGCTCGCAGGCTACCGACACTATTACAGCCATTAATAATGCAGGACAGGTAGACAAGCTGCTCGATAATTTCATATTCGGCTTTTTACCCAACGCTGGAATGCTCTTCTTCGCCGGGTACGGCATATAGAAATGCTTTGAGACAAGTATAATATTAATCCTTGTCTATATATCTATCGCTTATTATTATTGCGAGAGGAAATATATAGCCGTATATCTTAGGCTTTATAGTATATTTGCCGGTGCTAGAAACAGTTAAGAGCGCCGGCATCAAGATGGCATCTAGGGATAAATTACTGTGTCTACCTACAATATAGTAGGGCGGGAAAACGAGCTCTACACTAGGGAAGTAAATAAGCTTATAAAGAGGCTGTACGCGTATAAGTTGTATGGTGTATTCTATACATACATTAACGAGCTGATACTTTAGCTTGCAGACGGCCTCGGCTAGGCATTAGTTATTCTCCGGGTACTCAATTACAAGGCCACTATTAGGTCTTTAACTGCCTTTCTCGGGCTTTAGAACGCCCTAATGGAGCCTATATCGTTCTTTAAGTCCTTTATCACCAGTGCCATAAAAAAACTCAGCAATATAGTTCGCTTAAAGAAACTTATAGAGGAGAATCTACGCATCTAGGACAGGGAAAAATGCCTAAGGCCTACTAATGGCTAAGTGTGTCTAGAAAATGTTTCTTTGACCTATTTAGAGTCTAAGCAAGTATCCCTAATTGTCAACAACCTGTCCCTAATTATTAAGGGGGGGACCAAAGTAGCCTTTGTCAGTTCTAGTAGTACAGGCAAGTTGACCATCTTTAAGCTTATGTTGCGGCAGCTTCTTCCGATAAAAGGGCGCATCTTTATCGACAGCCAGAACATTATTGCCGTCTCTAAGGACTTATGAGTCAACCTATTAGACTACACCCCGTGGAGAATTTGCATATTAACCCACCCTTAGCCTACACAATACTGTCAGCATAATGGTATAGAATCCACATATTTTTGACAGAACCGTTTTATTTAATATCTGCTACGTAAAGCCGGATGCCACCATTAATAAGGTCCATGCGGCCTATAAGAATGCCGACATCCATAAGACCATTATGGGTTGCCAGGGCGGATATGACGCCTTGACGGGAGCAAATAGAGCATACGTCCCACAGACCGCAAGCCAAACATACTCAAAGGGAGCCTCCCTTTTAATACAGATATAGAAACTTTTCTGGCAACAAGCGCCAGCGCTTACTGCTTGCTCGCTTGTTCCTTCTAAAGCCCAAAATTATACTTATTAACGAGAGCACCAGCGCCCTTAATTTCCAAACCGAGTCCGACATTAAGCACAGCATCTTAAGAAAGTTTCTCAGCAACACGGTAATCATCATTGTATATATTTGTTCCATATCTGACACTAACTAATTTATAACTGGTACGTTTGCTAAGATGTCATACTAGTGCCCCCATTTGGCAGCTACCGGCTCTCTTCCATCAGGAATGCCGATTAAATCATTGTCTTTAACTATGGCTACAAGATTGTAGAAAATGGCACTTATAACGACCTAGTGGCCCGAGAGGGCAAGTACGCTAAGTTCTGGAAAATATATTTCGGGATTAACGACTTAGAGGATATGTCGACCAGTAAGATGCCGCTAATTAACATTACTTGAGTAAGGTAGAGAGGCTGGAGGCAAAAAGGTCTTAAAAAGTTATTTTTTTGTTCCCCTTTCACATAGCCTTACGAGTCTCACCGCGATCTCTTTAAACGGCTTCATATTGTTACACTATCTAAAAAAAAACAGCATACTCAGTCTATTGAAACATTCGGGTTAGATAGATAGCTGGGAAGTCTACTTAAACAGACTATGCTTACTTTCCTTTAATAACACTATACCTATACTGAAATGTTTTATATTACTTTAGCTATTTCCCGTTTATAAATATAGTAATTGTTCTTTAATTTTTACCCCCCTTACTGTCCTTCTAGATAAGGTATAGGGTCTGGAAAGGTTTAGTATGTCTCTTAGTATCTTATCGGCCCTGCTATGTTACCCTTCTTCTACCTTTTCCAGCCACCCTATAATTAAACATTCTTCTAGTCTTGATCCCAAGAACATCATACATTTAGTGCGGTAGTCTATGGTACGGCGGGAGAGGACTAGCGTTTATGTAAGATGAGTCGCACAGAAGTACGTGAATTATAATTTATTAGATACCATAAAATAAAGCTAACGGCAAAGTGTGTAGTAGCTATTGCTGTAAAGCAGAAGAGGTATACAGCAGTTCTGTCACGTAAGAGCCGGCGTCTGCCTCAGCTAAAAATCTTAACTTAGCTTCAAGGCGCCGGTAAACAGGTATTTAGTTATGATCTAAACTTGTAAGTCATGGACAGGGAATCGGCATCACAGACAAATCTTTTAATATATGTAAACAGTAGTTAGGGGCCACACTTAGATGCTGCTAAGCAAATTAACCAGTTCCTAGCTACATTAGGAACGACTGTTGTACAAAATATTGCCAGTCCTAATCTAGACTTAAAAACGGGCCACAAGATGCAAAGCCATCCATACCCTCTTTCCCTTTTGCTTTACACACGCTGCCCACTTGTAGAAATGCTCCACCTAAATGAGACCCTACCTGGCAATAATGTGGGGCGCCTACTGCATTTCCCCTGTCCTTTAGAACACGGAGATAGTGTATATAGAAGGTATATAGATCATGGCTAAAGATATAAGAGTAAAAGAACGACTAGACTAGCGGGCAGGGAGTACGCGGGCAAGTACGGGTAGGTACTTATACTAGCCGTGGTTATTATACAGCAGTGGTACCAATATAGAAGACGAAAATAATAAATTGCGCTTTATTCCCAACAGTACCTATTTCCTTGGTCAAACCAAATTGCTATATACCAACCCTTTTTTAACATTATAAGTCTCACTTAAGAATAAATCAATCTCTTTAACCTAGCGCTTAAAGACTGCCAGAACGTCCCTTTTTGTATAATTTAAGCTTTACATAACATGCGCCAGGCCGAAAAGAACTTAGTAGAACGAATATTTTTTAAGCATAGCGGGGTATCAGTCTTTACGGCCTATATGTTTGCCAAATCGATAAACAGCTACCGCGCCTAAGCTTGAGCTAGGACTGTAAAGGAGTTTCAGCTCTTGGTTGAATCCCTTAATGGCTTATCTGTCAAAGCTCTATAGATAGCTGCGGTCTAACTAAAGGAGATGATAATTAAGCTTTACAAAGTGCGCATAGAGTAGATAATTGACATATCTCGCTCCCGCGTAATTAAAGAGTCTCGACTGCTAAGGACTCCCTCTAATGGGGCAGAAACTGAGAAAAGTAAAGGCAACACGGGTTTAAACGACTCTTATAAGGACCGCAATATACTAGCTGCCAGTACTGGCCTTCCGTTAATACCACCAACCTTAGATTTAAAACAGATCACTCTACTTTAGATGGCTATCTAAAGCCGCAGGAAACTCCCACACCAATATACGAAGGCTTTAAAGCAAGCCTTAAAGGCTAATATTAAAATAACAGAAAGTATCTTCTTTAAATATAGCGGGTTGGTAGCTTGTGCGGCCTATATTCTTACCAAGTATAAATTGTGCAGGAAAAAAGCTAAGAATAAGGCCGGCTAAGTATGCTTGCTCTATCTCCTCGAGGAGCTACCTGTTGAAGCTTGTCAGTCAGCTACGCTTCAACTGGCGGCGGCAATGGAGCCAGACAAAGAGCAGATTGCGCGGGTAGTTGGGAAAGCTTGCAACTCTAAGTAGTATGCGTAGAAATCTCACCATAGGCGCCCGACGATTCCCTCCAAGGAAGCTCAAAAGGACGCCAGCTTGCGCAAGCCCAATAAGTGCTGCAACATAGTAGACCTTCTGCCTACACAACAAACCTCAAGCGAGCCAGCATATCAAGCCTTGGATTACTTTGTATCGCATTTATAGTATAATAACATCCCGCAATTGCCGCCATAGGATGCCCCACAACTTTATAATCACAGTAAGCCACTGCTCTCTTTATCTAGCGCTAATAACGACAAACATAAATTCACCAATGCTTCTATTGCCGCCTGTAATGATGTCTTCCCCGATTACCTTGTGGAAGCAATTAAGCAGAATTCCGAGCAGGGCCACATATCTGCAAATATAACCATCACGTTTCCGCATGGCAACAATTGGAGGGCTCTCCTAAGCATTTAAGTAACGTCAAATAAGATCAAACATATTGCTTGGAAGCTATTTAGGGTTTACTTAAAGAATAAGGCTGGATTCCGATTTACATGTGTAGGGCTGGCGCGGGTATTTCCCGGACCGAATTTCAGCCTTAGGTACTGCCATCTTGAGCCTATCCTCTACATATTTGGAAAACATATAGAAGCCGCGATCTCTGCCAATCCAATATACCAGCAAGAGCGCCTGAGGCATGATAATTATACAACTTGTATTATGATAAATGTGTTAATAGCTGTGGACAACTGTGCTACTATTCTGATCTTGCTTTATCAAAGGGAAGGGGCACACGTGAAGGATCTTCTGTTCCCGCCTGCCTAGCTAGCAATGAATATTCGTGCCCCATCATCCCTCTGTCTAATATCCCGCGGTCAATAGTGTCGGTCAAGAAAAAAAAAACAAAGCCGTTCGGTTAGGCACCGAAGGCGCAGGTTATGCGCATTGTGAAATGCGTGCCGACGCCACCCTTTCCACCGATGCAAAGCCAGAGTCTGTGTCGGCTAGCACAATGGCTTATCCATTGCTTATTTCGTGTTGTTTAATCGGGAAGTCGCATTACCGGACTTGCAGAATGAAGCACTAGTGCCAATAGATAGTCTGCCCAACAACCCATTACGCTGAAGATTCCGCATGGAATAGGTTAAATTTTGGGTCAAGAGACTCAATCTGGAGGGACTGGCCATAACTACACCTTTAGGCCACCATTAACTAAGGGTGGGTGGCCTGGACGTACCATGTCAAGCGAGCTTCGTAAGGGGCCTCGGGATTGGAAGCCTGATAACTTCTGCTCGTCTAATTCGGTTACGTGCCGTATGCCTACTGATTAAAGGAGAGATACTAAACTGCCTTCAACTTACCGAACAGCTTTAGCAACAGGTTAAAAGGAAAGATTACTAGTCCAAGAGAGGGAGAAGATGGCCGCCAACAACACTAGGCCCAAAGGTCTGGACATATCTCCCAAGACCACGGGGAATCCCTAGGTAGATTAATTAGTTGGAATCTGAAGTCAGACAATAATTAAGATTGATCAATAATTTGTCTTACACCATAGCATAGTAGCCAAAAGACCGGCAGCACAAGCCTAGAGCGAGGATTAGCAATTCAACGTTTCAAAAGGCTTGGTTGAGAGGGAGATCTGACCAGTGCGGTGAGGATTAGCCAATCGTCAAGCTTAAGCCCAGCGCGGTTTGTCCGGTGGCACCAAAAACGAAGAAGCACGCTGCTTAGCGCAAAAGCAAAAGGAATAGTTGAAGATGTATAGAGATCAGGCTGGCGGTTGGCTGATAAGTTAACAGCCCTTACGGCATACGTGGAAGTCGACATTGTTTAGGGCGCCTTCAAACATCTACTGTATAAGGAGTGATATTGATAACTGCGAGAGCATTAAAAGAAGGAATCATTGCACATTGAGATCAACGTCGTCCGGTTTAGCGCGGTAACCACAGCCAGGATCCATCGTTAGGTCAACATACCACTTTGCTTTACCACAGCAACCAGCAGTTATTGATGGGGCCAAGATGTGATAATGCATTTACAAGAGTATGAATCACCACGCTGGGTTTCAATCAACCAGCCAACAAGCACAAATAGTGCGGCTGTTGGGTGGGGGAATTGTGACATAGTTCAGCAAGCGTTGCAACCATGAGCTGCGTAACGCTCTAAGGTTTCCTTACCGCCCGGGCCCTGCATTTTTTTGCCAGGAAAATGCTAGGTTACCCTTGCGCATTGCTAGCGTAGGAGCAGTAAAGGGTTTACTTAATGGCTGTATTGGCGTTGTCAGACCGTTCACCTTGTTTCCAAGGTGTCTCCTCTTTGACCCAGGACCTCCTCTCTTTTGAACTTATCACAGTCTGCTTTTGCTCGCAGAACAGATCTTCAAATTTCTCCATTAAGTACGACAATTATGTCTTCCCCGACGCTTCCCACACTTGTCCTAGTGCCAGGCGCATTCGGTACTCCCAAGGGCTACAGCAAGCTCTTGCCATACTTTGAGCATGCTGGATTTACCACTATCCCCGGGCCATACCCAAGCTGTGATCCGGTTGATCCCACTTCGGCAACCGCCTTGAAAGACATCGAGTCCCTGCGACAGAGTGTTCTCCTCCCTCTTATCGAACAGGGGAAAGACGTGGTCATTCTCGCCAGTGTTGCTAATAGTATGGCAATAAAGTAGTATATTGTAATATAACCCATATAATATAGACTTTCTCATATTGTGACAATATGATATGAAGAATTTGATATTGTGACAATATAATATAATGATGTCTATATTGGCAATATATTATTTATATTGGGTTGTCAGTCCTGGGGCGAAATTGCCTTTTGATAGTAGCAGGCAGGCCTTACCCTATACCAGCAATAGGGATACTGGGCACTTTATTGGCTAGCATTTACCTCAACATACGTCTTTATTGACAATCAGACCTAACACGCGACCACGCGTTTCTTTCACGCGTCAGGGGAGGTATAAGAGGTACGATTAGTGCAGACCATGTTGGGCCGGGCCTACCGGTAGTTGTCTGCCAATATTAGCTATGGTCTATTGTTACCTCTGCCCATTTTCTTTATTATTGTCGAGCCTACTGTACTAACTATACCGCCATGCCTTAATAATGCCTCCCTTTTGGCTAATGGTTGCAATAAAGAGAGTTAATTTTAGTTAATATTTTAGAGTTTTCCAGCTAGTAGTTAAATGACCTAGACTAGAGCTAAACGCCTAAATACTAGTTATCTTAACCTCGCACAGCCTCCATAACCTCCTCTACCAAACCCAGAACGTTATAAGTCTTCTCTTATATGCTAGATAAGGAGATAGAGACGAGATACTATAATCTGTGGACCAGAAAAGAAGAGTGGCGTTGTAAACATTATAACAGAGTATATGCCTGTTCTGGGAATACTACGGCTCCTGTAAAACATCTTATAGACCCTCCTCCTGATAGCCACGGTCTGCCAAAAGGAGCCCTGTAAACAGCTAAAGTAATAACGATATAAACAATTCTTAAACAAGCTTGTACTATAGTAAAAGAAAATCCCCGTAAATGCTGTTGGCTTAATGATTAATCTGGAGATTTAATCGACCTTGACTAGCTCGGAGTATTGTACATAAGGTTTATTACAGCCTGCTTTCTCTAATTTCGGCTTGTAGAATGCCCAGAGTTTCGGGTACTCTTGGCCTATATTAATAACGATATTGATACTTGGCTTCTAGATATGTATAAGACCATTAGGAAATAGATTATGCAGCAGTATAAAGACTAGAAGGAGAAGGTTAAGTAGTATATATAGTCGGTAAAGTCAAGAATTTACATCAGCTACGACCTTTAGACTTCTCCCAACTCTTTGGCTATTTTGGGCGTAGTCGGCTACTATGTTATGGAAGACGGCTAGCTGGAATACCATATTTTAGCGTTAAAAGACATTGACAGTAAGCACGACGGTTCTTACCTCGCGGTGGTAATTTTGGAAGTAGTTGATAGATGGGGCTTTGGTTTAAAACTCGGATATTTTGTGATAGATAATGCTGGCAATAACGATACAATGATGAGATCCCTTTCGCTTGGTCAGTACAACTTACCATTTCTACTAACTGGTTCTAATATCCTATAGGCCTCCTTCGCCAATATAACATCCAATACAATCCCAAAGTTTACCGACTCTGCTACCAAGATCATATCATTAATCTCGCCGCTAAAGCCTTCCTCTTTGTTACCGACAATGAGAAGCTTAAACGTAATAATCTAGGTCTATATAATATGACACTAAAGCATATTAAAGCGTGGTAGAAGAAGGGACCTCTTGGCAAGCTTTACAACTTTGTTGTTTACATCTAACAAAATATTTAGCGCAGCCAAAAGTTTCTTGCTATTAGCTATAACCATAAGCTTGCGCGAGACAACGACACAAGGTGGAGCTCGTGGTATACTATATTGAGAGCGGCCTTGAATCTTAGAGACGTAATTAACGGCTATTTTAATAAATAGATGGAAGCAGACTGTGTTAGAGACGAGCTCTCTTTAGAGGACTGGACTATCTTAGAAAAGATTAAGTCTTTCTTAGAGAAGCTAAAGATAACGACTAAGGCTTTTAAATCATTGTTTACAATACTTAATAATATCCTCCTGGCTATAGACTTTGTATTGGCATAATTCGAAGCCGGCAAGGAGGTAAATATTAATAATCTGGTAATGGTACTGATATATAACTCGGGCTGGGCGAAGATAGACAAGTATTACCGCCTTACTGATAAATTACCTGCCTATATTACAGCTATTGTGCTTCACCCTTCGTATAAATGGCACTATATCTAGGAGAACTGGAAAAAGGAGTGGGTTAAGTTGTCGAAGGAGTTGCTTGAGGTGCTGTAGAACGAATATAAGCCTGTGGAATTACCTCTTCTACTCTATAAGGTCCTATCGGCGACTATAAACGAGTTCTTGAATTGGTGGAACAAGTACCTATAGCTGTTATTTATTACGGATAAATATAAGTGTTATTGTAAGTCTAAACGGGTTTATGGTTTTACGAGCACCCTTATATGGTGGCTAGAGGAGACGTAGTAGAAAAACTACCTGAGCCTGAGTAAGATGGCTGTGGATATATTGTTAATTCCTGCAATGTCTGCGAAACCCAAATGACTCTTCTCTGGGGTAAAGATAATAATTATAGACTGTTAAAATCGACTTGGGAGTGATGTGATTAAAGCATTGGAGTGCCTAAAGTCATGGTTTGGGATACGAGATTTTTAAGGTGACGAGGTTTTCGCTGAGGTAGATAAATGATAAGGTCTACGTGGAATATATTGGATGTATTGTTATACTGCCAATATATTGGGTTCTTGGCTATACAATACAATATGGGTTATGTTTATATTGGGTAATATAATATCGCCTCTTGACAATACAATATTATTGCGAGGGGGTCCATATTGCCAATATACGTATTGTTTATATTATTAGCAACACTGTCTCCAGCCTCGTGAAAACCGTATAAGGTTCGGATGTTTCGCTCATCTCAGTTTCAAGGTCAGCACCTAGTACGGTTTTCTCGGCCGCGGCTGGTGCCACGGGGCCGGAAGTCATTGTGCCGCGGAGACAGCACGTTTCTGTGCGCAGAGAATGCCCCAGTAGGACTCTTAGATTGCGTAGATTGCGGAGACAGTTCTACAGTCGGTCCAACTGTGCGATTATAGATCTGTACGCTCAAGCGGGAGAGACCTCAAGCTAGACGCGAGTGTTGTTTTTAATTCTGAGTTTATTGATAGGGACAAGTTGCCCGTCTTGTCACTTGTATTGTGGAAGCATTTTGGGTGGGTTCCACAACACGAAGAAAGGCCTATTATGTAGATGTAGCTGTTGAACGCGCCAAACCCCGCATTTGCGGGCAGATTTCGTTGTGCAGAACCTAGCAGCCAACACACGCGGTCCAAGTTACCAGCCTGCTCCAGAACGCCATGATAAAGTGCCCAAATCTGATTCAAGGCAGAAAAGGCATAGCTGTAAACTCTTCACATCAGCTCGCCAAATAGTTCTTGGAATGAACGGTGTTCCTTGCGCTCAAGCGTCTGGGAAAGGTTTCTCATTCTAGCTGTTGTACAACGGACTCTCGGCAAACGTCAGCTTCAATATCTGCATGAGTAATACCGGGCGGATGTCAAAGTCCATATTGTGGAATGCAGACAGTTTCAACCCAGTGATGCCAGGTTCGCCTCGTTGAGAGGTGTCAGTGCTTGGTTAGATCCTGGCTGCTCAGTCCGCTGGAGCTGTTGGGCCTGTTGGGGTTGCTGAGGTTGAGGGGCCTGCTGGCTTGTTGCAGGTCCTCCCGGCTGAGGTGGCCGAGCTCCTTTCTGGATGGACGCCAGATCCTTGTGGATGCTTTGGCATAGTGCTTGCGCTTGACCCAACTCTGGCCCCGTCATCGTTAGGTTCTCTCTCAGTGTTGGCTCCTTGTTGTTATTGGGTTGGTACTGATTGAGCACTCGCAGACGCTAAAGTAAGCAGGAATAGTTAGCATGCAATACTAAGAGTGAATAGAGAAGCTTGAAAACATACTGTTCTGATGAAAGCCCTCAGCCTGACCTCGTCTCTGGTGGCCCGGAACCAAGGATTTATTGCCTTGGTGTACTTGGCGATCTCTTGTGAAACCTTTCCGATGGCACCTGCCAGCTGGTTTCGCATCTCCGCAGTCATGGGGACCTCGGGGAATCTTTGAGATTCAAAGGCCTTCGACTCTTCCTGAGCGATGGTTCTGAAGCGTATCATCTCCGGTGATTGGTTTCGCATGGCCTCATACCTCTGCCTTGCCTCTGGAGTCATCTTCGCTATTTGCTCCGGCGCCAGGATCGGAACACCACCTGGGGGAAGTTGGACGGGCTGAGAAGCTGGCCTTTGATCATTGGCATTCGGCTGTGAGGAGGCCTCAAGGTCGTCGCCAGAGCGCTTAAGGTTCTTCGGTTGCGAGGCCGCTGAGTTATTCGGCGGCGCAGCCATGTTCGGCTGAGGCGGCCGGTTGCCTTGGGGCCCCGCTGCAACCGGAGTCTGGCTGGGCTCTGGTGCAGAGACAGCCGCCTGGACAGCCTGCCCTGGCTGCATACCTTGCTGAGGCCCTGAAGCGATTGGAAGGGTACCTGGCTGCGCGCCTGCTGTTGTTGCAGGTTGTCCGGGTTGTGGCTGACCGACCATTCCCATCGCTTGTCGCATTCTCTGTATCTTGAGTCGTTGAATGAACATTTTGATCTGCTCCTCTGGAGCCTCCCTGAAATTCTGCTGTGACATTCGGAACTGCTGTATCTCTTGAGGGGTGACATCCGGTATTTGGGTGTTGGGTGGCAGATTTCCAAGAGGATTTGCGTTGGGAGCTCCAGGTTGCTGTGGGACTCCGCCCTGGCCATGGGACATAACCATGCGCTTGAATTGACCTAGCTGAATGTTTCTCAGCATCTGCTTCTGCTGGTCAGGTATGCCTGCATTCGTCTGTGAGACCCATGCCTTAAATTGGCCCCATTTCTTAGCATCCGGCGGTATACCAGGAATGAGCTGCGTCACCTGGGGAGGCAGGTCCATGTTGTCCATAATCATCTGTGCTTGCGGGTGATGCATCGGGTTGGCTCCCCTGAATCGATTCATTGGGTTCTCTTGCGGCTGCTGAGGCATGGCATTGCCTGTTGGGTTCACTAGATTCGCTGGGCTCGCTGGGTTTGCTGGGTTTAGTGGCTGGAACGCTGGGGATTCCTCCCTGGGGATGCCCGGAGGGGCAACTGCTGCCGGACTCAGTTCTCGTACTGTATCCATCTGTTCCGGTCGGAACATAGGCAGTGGTTTACCGCCGGAAGGATTCGGTTGAGAGGCGTGCAAAGGTATAGCATCGCCCTCGGAGCCCGCCGCCGCAGATACGCCTTCGTTGACGTCGGACGAGCCAGGCTTGTCTACTTTAAACATAAGCTTCTCGGGTTTAGGCCGGCTGTCGTAGTATGTGATCTCGATCCGGACCTCCCCGGCGTCATTGCGCCCATTGAATAGCGGCTCCCAGCGGTCCCTTTGCCCGCCGCCGGCGACGATGACGTCTCTCAGGTCGACCCACGCCTCGCCGATAAGTTTCGTCGTCTTGTCATCATAGAACACGGAGACCTTGAGCTGGTAGTAGTCCGGGGAGTCATGTACAGTGAAGCGTAACTCCTGGTCCCTGCGCCGGCTGTGAGTTGAAGCTCATTCTAGTGGAGGGGGTTAGCAGGGCGAAGATGCAGGCTTACCATCTCGGAAACCGGCCACCACGGATATCGGTGGTTGTCTTTTTTGCTTCTTCGCCCAGACGGGCTGCGAGGTAGGGATCTTGCGTCTTAAATGTGTTGCGGTTTGGTAGGTCCTTGGCCCGGTCCACGACTACGACCAACGTCCCAATCTCGGGCCCATCGAGAGACATACCTGAGAAGATGCCGGCAGTGGGCATGCTGTTTACCTGGTGCTCTTTCATCTTGGCCTCCACCTTATCCGATTTGGCCAACTGCTCATTTGAGCCGATCGGCTCGCTTTGCTCACTCGTATCTCGCGCCTGCGCTGCTGCCGGCTCGGCCGTTTTATCCTTCTGAAGCCGAGGTCGGGTCGGGTCACATAGTTTGCGACAAAACTCTCCCCACTCATCCGACGTAGCTTGCTGAAGGTCATCTTGTAAAGGCTGGCCGTAGTAGTCTAGATAGGCCCTTCGGACAGCCGACATGTGCTGGCGGTCCCAGTGGAACCGAACCAGACGGGAAATGAGTAATTCTCGGCGCAGGCCATCCCTCGCGGAGACGGTCATCGCCTGGTGCAGTAACAATGCGTCACGCATTGGCCTATTAATCACACCGTTTAAAATGTGCGCTATAACCTCGCCCTTCAGCGTTGCCAATTTTGTCAGCAAAGTACATTGATGTCATGGATGATGCACACCTGGGCATCAACAGAGAAAAGGCAGTGGAGATAGGTGAACTCACAGCTAGGTTTCCGCTCTTTTTTTTGAGCATCTTTCGCCAAATTAGAGCCGTATTTAGCCGTATACTCCTTCAAGACTATTCGGAGATGTGAATCGCTGCGCAGCACTGTCGTTGTAATCATCAAGCTCTCTCCACCCTTCTCGCTCTGGACCGCATGGCGCAGCTGCTCGACATCGTCACGCACCAGTTCCATGTCGATCGGGACCGGGCGGCCGTACGCGTTGTACTCTTCCATCCGTTTCTCGTCGAGCACGAGCAAGACAGCATTCTTAAACTTGTCCTCCTTCAGCTCCGTCTTCATGCACTTGGTTAGGCTGTTGGAGTACCTCTTGTCGCTGAAGCCATCCTTAATCGCGCGGATCTCGCCGTTGGTACGGCCCATCAGGGACTCTATCAGCAGCTCACGTCGGTTCTTATCGCCCTGGTACCAGAAATTGGCCCAATAGGCCTCGCTCTCCCACTGGCCAAGGGCCGTCGCGTAACACGCTTTCGTCAGCAGCGGGTCGTCCGTGAGGCGTGCACGGATGTGCTTAGCCACATTGACGCCCTTGCGCTCCGATCCCGTCTTGACTAACCTCTTGTACTCAACACGTAGCTCCATTACCTGCTCGTGGGTCAGCCTAGGCAATATGTCGATCAGAGGTGTTGTGTCGGGCATCCGCCTCTCGCCCGTAAGTGCCTTAGCGACGCGTGCTGCGATATCTTCTGGGTCCTGAGAAGACGTAATAATTATGATGTCCTCGTTTTCTGACAGGACATCGTCGTCGTCTTTGAGTTGAAGAACAGGAGATGGCATTGGGCTCATGCTCTGATAAGTACCATGGTAGCTCTCCAAGAGGGGGCTCCGCGGAGGTAAGAGTTCATCCTTGCCGTCATCCTCGCCGTCAGCGACGATGTCAAGCCTTGTACCAGAGTCTCCGACAGATAACACAGGACCGTCGTCCCTCGGCGCCGCTGGGATCAGTTCTGGGTTTGACTCCGCTTTTAGAACGGGACCCTCCGGGTGGGCCGAAACGCTATCGAAATCATAGTTCTTGAGCGTCTGCTCGTACTTGGGATTGCGCAGGAACCTCGGGACCGAGTCCTGCGAGGCATTAATACCAGTAACCAGCACCCACCTCGGCCAGCAAGATTCCTGTTCAGTTTCTCACTTACACTGGCCATCAATTTGAAGACAGCAATTTGGGCGTTTTCGAAAAGGGAGAAGACCTCGTGGAGCCAGCGGGTCAACCCAAAGTGGTCGGGGACCACTTCCGCCATGCGCTTGGCGAGACTTTCCCGAAGCTGATGGTCGAGGACCGACTCACAGGGTGATCCCGGCAGGAAGAAGGTATTGTAGATGCGATAGGCCGGTTCCACGCTACTATCAATCCCATCTGCCGGCCTGTCCGGGCTCTCGTACGATGCCCGTACAGCTCCTCGGTACTGCCTGATGTACTGGTCTACATCGATATGAAACGACAAATATTTCTCGCAGTGGGCCTCGCGGAGACTTTCATGGAAAAGCTGCCGCAGAGCCGTGTCGCTGAGAATCTTCTCCAGCCGTTGGGTGTTTGCGTCACGAGCAATGCCCACGTCCTGGCTCGACGTGGGTTTCTCGCTCCCTGACGGCTGGTCCTGGCTCACGCCAGAGGTATGAGTCGCCTGCTGTTGGTCATGAACCTTCTCACCCTCCTTATTCTCGGAAACAAAAGGCAGGGCCGCCTCATCCGCGGTTTCCGTTCCCATGATGGTAGCCTCACGCTCGACAAATTCGTCAAATTGCGTCTAGGTAAGAAAGTTCGGGTCAGTCCCGAACACCGTCGAAGGAAAGGAGCAAAAGCACGTCGACAGGGGAAAGGAGACTGAAAGAATATAAGAGGAACTCCTGGGTAAACGGACTAGCTCTGATGGCCAAGACGCGCCCCTAAAGCCTTCCGCATCTGGTCGACCTTTTGGCGGTTGCGGCCAACAATGTAGAGAATCATATCAACGGGGACACTTACATTTCGAGGGAGAACCTCATCGCTATGGCTGGGGTCCCGGCTGTCGTGATCGACAGATTTGGCACGATCCATCATGGATTTTGTTTGGCGGATCCAGTAGTCCAGCTTGTCCTCGAGGTGCCTCTCCTTGGCCATATCTAGTATCTTTTCGAGATCTCCGCCTGCCTCTCGGTAGATTTTCAGATACTCTTGGACTGTGGACCCCTCCACTTCGTCCTGGGGGTAGTCCAGAGGGAGGAGCTGGCGCTGTCCATCGTGAGCAGCGGACTGTGTCGTGGATGGGGAGCCCTTCGGCTCGGCGATTGCTGTTGTACCTGAGGCGGCCTCCTTGATCCGGCGCTTGAAATCAAGTATAGACTGAAGTACGGGATCATTTTTGAGATTTTGAGAAGGTTCCTCGGTCCGCTTAATCGCGAAACCCCACTCGTAGTTTTGGCGGTCCTCTATTCTTACGCCATCGAACAGAGACCCATTGACGAATAGGGTCGACGGGTCGCCCGAGAAGAGGTGATCCGGTGGGGGGGTAGGAAAGGCAGGAAGGGTACGAGGGGCAGATTGGCGGTTGAAGGGTGATTCGGGGTCTTCAGCACTCTCAACAATATAAGTCCTATACTCGGCCTCCGCCCATGGAGCATACGCATCTCCATTCAAGTCAAATGCCCAGGTACGGTGACGGTCAAAATCGTCAAAAGTCGGGGTGATGTGTCTCTCGTGGTCCTTTTTGATCGTGGATCTGCTCACTGGTCGGGAGGCACCCGAAGTGCCCTTTTCCTCGCCGCAGCTTCCCAAGCCTTCGTCCTCATAGGGTGGCAGAGATCGGAGCGCAAGAGACCTTAAGTGGCCGACGATGTGGGCTTCCATGGTGCCTGTGCCCTCTTCTGTGCCACAAATTGGGCAGAGAGTGAACATGGGGCCGAGAGGACGGCCATTTCTCTCGGAGAGGGCGCGAAGCTGTGGCTCCGTGAAGGAGCCTGCATGGGCATTCCTCATATGTTCCAGGTAGAGGTCTTCCGTGAGAAAAGTCTGCGTACCGTGAGACTTCGCGTTGCAGCGCCAACGCAAAGTATGGCCACGCATATGCTGCAGCCAGTCGCTGCTGTGACGGTACAATTCTTCCGGCTTGTCGCACTCGTCAAACAGGCATACATAGGCATCAAGGTCATTTGTAATGTGAGCCCTGAAGAGCGGGTTAATGTCCGCCCAGTGTATATATAGAAAGAGGGTAACTGCTTACTTCCATTTTTTGCCGTCGCTTACAGAAACGCTAGGGAGGGCGTAGAGACAATAAGGACATATCAACTCTGGGATCGCCTTGTGGCATTCAGTCAAGTCCAATTCGAGGGCCACTTGGAGTTTCATTTCGGCTTCCGATATCTTGAGCTGGAAATCAGTGAAAGCAGTCGGGTCGATATAATTATAATCGTAGGCACTATCAATTGGCTGCTTCATGCCTATAGTGCTATACGTGCTCTGGATCCACTTCTCTTGGTATTCAACCTGCTGGAGGAACTGTTCCACAGTGGCGGCGATTTCCTTGCGGGGCAGTTTGTGAGTTTCTCGTAGTTCTTTTTCGATATATGCTTGGTGAGCTTCTCGTCGCTGTTTCTCTAGATCGTTATATCTGACTTTGATTCGACCGTTCGGAGCCGACGGAAAGACGAGATCCTCATCATTGCCCAAGGCAACTGTCTTCGTAGCCGAAATTACAGAAGGCGCCGAGGCTTTCTTGTAATCGGCAGCAGCCAACGTGGTAGCACTTACTGCCAAGGATTGTACAGTGCTTTTGGCTGGTGTGGGACCGACAACCAGGGCGGCGGCTCCAGTGGCTTCGTCCGCCAAGTCGAAGATGACGGGCGCTTCTCGTTGACTCTGTGGTGCCTCCATTTTGGGCCGCGGTGTCGTCTTATTGGTTCGAATTGGGGCGTTTCCGTAACGCGACCTTCTGTACAAAATCCTCTTCCGTCGTAGGACCATGGCAGAAGCGAGGCGCTGGCGGAGACCGTCACCCATGTCAGGAAATCGTCCGCAGATATAAGAGGCAAAGATAGCTTGTAGCAGAGGCTCTGCATCGTTCCCGTCGTTATCCCGGATGCGATATGAATTTGCCACTTTGAGATTCTGCGATTCTTTGCTAGCTCTTCGGATGGTGTTTGAGAGCCGATAGAGCAGGTTGATCTCGCCGGCCACAGCTCGAAACGACGACTCTAGCTTCGCATCCGCGGCCGTTGGCGTATTTTCTGTCACCTCCTTTTGTGATTCAACCATGCTCTCGATATCACCAGAGCCTACTCTTAGTCAGAAGAATCTCAATGAAAACAGCAAGCCAACTATGAATACTGGAAACGTAACTTCGGTCGTCGACCTTTGGCGCCACGCAAACAACTCCCATCGTCCATCTCATCTTCAGCCATGTTGCCAAGCCGGCAAACATTCGTTCGTATATAGCCAAAAGAAATCAATGTACGTACAGTCCTGAATGCTGTCGGCTAGATCTTCTAGCAGGCTCTCGACGGCGTCGTAGATATCGGGAGCCTCGCGAAGGCGATGATCCATGGAGGCCCGCCCACGCGCAAAAACACCGATTCCCGAGGCCCAGAGGGAAAATCTCGCGAGCTGGTCCTCTATCATCGCAAGCTCCCGCGGATGGAGACGTGCTGCCTGGTGAAGACATTGCTGGAAACTGCGGAGATTTAGCTCAGCCACGCTGGCTATGGTTGTCGTAGGTTCTGAGGTCGTCATATCGGTATGGTCCGGCACCCCGCGGTGTCAAGGACTACGATAGTGTATATATTAGGAGAAGTTCTCGCCTTGCAGTCCGTTTTTGTCACATATGCTGGCATTTCAAGAAGCTGGGTGCCATCAAATGTAGCATGGGTCGGGCACGCGAGCGGAGATTCAGGACCAATGCACGTGTCGTCAGCTGAAGGAACTAGCATCCAATGAGCGCAACCTCTGGCCGGCACAACTTAACTCCGATGCTTGATGATGGATAACGCCCCTCTCGTGCGAAAATGGGTTGGGGTTACAAAGTCGCCCAGAGACGGCGGAGGAGGCATTTGACCGACCTCCCAATCCGCTACAGCCCGCAAAGAGCCAACCCAGTCGGTTCGGCCGAAGTTCCATTCTACATTTCGACGTAGGCTTACCGTGCCGATCTTGTGCGGGGTTTTCTGCCCCGGGCGAGAGCCTTGCTCCGTCCTTCCAGCAAATCTGGGCTGAGACAAGGCTGCCGGGATGGTGCCAACTCTGGGCACTGCTGCCCAGGGCAGCCGAAGCGCGGAGCTCGCGATCAAGACATCCCAGTCTATTGAAGAGATCTCCAAACTTGTCAAGGGTCACCAGACAAGCCGGGATTTGAAGCGGTTTTACGTCCAGATGCGGACGCATTGCATCCTCGTTAGAGACCATATCAACCGCCTGAGGTCTATGTGGGCTTCAGATAACGACTACCTCGCCCGGGTTCTGGATCTGTTCGAGTCACTAATCCGGTCCATGAGGGCCGATTCATCACGACGACACGCCAAGCAACATGCGCTTAACCAAAGCTGGGATGCACTGCGGAGTCAAGATCTTGACGCCAAGCTCAAGTTTGCCGAGCAGTGCCTGGACGTGCCCCAGTCCTCTGAGCTGCGGCCCGTCCAGGCGATCAACGACGCTTTCGAGGCCTGGGAAGATGATGTGCTCGCGGCGTACCCTGAAGATGGCTCACAGTGGATGACGGATGATCGTCCACCGCCAAGGAAGGGTCGAGAGGAGCCATCTTACGCTGTGTGGAGTGCAGCGCAGTCACTATTCAAAGCCCTCGCCACCTCCACCAAGTGCGGGTGCGTGCCTAAGCACGAGGTCGACGCCACGCTCTGTCTAGGTACTTACCGGAAGCCCAACCTAGATGATACCAACGACTTCGATATGTTCCTCTCGCTGCAGCAGGAGTGGCAAGAGGTTCACGTCCATACCGTCCGGAATAGCGTGGTTCGTATTGTCCTGAACGAGAACGCGCCGCCTTCACAGAAGAAGTTGGGTTATAAACCCATGCCGGTCAAAGAATTATGCGCACAGATACGGAAGATGCACAAGACATCGGATCGGCTCGAGTTCAAGGTGGAGCGGGACCGTCTCTTGAAGCTTCGGTCTAAGAAGATCACGACTTTAGTCGACACCGTGAAGCCGACCGTATCACTACAACAGTTCATCAAGGAAGGATCGCGGTCTCTGACAGAGAAAACTAAACGAATCCTGGCCGTGTTGCTGAGCTACGCGGTCCTGCACCTACACGGTACTCCTTGGCTCCAACCCACCTGGGATTCCTCTAAAATCTTATTCTTCCGAACCCTTGGGTCCAAAATTCCACTGCGGCCTTTCATTCAGACCCAACTAGGCCGAGAAGATATACAGCCCGGATTCGGCGCTGTCGCACAGAAGGACTGTGGCGGTTGTTCATCCCATGTCGATGACGACTCAGCAAGCGAGGTTGATCCAGATGACCTTGATCCGGATGACCTAGGTGTAGACGACCTAGATCCTGACGACATCGAGCACCCGTTCCACACTCTTGTCACTCTTGCCATCATTCTCATGGAGCTGTACATGGCGACCCCGTTCGCAGAGCTAGTGAAAAACCGACACCTTGGGCTACCGGAAAGGCCGGACCATCGCACCAGGCTCCTCGATGTGGCATCCGTATTTGACGAATACAGACGCGAAATACCCCAAAACACGCAGTTTTACTACGCAATAGAGAGGTGCCTTGATCTGAGAACCTGGAAAGATGAGCGGGGACAAAAATTGGATGATCAGGCGCTCAGGGTAGCGATGTATCGAGAGGTGGTCCGGCCGTTGGAGGACGAGTTATGCGACGCCTTCACTTTCATCACCATCGAGGAGCTCGATAAGATGGCGGAGATTATAGACGTCGGCAGCTGGGGCCAAACCATTCATAACCAGCAGTCAGAGGGCTTCGGGAATGAGGCAGCTAGCCCTCCCACAGAACAAGCGTGGGCCCAGCAGCATCAGTTTTATATGCGAACTCCGTCGCCATTCCAGCCTCCACTGGAGGCTTGGAACTGGGACCCTCGGCGGCTCCCAAACTTTTACTCGCGACTGGAACAGCAACTTTCTCAGGAGTCCGAATATGACGCTCCCAAGTTCTATGACGACGAGAAGCCTCCTGAAGCTCACTCCCACGCAGAGTACGTTGTATCTTTGTTCGGTCTTTGTCAAACCAGCATATTGCTTCCCATTTTGTCTTTTTTTTGATCCCCACCTAGAAAATTCCTCATTGCGTATCATTGGCTTCTCTCTTGTCTACGTCTAGCTGACTTGCCTTGGACTTTTAGGATCAAAGGCTACTTGACTTGGAAAGCCAAATATAAAGATGTCTACAAGCAGTTCATAGATCCATACCTCGAATCCCTTCCCACATCGGCTGTGAAGATCGCAGTTCTGGATTCCGGAGTCGACGATACGCACACCTCCCTGGAGACCGGCCAGATCCAAACCAAGTGGAACTGGACATCGACCAAGTTCAAAAGATCGGCTCCTGATCGAGACGGCCACGGCACTTTTTGTGCTAGTTTGATTATTGACTACGCCCCCGATGCCGAGTTATATATAGCAAAGATTGCAAAGGAAGAGCCGTCTCCTCCAGCGGTGGTCGCCGAGGTATGTATACCCTGCCAAATGCGATACCTTCTGTTGTCCAGTTAGATGGCGAGCTCAGTCAGGCACAGGCGATCAGAAAGGCAGTAGATGATTGGAAGGTCGACATCATTTCCATGTCCTTTGGCTATCCGACAAACCAAGTCGAAGGATACAAAGAACTCGAAAATGCCATCTTGTATGCCCACTCAAAGAATGTCTTGATGTTTACGGCCGCCTCCAATAGCGGTGCCAATCTCGACCGGGCGTATCCCGCTCGCGATCAGCACGTCATTTGCATCCACTCGACGACCGCCGAGGGGGATCGGTCCAAGTTCAGTCCCACGGCACTCAGTCACGATATCAATTTAGCCACCATAGGGGAGGCAGTGCAATCAGCGTGGCCTGTCAGCCTCTGCGATCCAAAGACGAACCCGGACTGTGTTCAGAGCAAGTCAGGCACTTCCTATGCGGCTCCCATTGCCGTCGGCATTGCGGCATTCCTTCTTCAATATGCAAGGCTCCACCTAGCAGACCAGGCGGATTTGTTGAAGCGCAAGTCCAAGATGCAGGAAGTATTCCTGAAAATAGCCGAAAAGACCCAAAGGTCAAAAGAGCGCGACGACTATCATTACGTCGCCTTGAGCCTATACGCAGATAACCTCTTTGGGAAGGACAAGCAGTTCATTGACGTAACACTGGGAGAGATTTTGAGACATTAGCATGCGACGGTGGACTTTGATACAGGCGGCGCTGGGGGCACGGCATGTCATATTCACTCCAATGCCCATAATTAGCTATCCAAATTGTTCACAGAGGTTTCATATAATTCAGCGGCTTTCCTCGCAGGCGAAAGAATCAATCTTCTTCCTCATCCTCCTCTTCGTCCCGGGGAACCGCACAAGCGACAGCAATGTCACCCTCCATGAATTCGCCCTCTTCGTACCCTTCGTCCTCGGCCTGAGGATCCTCTTGCGACGAGACGAGAAGATCTGGAAATTCCTCTTTGACCTCCCTCGTCCTATTGTCCAGCATGGCGCCCTTGGTGTAGTCATAGCTCTTGTCAACCGCCTGTGTTTTCTTAGCCACGTGGACCTTGCGAACCCTGAAGGCGAAGACAAAATCGCTACTTCCTTCCCAACTTGTCCCTGTCTTGGTCTCCTTATTCGCTTCCACTCCGGGCTCGACACTAACGGGAGCGGTGCCGCCGCTCCATATGGTGCCATCGACCGCAACTCCGAGCTTGCCGCCATGTGCGCGAGACTTGTGGGACTTGGCTTTGGATCCGTACACTATCTTGATCCCAGTAATGATGTAGACAGGCTTTCTGTAGCGGGATCGGTCCAAGTAGCGTCGAACATTCTCGGCCTCGATGCACTTCTGGATGTAGTCTTCTTTTGGCACAAACTGCAGGGTCTGCACTCGGTTGAAGGAGTACACTTCGTCGTCGCTAGACTCTGTCAACCATTGCATTGGATAGCACCGGGTCTCACGCCGGGCACGCCAGCACATGAGAGGGACAGCCCACGGGAGCGAGTAGGAGCATGGCGAGCATACCTGTTCTTCCGGTTGGCACCAACATCGACGCCAACACCGAGAATGCTCAAGAACTTGGTCAAGATGGAGAACTTGCCCTCTACTAGCTTTTCCTTGCTATACTCAACCTCGGTCTTTTCGGAGGAGAACATTTCAGAGGCAATCGGCAACGGTGCTCTGTGCAGCGGTTGGTCTGGTTTCTGTATCGATGTGAGAACATTCCCCAGCTGTATGGGCCCTTCTGGAGGCCAATCCCATGTCGGGGCAAAGTAAAAATAGGCAACATTATTAGCCATGGTTCGATGATCCTTGTAGCTAGTTACAATTGATAGTTTTAATAGGATCAACTGCTACTTGAACCAAGATTAGTACTGGCATACTGCGATGAGGGAATTAGGCGCTCACCAAAGTGGGGTAAGTTGGGCTCAGCACATTCGGCCCACCCGGGGATTCCGCCCACTCCACACCCGCGACCGCGTCGGGCCCACACCCACACTTATCTCGCATTTTCTTTACAAGGGATTTTCGTCTCCTCTTTAAACTTCGCACAGATAAGTATTAGCCTATAATAAAGAATTATATTAAAAAAGACATATAAGTAGTTGTCAGATTATCACCCTTTTAGGTATATGGGACGTGTAATTATGGTCCAATTGATGGGGTGGTCACTGTGTGTATTGTGATGATGTCTTGTCTTGGTTCTCTAGTGCGACCCCTCTCGTTGGGGGGCTGGTTTTGTCATGACGGACATATTGATGCCTCAGGCACATACCTCTTGGCTACCCGTCACATCTGACAGTTTTCGTTTAACAAGTACTAATTAGCAGGCCAGCAAAAACTTAAAAAAACGCTAATTTAGGCCTGTAAAGTCTAGAAATAACTATAAAAAAGAGTAAAAAACCTGCTTTTGGGGCAATTTAAACCCACAACCCTTAATATATATTACAGCATGTTCTGGCAAACGAGGGCTACCACACCATTCTACACGTACGACCACAGTCAATCTCTACCACCCAATCCCACGCGTCCCCGCTCGCAGGCACAGCCGCACCAGACTAGAGGCAAGTGTGAAGATGCCCCAGCGCGCCAGATCTTCTACGTTCTTTTCTTCCTCCTCGACTACATGTCTTTGTCTTCTTCAACGCGCCTTCGAAGAGGCAGGCTGAGCGAAAACCACATACCACCCTAAGAAGGTACATCCAACGTTGCCATGCCTTCAAAATGGAAGCTATCCTAACGGTTAGCTCAGGTACTCCCAGCCAAGTCAAAAAAGAGGGGAACAGACATAGCCCAGACCAAGTCGAATACCCTCGCTCCTCATCCTTAGCTAACCACATCTACTTCTAATAGAGCATACAGTCTATAGGTTGTCTAGGAAGGCCTGAGCCCCGTCGTGGAGTAAGCAAACCCCCTTGAGGTCCATTAGACCTAATTCACTAACCCTATCTAACACCACCCAGCATCGTCGCTATACATAGCCTTAATAGCTACCAAGAAAAGACATGGATAGCTCCTAACAATATTTATTAGCTCTACAATCTTCTCCCTACCAATATTCTATATATATATATCATGTATTAGGGCTACGATATAAATACCTATAACAGCTCACGCGTAAGCTATTAATATCTATATAACTATGTATGTAGCCTTATATTAGACCTATGTTAGAAGTATACATTGATAGATATAAGGTATAACTAAATATAATTTAGTTCTAGACAAGTTATCTAGCTAACAACAGCTAGTTATTATAATATTTAATTATATTTATTATATATAGCCTTAGTAGTATTATAGTTAAAAGCATGAGTAATACCTTATAGTTTAGGGTAATGTTGCTAATATATATAGGCTTTGATCTACTCTAATACTACACGATAAAATACACTAATAGAGCATTAGTTAATCAGGCTATCTATGTTTAGTATTATATTTATAAGTACGTTACACCAAGGTAGCAACAGTATCTAGCTAGGATAGCTACTTATTAACATTACTTTGCTATTTATCACAGTAGATAACTATATCTTACGTCACCTTAAGCAAGATTCAGAGTAGTTATAATAGCAGCTTAGGCAATATAGGCCTATTAATACAGCCTTTATAATAAAATTTACCTTTAAGGAGTACCCAACCCCTATAGTATTTAGCTACTCCATTATAATAGGTAGCCCATCAGCTTAATAAATATATCTTCTTAATTTATCTTAAGTTATACCTCAAGTATTAGCCGTTATACCAAGTCAAGCAGATACTAAGCTAATTATTATTTATACTAACTATAATAACATAGTTAAATTTAACTCATAGAAAGATATAGGATACAAAACCATATTAAAACATATCTAAATTATAATAAAGTCAGCTCCTAAAAAGATCTAGTTATAATAGAAGGAAGAGGAGAGGGTTAATCAAGGTTAGCACTATTAATACCTGGCTCATTAATACCTAACCATTATTCTTACTTATAGCTTGAGACGAAAGTCTCTCTAATAGATTTCTCTCTTCTTCTTAACCTCTCTAAAGTTATAATAATATAGACCTTTATCACAAGGACAAAAGAGCTTAAGAGGCTCCACCAGATCCTAGAAAAGCCGAGTAGGCACCATACCACTATCATACATGGCCTAGGCAGTATAGGAAAGACCTAGCTAGCTATTATGTATTTAAAGACCTACTAGTCCACATACTCTATAATAGTTTAGCTAAACGCAAGAGATGAGGAAATATTAGGACAAAGCTTTATACATATAGCTAAATAAATCATGTACCAGCACCCTTAAGCTACCTATATCTAATTAGCTATTAATAGACAAGATCTGAATAACATTATAGAAGTAGTAAAGGGATGGTTTGATAAGCTGAAAAACAACGGCTAGCTCCTTATCTATGATAACTATAACGACCCTAAGTTAAACAAAACATACTAGAGAGATGAAACCACCAAGAGTATAACAGGATATAGACTTTAAGCAGGGATCGTAATAGAAATACTAGGTAACATATATAATATTTACCTATACTTTCCTAACTCCTACCAGGGAGTAATTCTCGTCACCACCAGATCATCTATAGTAAAGCTTGGGGAAAGTATCTAGTTAGAGAAACTAGGAAACATTAATAGCTTATAAATTCTTGCTTCGACCTTGGGTTAAAGTAACCTAGAGGATGGTAAATTCTCTAGTACTATAAAGACAGCCTACTTTATTAACTCCTATATTTAGATAAAGCTATAGTTAAAGTAGCTAAAAGACTTAATAGGCTCCTACTTATACTTTCAACCACTAGCACTTATTTATATGAAATCCTGACAACCTAGACAAAGTACCTTAAGCTTTACCAAGAATTATAGGTATGATTACAGCAGGCAACCCCACAGCTTCCAGCATACAAGTATACTATATACTTAACTTAGAACATCTTATTTACACACATTAAAAAACAAGACTCTACAGCTACTAAACTACTTACATTATAGGTATATTTTAATAAGGATGATCTATAGTATAAGCTATTATACTAAAGAAACCCTAACATTTTAGAATAGCTATAAGATGTTACTAAGGACCAAATCACTTTTAAGCAGTCTATACAAGTACTCTACTAGTATAGATTAGTAGATACTGATCTAGCAACACAAGAATACAAAACATAATTACTTGAATACAGTATACATAGGTATATACATTTGTAGATACAATACATACTTAATCCCCTACCTAACCTATAACTAGTAAGAATAGCTATACTATATATAGCTAAGTATATACTTAACAAGACAGAACCCGAGTTCTAGTAAGTATAACGATGTCTACTCTAACATATAGATTATAGTCTATAACTAGTTGAAAACAAGGATAATATAGAGGATAAAGCATGGATTTTTAAGAGTTTAGCTAATCTTTATTACAACTAAGGCCACTTAGGCAAGGCGGAGGCTATGTACTAACGGGCGCTCTAAGGGTATAAGAAAGCATAGGGACCGGACTATACATTAATGCTTAACATAGTTAATAATCTAGGGAGTCTCTACTACGCCCAAGGCTACTTAGGCAAGGTGGAGGCTATGTACTAACAGGCGCTTCAAGGGTACGAGAAAGCCCTAGGAGATAATTCAATAAAAATATATCCTCCTATACTAAATACCCTAGAGAATATCAAGAACCTATTATAAGAGTAGGGCAAGGGTGAAGCTGTGAGAGGATACTATACTTGTGCCAAGTATAGTGTGGTAATTGTTTACGGGGTAGGCAGCCTATACTATATAAGAATTGTTGCAAAGCTTCAGACCGTTAGTTAAGACTGGTCTGTTATCTACAAATCTTTCTCTTCTTAATCTTTCCTTAGACTACATAGGAGTAATCTTGTCTAACTATACTATAGCAGAGTAGATCAAATGGTAGCTTATTTGTGTTAAAGTATATCCCTTGCCGTAGTATTCCATAAAGCTTTAAATACAATCCAGGCGGTAGCTGCCGTCTCAAACTGTCCTTAGGTATCGTACACCAGATGGTGTGAGCAAACTACCGACGGTTTATAAAGGTCCTGGCCGTGGAGGTCAGCATGCCGCTCCTTTGCGCTGCGGTGCACTACCTGCCTTGGCCAGCAAGCTAACGCTAGTACCTTCTAACGCAGGATGTAATTGCGGGAGTATTGCATTCGTCGAGTCAGTATATACACAGCCATCTCGTCTTGATACAGGCCACGTGTGTCAACGAGGTGCTCGCGCAGCATCTTTAGCATTAGGGACGTGATGGTTTGATGTCGGCCGGCTTCATTCGGGGCGGGGATTTCGGGTAGCCCCAGGACATCGAGGCTTCGATCGTACCCTCTGGGAGCTAAGGATGCTGCACTGGGTCACCATAGCGATGGTATCGTTCCTGAGTCCACATTAGACCATGTCGCGGATCTAGTGGTGCCGAGTTTGGGCGCCATTGTCTAGTCTTCGTGGTCTGAAGGGTGGTTGAGCGCGGTTATTGGGGCGCTCCATGCAGGAGATGAAAAGCGCAATTGCAGAGGTTTTTTAGTTTTTCTTTAGTTAACGTGGTTGGACAGTCAGCCGGTCAGGACAGATGCCCGGTCACTTTTGCTAACTCTACTAACTTTAGTCAACCCCAGCACCCACCCAGTGCAATAGAATCAATAAAAGTTGGCACCAATTAGTGCCAATTGCTTCAAATTGCTTACGTTAACGTGGTTTACCACCCAGCGAGCGGTACACCACAACCTCGTCGCCACCACATTGCACCTTGGAGAATTTAGCAAAAGTGAGGGCATTCCGAGCCTCCGGAAGCAAAAATGCAAACAGTCCCTGTTGGGTTTGAACCAACGGCCTCCCGCCAAGTCTGTACAAGTTACAAGATGGTGATTTGAGGCGGTCACTGAGCTAAGGGACTGCAACATACCGTAATAAAATAGTCAGCTGTCCGCTTAGGTATATAATCATGGTGGTGACTAGGGGGTTTCGTAGTTGTAGTGCCCACTGCTTCCCTCTTCGACAGATCCTCGTAGGGCACTAGCAGAGGTTGGCGCCTGGGTGGACGGGATGTTGAGTCAGAAGGCTAGCAAGAAGAAAGTGTTGGAAGGCTGTCGCGACCTGCTCCGCAGGATTTGTAGAAATACTGGTAAACCAAAATAAGGCCTGCGCCTGTTGCCATCACGAGCCTATTTCTGGCACAGTAGAAGTTTATGCAAATACATAGCCAACTGGTGAGGCCTGTTCTTGAGAAATCGGTTTCGCAGGCAGCTGCCATCCGGACATAGCCACAGCGGAAAGCTTCTGCCTTCTAAAAGGACTGTGTCGTCATCGAACTCGATTCCCCAACAGAGACGGAATTGATCTCCAGTCCTTATTCTCAACATCAGATTCAGGACATCCCGCCACAGGAATCCTTCTCGTATCTCAGGCAGCCGCATCTCGGCACCAAGCGTAGCTGAAACTATGCAAACAGCATTGGCAATGATAGCAACTCCAGTGTCGACGGTTCCTAGGCTCATCACCACTGGTTCTGTCCACATGCTTCGATGAAGCCGAGAAGATGATGTGAGTAGACTGTGGCCTCCGTAGGAAAAGGTTATTGACAGACGAAACGTAAAAATCACTTTATACTCAACGAAACGTTGAGCTGCATATCGTTCAAAGTGTCACGGACATACAGGGTTGAAAGATTAGTCTTTTTAAAACAACAACTGTTTTGTAAAATAAATACTGATATTTTTTATAAGATAGAGTAACTATTTCTCCATTTAAATATTTTTTTAATTTTTCAACATCTAATTTCTAGAAATTTATTAGTAATTACTCCCTTTAGTCACACAAAAAGAGCTGACTAGGACTAAAATTAGCTGGGAAGTTGTATGTGTTCTTCGCCTCCATCATGAAGAAGTCGAAGGAACGAATGTTTTGAGGGACGACTGTACCCTCTGCGCGGAACGAGACAAAGGCCCTACTGGAGCCCTCACGTTTACATTATGTAGCGCATGCAGTTTTGGTCTGGTCTTGATCTCCTCCTCCTCAATCATGTCATCAAACATCACCAGGTCCTTCGACATCATCGGGTTCTAGGGCATCGAGGATGATATGCGGCTCCGTCCATGACGAGCCGAAGTCGACAAGTTTTCCGCCGATGAAATTCTCCGCCCTAATATCCCTGTTATATATCTGCAACTCGTTCAGCTTCCTCACCCTCCTCAGCGCTGCCCGGACGTTCCTCGAGTTGACAGACGTGGGCGAAGGCGCCAGATCCTTCACGATTGCTCGGACTCGACACCCCCCCCCCCAATCCAGTGCCCACCGGAGCTTGGCATCTAGGACTTCCGTCCCAAGACCGCGCCCCATGCGCTCCAGCCTCTTCTTGTCTCCGTCTCCAAGATAGATGTATCCATGGCATTTCACCGCCAACTGGGACTTAGCTGGTTTTAAGTCGATGCCTGAAGAGCTCCTGGATATCACGAAGTTGCTTTGGTAGCTGGCTTAGGCGTGCTTAAATATCACACTGGAACACAGAGAAGAAGGTTAATCACGGCGAAAGTGTATAGAATCTAACTGATGGTGACGGCTGGCCGTTGCCTTCTGCTTAGTCAGCCGGAAAAGGGGTCGCCATAAGGGCACTTCCGTGCCCTGGAGGCCACCACCAGAACTTAGCCTCTAGACATCATCACGAAGAAAAGACCGTTTCGTGATAACCTCGTTATTCTGCTTTCCCCGTACGTACGGAAGACTATCCAACAGATGGGGTAATTTCTGACGTGTAAGAGGATGCCGAAAATGAGAATACTATAAAACCATTGAATGTCGATAAATATCACACTTACACCTGTTTACTTCTTACGTTGTGTTGCAAATGAGTGGTTTCTAAAAGTGAAAGGCTAATACAAATTTGGGATTTTGACAGTCTGGTGGGCACTCCCTATACCTTACTCTCCATACCGGATCGTTTAATACGATGGGAATTCCACAATTTTGTTTGGTCGTTTACAACAATTCAATAATTAAAAATTGTTCGAATCTGGGCTTGGAACCGTTGTAGTAAGTAACGTTGTGATGGTTCGAGTAAACGTGAGCACCTTTGACCCAAAGCCCGGAATTGTCAACATTCGAGTGGCGGAGCTGACACCGGGGAAACCAAATATACTGTCCCCTATCTTGTCATTAGATTGATCAGAGGTCTTCGTATTGAATTGTGTCTCAGTAGTGCTTAAGGTCTGAGTGCCTGTTTGGCTCGTGCTTGTATCCCAGTTCCCAGCCGCCAGGTTGGATGTCACGTCCGGGATTGGTGGGGTTATTTCCTGCGGCATATTCGTGACGGAAATGCGAGATGATATAGGCGAGTCCCATCCGGAAGCCTGCGTTGGAGCTGGTGCTAATCCAGGTCTGTGCACCGAGCTATTCCCGGAAGGTACTCTTGCATCAGGGACACAGATGATGTCGCCGTTTTGTGTAGGGCTTAGGTCAGCACTAGCCTCACCCTGGGAAATGATAACTTGTATACATGTGGGCGAAAGACCCTCGCAATCCCTACACACGGTATCAGCATACGAGAGTCTGCGTCTTGTAGAAACAAATGGGCTTACCATATCACGTAAGCCTCTCCATTTGGTGCACCGGAAGGGACTTGGAATTCGGCGATTTGTTGCTCGAAGCAACTACCCTGTTCAAAACTAAACGTGATAGATTCAAATGCTGGATTAGCAAAGAAGAGGTGGGCCTGGCACTTGTTCCAAAACGGGCGATCGTACCTAAAACAGGAATGGCTTAGTAGCATCCTCAGAGAGAACTAATCAAAACTTACACTGCCGATACTATAGATACGCCAGCAATGAGGGGTAGCTGAGGTGTTGTTAAACAAAGGCTCCCAAGGGAATTAAGTGATGTGATGGTACTCATGGCTGTAATAGACAGCGTGGTGTCACAACTTGGCAAAACGCAGTGGAATAGGAGAGTAAATTAAAAGGGGGGCAAGAGTAAAATATAAATACAGTCTCTAGCGCTGAAACGACTCAGGGGTCTGGCCCCAGCGACAGCGCGACAGCTCTTCACTTCCACCGTAGCCCCAGTCCTCGACTACGCCTCCAATGTCTGGCGGCACGCATTTAAGGACAAGCTCGTAGGGCCGATCAACAGAGTCCAAAGAGTAGGGGCACAAGCAGTTGTTGGGACGTTCCTCACGGTAGCAACAGGCGTGGCCGAGGCGGAAGCCCACATCAAGCCTGCGCAAGATCGGTTCTGGAGACGGGCAATCAAACTGTAGACAGATATCCACACGCTGCCCGATACTAACCCGCTCCGCAATAATACAGCCCAGATGCGTAAACTCCACAGACAACACCAATCACCACTATACAAAGTAGCAGACATACTGAAAGACTTTGAGATGGAGAAACTGGAAACCATTAACCCGTTTACACTAGCACCCTAAGAAAAGCAATTACAGACTATCACCGACGACACAACAGCAGAAGGAATAGACGTAAACTAGGCAGTATACATCGCAGTAAGCAGCTCAGCATGGAACGGTCTAGTGGGAATCGGCAGAGCCATCCAGCTAGCAACATCATGACATAATTCAAAGCTCGAGACATTTTCTTCCACTCTCGGTATAAGAGCATAACAAAACCTATACTCCGGAGAACTAGCAGCAATAGCATATGCTCTGACCTTGTTGCCGCAGCTTAGGTTCCGCAATATCATAGTACTAACAAGCAACAAGGCGGCAGTACTTTCATTTAGAAAACCACGTTAATAGTCCGGATAGGCGTATATCCGCCTAGCCTATAATGCTATTAAATAGCTACAGAGAGACGGAAACATAATAATAATTTGATAGACCCTAGTGGCAGATAAAAACAAGCTTAAGAAGATGGCTAAGGAGAAAGCAAAAGAGGCAACTTAACTCGGGTCCTGCCCGCAAATAGAGCTACCCGGGATAAAATCAACAACGCTGAATTCTATGCAAGCCAAACAAGGCATCACTAAGGATTTGCCGGAAAAGGTTGGGAAATATTCTAAGAAAATCAACATAGTATTACCAGGTAAACACACGCGAGAATTATACAATAAACTATTATAAAAGAAAGCGAGTATATTAGCCTATCTCAAGACAGGCATGGCGAGACTAAATGGCTACCTCTATCAAATCAAGGCAACACCGACAGATCAGTATGCATGCAGACAAGCAGTAGAGACCGTAGAACACTTCCTCTTTCGCTGCACAAAGTAGACAGAACACCAAACAGAGATGCTCCAATGTACAGACACTTATAGAGGCAGCATCTCCTTCTACCTAAGAGGAAAATCATTATCAGATGGCAAATATTGGGCCCCAGATATGGACGCCGTTTGAGTAATGATATAATTTGTAATGGCTACAGGTAGACTTAATACAGATAGATAAATCGCGGAGACAAGCCGAGACAATCCCAACCCTATATAGCCAATCTAATCGATATTAATTACCTTATACTATAGATAGTAGACACTACTTTAGCCGCCGCTAATAGGATACTAAATACTTAGAGGATATTCTTTAAGCTAGCCTACTAATAAGGATACTAGACCACAAGACCTATAGAATATATAATACTGAGACAGTATACAAGCAGACTTAGATCTCATTTATATAGGCTTTAAGGAGATTAAGATACAATCTAAGAATCGTTTATATATACTAAAATAATAGTTGCCCTTTTGACTCTCAGCCATTAGGCGTTAATTAACTTTATATATATATATATTGTTAGTACTAACTAATTATACATAGTCACCCAAATCATAGTATAGCGCGCTGGCGGGTATTTTACTGGCCTTTTCCAGCGTAAGAGCCATGTTAAAATAAGACTACAATATAAAGAGTCTTCTAGAACATTAGAGTATAGATGATTAAGTGCCGACTATGTCGCTGTTTCGACTCTTTTTATACCTAGGGTTTTTATTTTAGAGACAAGTAAAGCACTTTGCCAAGATATAGCTAAGTAGGGCACCAACTATAGCTCTAGCCAAATACAGGGCGCTTTATATGGACGGACCCTAGATCAAGTTTCTGTGTATGACTTTTGCCACCGTTATACCTTGCGAAGCAAGCCTCTTTTGTAATCTAGTCTCAGTATGAATATATCTATAATCTTTAGAGACGTAGATATTATAACTAAAACCTTGTATCCTATAGTAATACCTTAGTAGTCACCGTTATAGGCAAGTAATAGAAGCATGCAGGGACCTAAACTGGAGGCCGTACATGGTTAGGTAATCTATAGTTTCGAGAAACCATTATAAAAGCTTTACTTTAAGTTACGATTCTCAGGCAGTTCCAGTAATACCTTATATAACTTCAATTTTGAAACCTTAATTACACTAAATCCTGCCTTAACATTTTAAACAGTTTAAGTCTTTGCTCCACCAGTCTTTATCAACATAACTACCCCAACGACTACACGCGCCTGGATGGTAACCGGGATCTATAAAGACAATTTTAGAGGAATTGAGTTACGAGATAGAATGACAGTCGCTTCTCTAGGCAATTACGATGTTCTAGTCAAAGTCGAAGCCGTCTCTTTAAACTAGGGATGCCTCGAGGTAAATTACCAAGAGGTAAATTACCAAAACCCCTAGGTAAATGACAGTTATAAACCCGAGGTTTATGACGCGTTATTTATCACATGCTTCCAAGTACTATTTAGTGACTACGAAACGACGTTAGTGGAATAATATACATATATATAGTCTGGTATTATTAGTATTCGTCAAAGATGAGGTACTGATTACACCAAAATTAGCTGTGCAGGTATAAGAGGTCTATACCCCTATATAACAGCTCTGTGCTTGTTTCTTCGCTAAAACTCTTAGACTTGCTACTTTAATACAATAATATTATATATTTCGAAAGCCAACCTATTTATATTTCAACATGAATAAATAGACTCTGTCTCTGCGTCTATGCCTATATCTATAAAAATGTAGTCCTGGAAGTCGTCCTTAAGCTCTAAGAGTAACTTCACGTCAGCTATCTCCCAGGATTAGCCGCTCAACATTCTCTAAAGTGTCTCTTAGGCTATCTCAAGTCTTCTTAACACCTAACTATTTATATATATAAATGTTAATTTATTAGTACTAGTAATAGTAAGACGATTGTAAATCTTGTTGTAGAGGAAATTAATTGTAGAAAAAGATCTCTCAGAAGGTATAGAATTAGCTAAAGCGCCTAGAACTCGTTTAGCTAATACAGCGAGTAATATATTCATAGAATAAAGATACTACCAACTATTAAGGATGTGTTAGTAGTGTAGAGTACCCTCAGATGCTGCTCTATATATACGACTTCCTGGGCTAAAGAGGTTACCCTCCTAAGCCCTAAATTAACAAAACTCCTGGAAGATATTGCTATATTCCTCGGCGTTAGTATTATCCTTAAGAAAGTTGTGTACTCTTCTAATAATGTCTGTGGTTAACAAATGGTGCTTCGGGTTAGTAGTGGCAGGGTCTAAAGTAAAGGCTATATAGTATATATCGTCTGTTTACATATCAAACCGTTGCTTTTATAATGCTTTTAGTTCTTGGTAGTTTATTAGTAGGTCTTGACTAGCCTTTTCTAATACATCCTATAAAGCCTGAATGGATAGCTAACGTGGAATAACCTTGCCAAGACCCGCGTGGTTACGTTTTAAGTTAGCTTAGGTATGGCCAATTAGCTAAAGAACTTTAAATAACATTTCCAGATTGGCCCAAAATTCGAGATTATTAATATATAATATTACCTAATGTAGACTTAACTGTATCACTTGTTCCTCCTCTTTAATAATTACCTGCTTCATTCTATTAAGAATAACTGGATCGCGTGTGAAAGCTCGAAGGGCGTCTTTGTTATTAAACACAGACTTAATAGCAGCAAGTTGTGTTTCCTAGCATATAATTATAGTAGTAATGAACGCCTTGTGCTGCCCGTAGTATTCCTACTGATGAATATGAAGCCTTGATAACTATAATTTAGCTTTTTTAAAGAAGGTAATGAGAAAAGTAGCCTTCCCAAGAATTAGCATCTACTGCTTTAACTC
>JAJTUP010000152.1:0-78665 GCA_021399435.1 Diaporthe sp. PMI_573 | reverse complement strand
AAGTACTAATAACCAACTCCTATATAAATTAATTAACATCTATAAAGACTTGGAAGATAAAGATAACAATAAATAACTACACCTTGACTTAGCTACACAACCAGGCCTTAAAGTTAAAAACCTTCTCCCTACCCAAGCCAACTTTACAGGTATAAGGCTTAGACTATTACTAGTATTAACATTACTAATTACCTAGATACTTTAGCGATACTAGACAAATATTACATATACCTAATCAACTAACATTAATAACCTAAAAGGTCTTTCTACAATACTAACATCACTATATAAATCAGTCTCTATACATCTAGTACTAGAATATAGAAGTCTAAGAAGCTTGCTTAAAACAAGCCTATTAGGATAGAGATATTAATAAATAGTTTAGTCCTAAATAGTAACTAAGGGAGCTAATAAATAACTACTATATTGTTAGTATCAATCCTTGATCAAATTAATCTATAGCTATAACAAGATCCTTTTTATAATAAAACAACGGAAAAAGGAGCCTATAGTTAAGTTTTAGAATAAACTCCCTTCTATTATTACAAGGCGACTTACTTAAGACTACAAGGTTAAACAAGTAAGTATAAGAGAAGCTTTAGCCTTGGTTGATAGATTTTCTTTTAAAGCTATATTAAGAAATATAGGAAGAAGACAAGCAAGACTAGAAAGCCATTAGGTATAAATCTGGTGGAAACCTAGAGATTGTCAAGCAACTAAATAGCTTTAGTTATACGGCACCTCTATCTTTTCAAGTAATGCCATTAGAAATTATTAACAAGGAATATGAATGACTCCCCAACTATATAGGGATTTATAACAGCAAGGTATATTAATTTAAGCTAACTATAGCAAGATAGGTAGGCACGATCTGGCCAAATCCTTAGACAAAACCCACTCCGGCCAACTTAATAGAAATATCTACTAATAACAAGACAACTAACGCTACTCCTACTATTAGACCCAACAATAGAAAGAGCTAATTAAGAAATACAACTTGATAACTCTTAGTAGTACCAAAGCTAAACAAGCATGTCTTGCCTTAACAGACAAGATATACAAGATAACAAAAGCAACCCTCAATAGACTTTAACTATAGAGGGTAATAAAAGCTAGTAAAGAAAAGACTATACTAATAATAAACAATATAACTATACTATATAGACAGGATCTAACCTATATAGGTAATATAGAATAGTAGGTATAGGATTAAAAGCTAAACAATAAGCAATATTAACAGAAAAAGATAATAAAAGATTAACATAGAGATTAATACCATACGACAAAACAGAGCGCCTATAACTTGCTATAGATGTCTTATAACTAATCATGTTGCCTACAACTATACTATACTAAAGCTAATAAAATAGGAAGGGATTCTATACTATAAGGACCTGTCGAGAACTTACTTCTAGTTTGGTACAAGAAATAAAGTACGCCAAGGCGTTACTTAACCTTTAGACACACAAATAGTTGCCCTAAATAGACCCACGAAAGGGATTATTACCTATACCTACGGTATCCTGATATACCTTCTTAATAGTAGAGTTAGGGAAGCCTAGGTCTCATACTATTTAAAACTCTATAAGAAACAACCAAAGTTTAAAGGCAACGCAAGTATTGCCATTAATAAAACCCTATTTAAACCAAATAGGTTATCTAGTTAGGCTACAAGACCTACTAGAAAAACAAGTTCAATTATAATGGCAGTCTCATAGAAGCAAGGACTTGACCTCTCAAAAGGATACTCCTACCCGCACGAGAAAGTCAAGGATACTTTTTAGCAGCCAACTACAGTTAACCAGACCAAAGTAAACAGCTTTGGCGTAAAACAACAAAACCAAGATATAACATTATTAGTTCTAGCTAACAACAGCTAGCCCGGCAACTACCTAAATACACCTAACCCTAAAAAGGTTAAGGTAACAGCCCCAAGTAATAGAGAAGTATATAATTAGAGACAAGCCAGGTTTTCTCAACAAGTCGAGACAAGCCTATAAAGATAAAGATAAAATGTAAACCTAACCTTATAAACTTAATGATAATACTAGGTCTAGTAATATCAAGATTCTTTAGCATAGCCAGAGGCTTTATATAGGATAAAATTATAATACTTTAACCCAACCTTAGTAATTATATTATAGAGTATATTTATTTTATATAAGATGGTATAGATTAGGTTATATAAGTAAGTAATAACCTTTTTCTACGACTACTAGGACTAGATTTTGAAAACCTTATTGGTAATATGGCTTCCTGCCTCTAAGGCTATAACTTTAAAAGGTATCTTAATATTTAGAAAGTATTTAATTTCTTTAAGTCATATTCTTAACAAAGTACCTATAACTAAAGATATTAGTCGAAACTGTTAGAAACTAATATAGTTAACTTTTATAAACCTGTTAACAGGACTATTACTAAATTAAATTCTATAATTAATTAGATGCTAGATAAGTATATGTTAAAAACACCTAGATTAAGGGCAGAGGGCTAAGGGTAGAGGGACATAGTAAGGCTGAAGTCAAGATATTCTTCAACACCTCACAGAGAAAAATTCAAGGAAGGAGGAGGCAAGCTAGGTGTAGGAGGGAAAAAGTTGATCTGACTGAAGAACTAACTATCTAGAGGAAAAGGCTAGGTATATATACATAGAAGGTTCGGACCTTCGGAGAGGTATATTCCTCCACGGAGAGAATAATGACTCGAGAAAAACAGGGGCTAGAAAGAGAAATGGGAAAGGGCGGAAGGAATAACTCCGATAAGAAGATTCTGCCAAGCTAGGCTAGCTGGTTTCTCTACTTATATCTAGAGGCTTGCATAGATAGCCTATTCTTTCTGAAGGAGGCGGATAGGGGCTGAGGGAGGCTGGAAGGGCTTTGAAGGGGCTGAAGGAGGCTAAGGGGTCTGGGGGTCTGAAGGAGGCTGTTTATAACAGTAGGCCCTCCTTTCCAAAGCAAGTTCCACGAGCTGATTTAAAACAAAAACAAGGACAAATAAACAAATAAAATCTAGGGCTGGTGAGGGTACCGGGCCAGGTACTTCGAATAGGCCTCGGTCTCAGAGATTTTTCCAAAGGTTCCCAGGTAGGTGTATCATAGCCTACCCAGCTACTAAGAACTTGGCGTTTCTTTCCTCTAATCCTAGAATCAAGAATTTCTTTACCCAGAATTCCTCTTCCCCTTCAACCTCGATAGGGGGGGTGGAGGAATAACTTGGTTAGGGAGAGGATCTTCAGCTAGGGGGTTCAAGTAGAGGAAACGTGAAAAACTGGGTGTATTTTCATACTAGGGGGAAGCTTGAGTTTATAGGTATAGGGAGAGATTTTCTAAGATATCTCGAAGGGCCCTAAGTATTTAAAATCGAGCTTTTAAGAAGGCCTAGTAGTGCGAATATGGCGGTGAAGTAGCCATACTCGAGAGCCTAGAGTAAAATTTAGAGCGGATCGTCAACCTTTATTTACCTACTTAGAATAGGCTTCCTGAGCTAGGTGGATTTCTAAACGGATAAAATTCTCAAGGTCTAAGAATAAAGAAGTAAATTCTTTTACTTCTTCTAGGGTTGAATCTAGGGCTAGAAGTAGGGAGTCGAAACAAGGGTGAAAGCTGTAGTTAGTAAAAAAAGACGAAATCTTGGTTACTAAAGAAATAGAATTATTATAAGTAAATTCAGCCATAGAGAGCCAGTCTACCTAGTCATCTTATTAGTAAGATATATACCCTCGAAGGTATTATTCTAATAGGGCATTGATAGCTTCCGTTTGGCCGTTAGACTGTAGGTGGTTTGTAGTAGAAAAATTCTGCTTAATTCCAAGTAACCCACACAGGGCTTTAGAAAATTCGGAAATAAAAATAGAACCTTGATTAAAGATAAATTTAGAAGGAAGACCGTGAAAACGAAAGATATTATCTCTAAATAATAGGGCCTAGCCTTTAGAATCCAGAGTAGTGTTGCAGGGTACAAAATAGCTTATTTTTGAGAGTCGGTTGACAAAAACAATAATAGCGTCAAAGGAGTTCGAAGGGGGAAGGCTGGTAATTAAATCCATAGAGACTGAGGTCTAGCGTTTCTAGGGAATTTCTAAAGGTTTTAAAAAGCTAAAGGGGGGTAGCCGAGAAGGCTTGATTCTAGAATATATAGAGTAGTTTCGAATATACTACTAAATAGTCTTTCGAATAGAGGGCCACCAGAAGTCTCGAGTGACTAATTCAAAAGTAGAAGTAACGCCAGGGTGGCCTACAGCTAGGTGAGAATATCGAGAAGAAATAACTTGCCTCCTTATATCTCCTTCTGGTACGTAAACTAGATTTCGAATAAGCAGGAGGCTGTCTTGAATAAGACAAGTAGCTAGGTCGATGGCTGGGTGTCGAGGGGCTGAGTTTAGGGGGTTCTTGAGGAGAAGTTGAATTTCCTTGAAAAAAGGGTCTGAGGGAAGGGCTGAGCGAATAGTCGAAAGATTAAAAATAGATTCGAATTCTGAAAGTAAGGTAGCCATGGTAGCTATAGCCCTTGGGTGTAATATCTTTTTAGACGGTATAATAGTTTTTTTAGAGGCTATAGCTACTATACCCCCCTTCTGGTCCTGGGGTCTTCGAGTAAGGGTGTCGGCTTGAGTATTAAATTCTCCAGGGTGGAAGGTAATGACGAAATTCATGCCGGAAAGCTCGTTAGCCCACCGGGCTTGTCGTCTGTTTAAGACTTTTTTTGAAGTAAAGGTAGATAGATTTGAATGATCTGTAAGAACTGAAAGAGGGCTGGCGAGAGACTCTGTATATAGACGATATTCGGCTAGGGCGTCTACAATGGCTAACATCTCCTTATCTCCTATCCCGTAGTTTCTTTCAGCTTCAGAAAGCTTTCGAGATCTATAGGTAATAGGGTGTAGGAAACGTTTCCCATTATAGGGTACTTATTGGGAAAAGATAGCTGAAATAATATTGTCTGAAGAGTTGGTCTTAAGAATCGAATCAAGAGTAGGGTCGAAGTGTTGAAGGATAGGCTCTGAAGTAAATAGAGTTTTTTAAACTCTCGAAGGCTTGCTGTTGGGCTGAATTCTATATAAAGGGCTGGTTTTTTCGAAGTAAAAGAAATAGGGGTCAGTAGATAAGAGAATAGCGTTTAATAAATCTCTAGTAAAAGTTGGTAAATCTAAGGAAGGACTAAAGTTCTTTGACTGAGGAAGGGGGCTCCTAGTCTCGAATAGTAGCTACTTTAGTCGGATCCATAGATAGGCCCTCTGGAGAGATAATAAAGCCAAGAAAAGAAGTCGAGGTGGTAAAAAATTCGTATTTTTTTCCTTTAATAAATAAGCCTGCTTTGGCTAATTTTTCAAGGATAGCCTGGAGGTGCTGGGCATGTTCTTCCTTCGAATCTGAGAAAATAAGGATATCGTCTATATAGACGATACAAAAGATGTCGAGAAATTCTCGAAGGACGTGGTTGATAAAAGACTGAAAAATGGCTAGAGTATTAGTAAGCCCAAAGGGTATTACTGTATATTCAAAAAGGCTATAACGGGTTTGGAAGGCTATAAGGAGCTCGTGGCCCTGTCGAATTCGAATTTGATTAAACCCCTACTAGAGGTCTAATCGAGAAAAGATTTTAGCTTTCGAGAGCCGTTGAAGGGAATCGTTGATAAGGGGAAGGGGGGTTTTATTACGCTTAGTAATAGTGTTTAGGGCCCTGTAGTTGACGTAAAATCGAAGGCCTCCTCCTGGTTTTCTGACGAATAGGACTGGGGAGGCTGCTGAAGAAGAGGAAGGCTTAATATAGCCTTTTCGAAGGTTATCGTCTAAATAGGCCCGAAGGGCCTGTAATTCAAGGTCTGACATAGGGTAAAGAGGGCTAAAGGGAGCTGATTTGCCCTCCTCGAGATCGATAGGGTAGTCGAGGGGGCCCTGGTGAGGAGGGAGTCTTTCAGCATCCTTTTTTCGAAATAGGGGTAGGAGGTCGTGAAACTAAGAGGGTATCGTGGATTAAAGGAATTCTTCTTCTTCCTCAGGAGATTTCTCTTTTAAAGAGAGGTGGTCCTGGATCTCTTAAATAGATACTCTATAGATCTAGGACCTATCTCTTTTAGCGAGTTGAAGAAGGGCTGTACTGGAAATCTGGGCTATAATAGGGTTGTTTAAGGAAAAAGCTGAGGTCTGGGGTTCTGAGGTTGAAATAATAGTTGAAGATTCTAAGGGCGAAGTCGAGGGGCGAGAGGGTAAACAGGAGAGCTGGTAGATGTCTAAGGTAAAAGAAATAGAGCTATTTTTCTAGTTTATGGTAGGGTTGTGGTGAGAGAGCCACGAATGCCCTAAAATAGCTGAATAGCCTGAGATCTTCGTAACTTGAAAAATCAAAGTTTCGAGGTGCTAGTCGATCTGGAGACGAATATCGACTTCATAAAGAATATCTCTAGTAGAAGACTTCCTTCCATCCACTACTAAGAGGGCTTCAGGGTGAGTTTTCTTCCGAAGGGGGAAATTCTGAGAAAGGGCGAAGTCGAAGTCGATAAAACAAGAGGTAGCTCCTAAATCAACCATAATAGATCCAGAAGTTCCAGAAAAGGTAGCAGGAAGGACGAGGGGGGCCTTATTTCCAAGGTTTAAAGAGTGAATAAATTGGGTTGAGGTAGGGGCTGAAATAGGCTGAAAACCGGGTATGCTGGGTGTAGAAAACGGGGTCGAAAATGGCTGAAAAACGGGCGTGCTGTGGGTCGAATTCTGAGAGGGGGCCCCTGCGGGGTCGCTAGGGCTGCTAGGGCCCCCTGCAATGGCTGAAGTTACAGGGGCTTCAGGCCCAGGGGGGGGTTCGGGGAACAGGGGGTCGAAAATGGCCTGTGCAGGCCTACAGGGCTCAGGCTTCAGGGGCCTTACAGGGGGCGTCTGGGCCCCCAGGGGGTCGGGAAACGGTCCTTCTGGTTCCTCCATCAATCCATCAGGGTTAAGGTCGTCCTCTAGGTCGTATATAGAGGAATTTTCGGAGGATTTTTTGGTATCGGTATCAATTGAATCCTCCACCGATGGTGGCTCATAGGAGGTCGAGAAGGTTGGGTGTAAATCGGGCTGTGGAATGGGCTGTGGCTGGGTCGGATCTGATTCAAGGGCTGAAAAATAATTCCGACAGCTGATAGGAGCGGGTAAAATAGGCTGTGGGCTATCTACCCGCTCTCTTTTCCCATTTTATAGGGAATAAGAGCCGTCAAGGAAGTAGGGATAGCGGTAGGGGTCGAATTTAGAGGCAGAGAAGCTGGGAGGGCCGAGGTAGAAGCATAAGAAATATTTGAGAATTTCTTTCTCCTAGGGTGAGGGCAGTCCCGAACAAAGTGGCCAGGCTGGCCACAGTAGGTATAGAGATTATTAGCCCTACGGTAGGCCTTCCTCTGGGTGGAGTCGAGTTCTATAGGGCTAGGGGGTAAAACAGGGGTAGTAGGGTGAATAGTAGGCGGGTTGGGAGCCAAAACCGGGGGCTGAATTTTTTTCTTTTCCTTCTGGCGGGCAAAGAGGTCGTTATCTAGGGAAATACACTTATTCGCGTAAGAAGAAAAATCCAGAGGCATGTCTCGGCCAACCAGGAGGTCCTTAAGGTTCTCTTTTAGACCTCTACGGAAGTGAGTGATTTTTACCGTATTAGAGGTCTAGCCGAGAATAGAGACGAGGGGGACGAATTTTGAATAATAGGCCGAGCAGGAGGTTTCCTGTTTTAGAGCCCATAGATCTCTTTCAGCAGTACCGAGGGCATCTGGGTCGTCAAAGGCAGCTTGAAGGGCCGAGAAGAATTCCGAATAGGTAATAAAATCGGAGAGGCCAGTAGAAAGGTCGAGGTGGGGGGAGAACCAAGAAAGGGCCGAATCTCGGAGGAAGGAGGCCGAATAGGCTATTTTAGCCGAATCTGCCGAGAAGCGAAATGGGTCTGAAGAAAAGACTAGTTGCAGTTGGGTAGCAAAAAATCTAAATTTTTCCTTACCCCCTGAATAGGGGTCAGGAGGCGAGAGGCGAGGAACCGAGGGCTGAGAGGGTGGCTGGGACGAGAAGGAGGCGGAAGCTGAAGGAAAGATTTCCTTCTGGGCAATTCTTTGTCCTAGAGTATAGAACGCGAAGAGAACTGCCCTACCCAGACCATCTATATCTTCAGGAAAGATAGGGCCCTGAATAGAGGTCTGGGAGGCAGACTAGCCTCCTCGAGAGAAGGCAGAGAGGACGAGGGTAATCTGAGGGCCAGAGATTCCAGAAGGCAGTGGTGGATTAATTCCCACAAAATCCCTGGGGATAGAGGGGAGGAAATCAAAAAGGGTCTGCCAGTCTGAAGTCATCGTGGGAACCAAGAGGGGACGAAAAGAGGTGGGAAGATAGGGCAGTCAGATCAAGCTGTTAAAAACACCTAGATTAAGGGCAGAGGGCTAAGGGTAGAGGGACATAGTAAGGCTGAAGTCAAGATATTCTTCAACACCTCACAGAGAACAAATTCAAGGAAGGAGGAGGCAAGCTAGGTGTAGGAGGGAAAAAGTTGATCTGACTGAAGAACTAACTATCTATCTGAGAGGAAAAGGCTAGGTATATATACATAGAAGGTTCGGACCTTCGGAGAGGTATATTCCTCCGACGGAGAGAATAATGACTCGAGAAAAACAGGGGCTAGAAAGAGAAATGGGAAAGGGCGGAAGGAATAACTCCGATAAGAAGATTCTGCCAAGCTAGGCTAGCTGGTTTCTCCACTTATATCTAGAGGCTTGCATAGATAGCCTATTCTTTCTGAAGGAGGCGGATAGGGGCTGAGGGAGGCTGGAAGGGCTTTGAAGGGGCTGAAGGAGGCTGAAGGGGTCTGGGGGTCTGAAGGAGGCTGTTTATAACAGTATATAGTTTAGATAAATATATTACTAGTCTAATTTAGAAACCCTAAAAATAGGCCGTTTTATACTTTAATTAACATAGGTGCTATAATAAATATTATTAGTATAAGTATTTATAAAGAGTTTTCCCTTTCCTATATTACTATTTCTGCTTCCTCTAGTACTTTTAACGGGATGAGTATTAATATAGCGGGAATTATAGAGATAAATATATATATAGCAGGATGTTGAGACTAAGTCTCTTTCTTTGTTATTAATCAAGAAGGTATTAATCATTCTATTTTATTAGATATACCGTTTCTTTAATCAAACCAAGATAACCTTTACTTATGGGTAAGATAGCAAGATAAAAGTAAGCTTTAAGTTTGGTAGAGTTTGGCTTATTGCTACTATTGGGTTAAGCTAATAGCTAAATATATCTAAATAATCGAAAAACTAAATGCTGGCCCTGATTTAAAGGGGGAATTTGTGGTTAGTAGAGAAAGAGTCTCTGGCTAAATATATAATTATTTAGAGGAAGAAGATGTCCTAGTTATTTTACTCGCTATGTTTAATATTCCTTTCGTTATTACTTAATTATGTTCTGTTGTTAAAATAGAGTTAATAGCTACTTATACTAAAGAGTTTAGTAATGAAAAAGGAAAGTATAAATGTAGGTATTACCAGCCTATATACTGACAAGCCTATTGTACTAAAGAACGCCTATTTAGAAAGAGAATAAAAAAGGTGCATTATTTTATTAACACAATGTATAAGATAGTTGCTAAGAAAGTAAAACCCATTAATAACTCAGAACTAGACGGATTAATACCTAAAGGAACTCTTTACTAGAAGAAGGTAAAGATAAAGGAAATGTAAACTATATAAATAGAGACACTACCGATAGCTTATAATAAATAAATTAAACTACGATTTTTAAACCTACTTCTAGGCTTAAGGCTTATAAATAAGCGATAGATAGACATCTTTAAAACAAACTATAACAAACTCATAAAACTAGAAGCAAATATATTTCAATACCTGCTTATTAATAGAGAAGCTACCTTGGCTTAGGACTGGTCTCATCTTAGAGAAATTATCCCAAAAGTTATGCCAAAATAGGAAATCAAAACTGTCCCTTATAAACCATACTAGTCTTGGAGCATTCCTATACCTTATGCCTTACATAATAAGGTAATCAGAGTGCTTAAAAAACGTCTTAGTAAAGGAGTCCTTAAGGAATCTAACTTATCCTATAGAAATAAGTAGTTTCTTGTTACTAAGAAGGATAGAGGCCTGTAACTTATTAATGATATCTAAGAATATAACTATTTTATAATTAAAGATGCCTTTATTCTACCGTCTACTAATTAGTTTTTAGAGGAGTTTGAAATATACTAAATTTTATCTCTCCTTAATATCTTTTCTAGCTATAACTAAGTTAAACTAAAAGAGAGTAGCCGCGACATAACTGTTATAAACAGCCTCCTTCAGACCCCCAGACCCCTTCAGCCTCCTTCAGCCCCTTCAAAGCCCTTCCAGCCTCCCTCAGCCCCTATCCGCCTCCTTCAGAAAGAATAGGCTATCTATGCAAGCCTCTAGATATAAGTGGAGAAACCAGCTAGCCTAGCTTGGCAGAATCTTCTTATCGGAGTTATCCCTTCCGCCCTTTCCATTTCTCTTTCTAGCCCCTGTTTTTCTCGAGTCATTATTCTCTCCGTCGGAGGGATATACCTCTCCGAAGGTCCGAACCTTCTATGTATATATACCTAGCCTTTTCCTCTTAGATAGATAGTTAGTTCTTCAGTCAGATCAACTTTTTCCCTCCTACACCTAGCTTGCCTCCTCCTTCCTTGAATTTGTTCTCTGTGAGGTGTTGAAGAATATCTTGACTACAGCCTTACTATGTCCCTCTACCCTTAGCCCTCTGCCCTTAATCTAGGTGTTTTTAACAATAACTACTTTTGTAATACTACTTGGCCTGTTTAGAATGTCAACATTACTAATAGAAGCAACCAACTCAGTTACTTAATTCCTATACATCATTATATAACTTCTTTTTAACCTTATTCTATATATTTGCTAAGCTTTTCTTAATAATATTATAGTTAAAGAACTTATTATAACTTATAATAATAAAAAACTTTTATTATTAGTTAGAGTCTGATAATTCATTACTAAATATATTAAGAATCTTAACCAAGTTTTATTAAATGTAAAACTTATAGGAGCAACGATATTAGTATTTAAGTTAGAATAGTATAAGAAGAGAGTTGATATTATTAGGTATACTTGTAGAACTAATAGGTATTTGCCCTAAGATAAAAAGATCTATAAAATCTAGGGATAGATATACTATATATATCTAAAAGACGTAAAGTCCTTTCTTGAAATAACCAGGTACTATAACTACTAGATCTGGGGCTTTTTACTTATTGCGCGACTGTTTTTTAATCTATAGAAGAAGGGTGTAGTGTTTATATAGACAGAGTTGAAACAAGGTGTGATAGAGGAGCTAATTAGAAAATTGTTAACAAAACCTATATTAATTAGCCTAGATTACAGCTTGACTATAGGAGAGATTATTTTAATAGTAGATGCAAGTTTTGTTAAATAGGGCGCTGCCCTTATACAGGATGTTCTTGCTATAGGAAACCAGTAAGATTTAAGAGCAGCGTCTAGATAGCCGTAGAATTAAGGTATAACGCGATAAAGAAGGAATGTTGAGATATTTTTTATACTGTGTAAAAGATAAGAAACTGTCTTTTTAGGTACTGATTTGTTTTGGAAATAGATACAAGAGTATTAGTAGACTAGATTAATAGAGGAATATTAGATATTCCGGGTACACTGATTACTTGTTAGATAACGGTGATTAAACTTTTTGACTTTAAAATATACCATATTTCTAGAACTAAAAATCCTATTATAGATGCTTTTTCTTGGCTACTAAATTTAACCCAACTAAACATTAACCTAGACGGAGATCTAGATAACTGATATAACGCTTAGATTAATTCTTTAGATACTAAATAAGTTGGAAAACCACTCCTAGATAACTGGTTTAAATAAATAATAACTTTAAATTAATATACAAATTTCCTCCTCTATAGAATTGTCCTACACTATCTCAGCCCAAGCTGGGCAGTGTGATTTAAAGCAGAAGCTCTTAAGTACTAGGTTTTTAGAAAACTTCTATAGAGATGAGAAGAAGGACGATTACCTAGATGACGAGTTGTTAATAACCCTCAGCTGTAATGCCGGGTGATCCGAAAATGCTATACCAACTTTAGTTACAAAGGACGTAATTCTACAATAGCTAGAATCCGGGGCTTATACTACTGGAAAGGCCTGTACTATAATGTCAAAAAGGCCATTTTAGGGTGTCTTCTATATACTTAGTATGATCTAAAGATATATAGTCAAGACATTACCCTGACAATACCTGGCTTACTATTTTATACTATTTAAATCAACGTTTAATATATATAACTATGCCGTGGTTATAATTACCTAGTAGAGGCCCGATATAATCTGACAGGATATATTATTACTAGGCCTTTACAAAATATAATTACTAAAGCTTTAAAGAAATTCTTTATTAAAGAAATTCTTCTTTAGTATAGATACTCTCTTAAGGTATCTACAAACAATAGACCTAAAAATAAGTTAGACTTTGCTGCTTTTATTAAATTAACTAGTATTTTACTTATTTAAGTATCCCTGTATAACCTAAGAGCTTAAGGACTTATTGAAGGTAGCTATTATAGTATTGCTTGATTTCTTGCCAAACTCTTAGACTAAGGCTATAACTAGGTTAGGTACCTTAAAGTAGTTCTCTTTATTGATAAAACCTTGGTTTGATGTTCTTATAGCTGTATATCTTTTTATTTCTTCTATAGATAGAAACTAATAATTCTAATTGAAACAGAGATTCTAATATGGCGGATCTTAGCATAGAACCCAAATTATACTTTAGAATAAGCTTTGTAATTTAGGTTTGACATAATTGCTAACAAGGCGACAGATGTTAATAAAGCTATTTAATTAGTCAAGCTATTTAGATAATAACAAGCTTAGGGATAGAAAGATGCTTTATACTAATAAAATAAATATCTTAAACCGGGAAACACAGTTCTTATCTACAACTATATTAGGAAAATAGACTATTTAACTATAGCTAAAATGGCTTACTGATAGAGAGGTCCTTTTATAGTTAAGCAGGCATTAAAAAATAATATATACTGTTTGTAAACCTCTAATGGAGTAATACTGTAAAAAACATTTGTAGCAAGAAATTTTAAGCTTTTTGTTAAACATGATAATCTAAATATCTAGATTCCGGCTATGCTAATACTATAGAAGAATAACTAAGAACTTTAAATTAATAAATCCCTTTGGCAAAAACTTAACCTCTCTACACTACATTCTAATTATAATAATTTGTAACAAGACCCTTTTTTAGTGCCTTAATATAATTTTCTGTCTAATTAACTTTAACTATATCAAACAGACAACAACACTAAGCCTTAAAACCTTTAACTCTTTAACAATAAATCCTTAAACTATGACTCCTTTAATATTAATAAACCAAACAATACAGTACCCTAACCTCTAACTCGAGCTTAATATACTAAATATATTAAACAAACTAAAGCTTGACAACAAAACTAGTACATTAATATTTTAGCAAGAAAAATCCCTTATAATTAATGTTGTTTTTAACCTTGCCAGCTTTCGACCTAGTAGAGAAAATAATATAAATATAGCCTCTTCTAAATATTTTTACTTTACTTATTTTATTTTACCTACTTATTTAAATGTAATGTATGTTTTATATTTATAACTCCTAAAAGTTTCTTCTTTATTATTCCTATATAATTCTTTATTTAATAAAACTTAACGGCTTTTTTATTTAGAATTTAACTTTTGAAACCTGCCATTCTATTTACTTTACCTTTCCTTCTTTCCTATATAGTTCTTAACCTTAAAACTTTATATGCTAAATCTCCTCCTATATAGATATCGTAGCCTTTCAATCAATTGCTTCCTTTAAAGCAGTGTTTTTAAATAGCCGTTTCTCTGGCTTTAAGGGGGAAGAATTTGCCTATTTAGTGTTAAACCATGTCAAGATTATAGAGGAAAAATGGGCTTACCTTTACAGCTCGATCTTAGATATATTTGTATCCTTTATACTTATCTATATACGAGTTGTACTTATAGTTAGAGTTTACTATGTAGATGCAAGCTGTATACTTGCCACCCTGGATGCCTGGGTGGGAGATGTAGTATAGGAAGGGATAGTTAATGTTGGTGTTAAAGTTTCTTCCCGTAGCATTCTTAACCTTATAGATTATATTGGCGTATTTCTTGGCGCAGTAAGTATAAGGTGCAGTATTTTGGTGTCCCTACAATATGACTAGAAGGGAATAGTAGCGCTAGGGGCGGGCATATATATTTAGAAAGTAGTTGCCAAAAGGATAACCTTTGGCGCAATAGACAATAATTTAACAGGTAGGCTCGGCCTTTATTAGAAAGATAAACTTGCCTGCATTACTACTTACGTTAAATATAAGCTTAAACAAGCTGCTTATATCTACGAGCTTCTAGATAATGTATAGAGCCTTGATGCTTGCTTTAAGTTTACTAATACGGATTGTTTTCACTGTAAGCCGCTAGTTAGGTACAAACTAATAATAATTGTTAAGGACAGGGGTATCGAGAAACTATGTTGATAAGAGGCTAATATTTAGCTTAAGTAGGTACTAGGAAGAAAGAAAGACGACCTTATTATTGTTAGGCTTTAAAGATAATATAATGATGATGGCAGACAAAAATATAAGGGAGAGAGGGAAAGCGGAAATTAAGAGTTATAGGGTTGGAAAAGAGAGGTAGTTAAATAGAGGAAGAGAGGTAGCCTTTTAAAGATTAGGCAAGCACTAGCAAAAGGAAGAGGAGGGAAAATAGGGTAACTTACTGGTTTTTATTTGTTACTATAAACAGAAGCTGCTGAAGCCAGTAGTGACTATATCTTCCTGTTTAAAGCATAAAAACCGGTATTAACCCTATTTTGTCAAACCTCTACTTCCTTCCTTACGATAATACCTTCTAACCTACTAGCCATGCAACCTATAATCTCTTTTTAATGTCTAATAGTAAGGTAATTCCAGAGCTAATTATATATATCTGAACTACTTCTATGTTTCTTGACTAGAGAAGTAAGTCTAATATATAGTTGCTATATTCTAACAATTACTACGGTATAGAAAACCTCCCCTTCTATTTAGTACTTTTTTTAACTCTCCTCTCTTATCTTCCAACATTCCCCTTAGCCTAATTAGCTATATTGGCAACCCTTAAAGCTGTAGGCTTTTCCTACCCTCTCTCATACTCCTTTGTTATCTAATTAAAAACCGTACATTATACTCTCCTGGCACCTAATAACTTGGCTCTGCTTTTACTTTTATATCTATACAACCCTATTAGATCTTCTCTTTATCATGGCGGTACCGGTAGATAAGTCTAACCATACCTTCTTCTTTGTCGCCTACTATAACCCAAAGGTACTTAAAAAAACCTAGATGCTGTATAGTAAATTTGGTCCTCCTTACAAGCCCAAATTAATTAAGAGCCGACCTCCTCTCCTGCAAGCAAACTTTGCGACTATATTATAGACAAAGGAGGCCATCTATTAATATTTTTCCGACCTACTACAGTGTAAGGATTACAAGGATGGTATCTTTAAAATGAGTACTTACATGTATCTAGCTCTTGCCTATAAGCTAGAAGGATTCCTGCTTAGAGAGTAGAAATCTATTATCCTACATACACTAGTAGAAATTAACCTTTTTACCTAGTACTTACAGGACATTGTTTATATTACCCAAGCCTATCTAAAGCTTTCTAAGGACATTAAACAGACTTCCTTTAAGCAGTATACCCTGCAGCATCTCTAAAGCAAACGACTAATTATCTTTGTCGTAAAGAACAAGCCTCGAAACTACTCTTTCTTATACTGATTTAACTAGAAAATCTAGAAAGTCTATATAATTAATTTTTACTATACAGGCTTTTAGGCTATTAAAAGGCTTAGAGCGCTTAAACTTTATAAAACTATTAAAGCCTTTCTAAGCAAGGCAGGCTGCCTAGAGCCAACTAACCTTATAAACTTGGAGACTATAGTATAACTTTTAGAGATATTTGGAAGTGCCCTTTATATTATTAACAATGCGAGAATGCTTCTCTTAGAGAATCAAGAAATAATTTTGCCTAGAGGCTCTCTAGGCTATATAGACTAGACGAAGAGCCTCCTCTTCTTTATAAACCTAATTCTCTAATTTAGAAGAAAGGAGGATATAATAAAGGATATAATGGTGATAGCTTTGTGCATAGAACTTGGGAGCAAAGGTTAAGCGTTGTGTTAGCTTAAATAGCCAACCCTTCCCTTTTATACGGCTAATTACTTTTAACTAGATAATATAAAGCGTGTAGGCGCCATTTATATAATAAACTGAGAGTTTCTTCTTGTTGATGCCGACATCTTTAAACCATTAATTAAAGACAAATTAGATCTTTCTGGCTGAAAAACTTGTTTGGTCTCTGTTATAGCTGCTTACTGCTTTATAATAAGTAGGACTCTAGCCTCTTGACAAGGAAGTATTTGTAGTACCTTAGAAACTCCGGTATAAATACCCAAAGCTAAGCAACTAGTTTTTATATGCCTAGAGAGGGTTAAGCTTGGCTTGCTTGTCTAACCTATAGTTGATAAGATGACTCTTACTAAGTTTAGAACTCGGAAAGATCTGTTGTTTCTCAGATATATATTAGAACCGTAGCGCCGCTATAGGTTTGTTGGCCCTTAAATTAAGTCTGTACAATATGTAGTTAGAAGAAGAGGCTTTGTGGATTCTTTTAAAGATGCCTTTATGATTCCGGAGAGTTTTCCTGGCCCTTTTAATCTTAATTGTAGAAGGCAGGATTCTGCCCTGCCAGACAGTATAATACAAGCCTGTTCTGCTGTTTAACAGTTTTTAGATAATTAAATGCCTCCTCCTCCTTGCCTGCTACGCCAGCCCTTGTCGCGATATATCTTGCCCTACAACCTTAATATTAATCTATAATCACGAAACTAGCCGCGCTAACCTAAACCTAAAAACCTAGGGTTTTAGTATATATAGTATAAGTGTGTAAGAAATGTTGCTTAGCCTAACGTTAATAACAAATTTAATGGCTAGGACTATATAATAAAAAAGAAGGACTAAGACAGGAACCGATAAGGCCCGGGCTATATAGGATGCAAAATGCTTTGGTAGCCCTTTTGTTTCCTTTTTCTCTTGGCATAATTAGATAGATTCTTCCTTTGTGTTTAATAAGGAGGTCCCCTTTTGTACGGTGATTTCATTTTTCCGAAGCAGGTTATCCTATATTCTCTTACTACTAATAGAAGACCTAAATAATCCTTTCTTTTACTTTTTACTCTGATCATTTTATCGTTACTTTGTTTTACACATATACTTGCACGTATATAGTACTGGTGGAGGTTTATAATGTAGTAATAATGCTATGTCTTCTCTACAGGGCTAGAATGTATAAATAGTCCTGCTTATGGCCTAAAATTTAGATAGCGAAAAAAAGAACCTTCCTTTATGTCTTCTGAGCAGATAGCTTTTGTTTAAGATGATCTCTTGAAGCGGTTGCCGACTGTTTAGCGCCGCACCCTCTTGGCGTAGGCGTTCTCCTTGGGCCTACAGACAGGCACTTGACTAGCCCACTTGTATCCTGTTTTAATACTTAAATCGGTCTTTAGGCATTGTCTTACTGTTAGCAATAATATATTTCTAGACTTTTCCCGGTACTGGCAGTAGGTAAAGTAGCCTTGGTGTCTTGTTTTAAGGGATCTTGTTTTGCCGGCACTTATGGTAGTTGTAAATATACTTGTATACTAATTGTTTTAGCTGTAGCCAGTAGTATTCTTGCTTTAGTATCTTAATAACCTTGTTTTGGCCTGAGTGTATAAATATCTTTAAGATATGTATTTCTTAGATTAGGGCTATCTATAGATAGATGCTGCTATTTGTTGTCTTTTCTGGTACCTAAAGATGTCTATCTTTTAAACTAAGTCTTTAGATTTAATTTTCCTGCTTGATAAGGTCGACTAGGTCTATACTTTAAGGGATATCGGCGTAGTCGGCAAGATTAGCTACAGTAATTATTTTGCGGTTTGAAACTGTTTCTACTTGTTCGGCAGGCTAGGCTATAGGCAAGAGTCTTGTTTTAGGGATTAGAGCCATAGTCCTCTTTTCTTGTTTACAGGCCTTAACGGTAGGGAGCTTGACTGTCTTACAGGATAGAGTGTTGGTTGCAACATTCTCCTTTCCGAGGCGGTACTTAAATGTGATATTAAAGTTAGACAGGAAGTCTGCCTACTGAATCTAATAGGTTAATAAGAGGCGCTTTGTTGAGAAGTATAATAGGGATTAGTGATTGGTTACTATAAAGAACTTTTGATCTTAGAGTTTTAGATAAAAATGCTTAAAGGTTTGAATAGCTGCTAATAGCTTTCTGTAAGGCCCAAATGGCAACTAGTGGCTGGCGTGGCTCGTGCCCTTAAAAGGAGGGCCCGAAGGTTTTACGACCTACTTATGAGGGCAGCAAGAATCAGTCTTGCAACCTACCTATACCTAATATCAGACCTCCTCCCTTGACCCTCGGGTGACTATCGTGCCTGGCGCCTACGCTTGTGACACTTTCAATTTTAGATAGGATATGCTTTCTTTACAGGAGTCATTGTCTTTAAGGTATATTCTACTGGCTTTTAGGTACCGTTATCCTGCTGTTGCTAGATAATACCCCTGGTGGTGTTTTGGGAGACATTGGTCTTAATATATATTAGCCTTTCCGGTCTAAAGAAGGTAAGTACTGGTGCTTTACAAGCTAGCTACTTTAGTTTCTTAAAGGCTGTTTTTTACTTATATTCTATCTTAAATAGGGCATTCTTTTTCAGTAGTCGGTTTAGTGGTTCTATAATTTTACTGGCATAGTGGGTAAACATTTAAATATAGTTATATAGACTTATAAAAGACTAAATAGCGGTCTAGCGAATAAGGTCTTTAAATCTCTACTTACTAATTGCTCTAATCTTAGTTAAATTAATACTAATTCTAATACTAGCTTTTATTATAATATCTAAATAGTCTATCTTAGATATATTTGTTAAACGGAAACGCTCGTGTAGGCGCTGCACGTAGGGAGTTACCCTAGACTTCACGTAAGGAGTTACCCTAGACTTAGTGCTAGTGGCGTGCGCGGCGGCAGATGAGTTTGGTGGCCGTGAGCTGATTTTTTGGGCTGTTTTAAGACCCTAACTTCGTACCTCTGCATTCCCCTTATCTCTTACCCAAAAAGCATGTAACCTAGTTCATTAGATAGCCTGATTTCTGAAGTTTATCTGTATTTAGTTTGGTTACTATCAGGGTTAGGGTTGGCTAGTTATTCATGGCTGAAGAGAGTGGGTCTGGGGGCCGAATTTTCCGGCCTCGCCATTCCTACACCAGAGCCACCCGCAGCGTGCCAAGGGTTGAGACAATGTCGGAGGGTGTGTGAGGAGGGCTGACAGAAGCCCACTCGAATTCAATGCAAAGTTGTCCGAACCACTCTCAATCGTCCCAACAAGACCTCAGTGCACCCTACTGCTACCTGACTCCCATTCGATCCACCAACCTTTAGATAACTAAACTAAATATAGATAAACTCTAGAAATTAGACTATCTAATAAACTAGGTTACATGCTTTTTAGGTAAAAAATAAAGATAATGTAGAAATATAAAGTTAGGGTCTTAAAATAGCCTAAAAAATCAATTTACGGCTATTAAACTTATCTACTAGTATATTTGCCTTATAGGTACTTAGAGAAATCTAGTACCAAGTCTAGGGTAACTCCTTATATATGGCGCCTATATAAGTATTTTTGTTTAATACCCTTTTTGTTAAAGATATAAGCCTATAAATAGACCTATAGCATTTAACCCTTATTTTAATAAAAATATAAAGAAAAAGAAAAGCCTTCTATAAAAAGAAAACCTCTTCTAAAAGAAATTTATCTATTATTAAAGAAATAGTAGCTAGAGGGCCCTATAGGCTTCCTTCTACTCTACTAACTCTACTAGGCCAAGCTGGCCTAGAAATACTTAAAATTTAAATACTAAAAGAACTTTTATAAGCCTGTCTACTACTATTTTACTGGTCTCTAAATATTTAACCTTAAAGGTCTCCTTCTAAACTTTAGCATATAGGTAGTTATTAAATAAAAACACTTATTAGTAGGCATAGTTACTATATATAGGGGGTTACCCTAGACTTTATATAAAGAGTTACCTTAGACTTGGCACTAGATTTCTCTAAGTACCTATAAAGCGTATATGCCAAAAGATAAGTTTAGTAGCCATAAGTTAATATTTTAGACTATTTTAAGACCTTAACTTTATATCTCTGTATTTTCCTTATTTTTTACCCAAAAAGTATATAACCTAGTTTATTAAATAGCCTGATTTCTAAAGTGTATCTATATTTAGTTTAGTTACTATTAGGGTTAGGGTTGGCTGGCTATTTAAAGCTAAAGATAGTGGGTTTAAAGGCTAAATTTTCCGGCCTTGCTATTTCTGCACCAGAGCCAACCCACGCGTGCCCGCGGGTGAGACAATATTAAAGGGACTATAAAGAAGGTTAACAAAAGCCTACTTAAATTTAATGTAAAGTTGTCTAATTTATTCTCAAGCGTTTCAAAGAAGCCTCCAGGCACTCTACTGCTACCTGACCCATTTGATCCACTAACCTTCAGAGTTATATTTACGTAGAGTGTTGGTTTACTTCTAGGTTAAGAAATGTATCGTAATTATCTTTAAAGAAAAACTAAAGACACTGAGAATAGTAAATTTGAATAAAAAGTTATGAGCATTTTTATACTAAATTAATTATTTTATCAGGATTTAGTTAAGAATCAAGATATTCTGTGTACACGATTGCAGTGGCGCAGAAGTGAGCTTATACGGGCGAACCCAAGAGTACATTAAACCCTGGATTACGTCTTGGCATTTGCGGGGCCCCGCATTTTGTGCCGAGTAGTTTATCTAGTGTATTTACGATTCAAGGAACCTGACGGTAAACGATCATCTTCGCTTCTTGTCCCACAGACGGCCCCGCCGCCGGCCCCTTCACCGGCCCCCCTCGGTGACATAAATGATGAGCCTCTGTTTCCTGGGCACAGTCCTTTAATCTACGCCGGGACCAATCTGGTCATGGGACGCTGGTTCAAGTGAGTCTTGTGTCGGGTTTCGAATGTTACTATACCATCCAGCACTGCGCCATCCTCACTAGGGTCACATCTTTTGAGCTTTTCAGGGCCATGCATCGCAGATGGGCCGATGACTAGCTCGAGCCTTGCGTAGCAGACATAATGATCTACCCACTCCCAGTTTCTTGAGTTGAAATAGCTTACCAGCTTCATGATAACCACATCGCGGTTTAACGAGGTTTGGAGACGTTCTTTCCCAAAAGATGATGTTTTGAATATAGGGAAAAGTTTGTGACAGTGACATCACAGGCATCGCATGAAATCAAGTAAAGAGTTAGAGCCTTGTCATCACTTTACAGCATGATGACCGTGGAAAATACAGTAGAAGAGATATTTCACGACATTAGTCTATTTTGCAAGTCGAACTAAATCCGAGGGCTTGTAGTGTGATCTGTATTTGATAGTATCGGTGACACAAGATGAAGGACCCTAGATATCTCGTCCTCAAATGATCCCGGGCTGCAGGACCGCTTTGCCATCCATTTCAATGGTACTGAGAAAATTTCGCTGGTTAAATAGTGTATCTAGTAGACATCTATAAAACCAAGGACATTGATACAATTTCGACAGGGCCAGTATCGACGGTGACATGTGCTCTACCCAGTGCATGATAGCAAGTTTGCATTTCCTTGCACAGAATTACATTGATCAACTTCTGGATAGGAGTCTGGCCCCTGGGCCTGGTGTGTGCCCAGCCGATGCTCGTTCTCTTTTAACGCGAGCCTTTGTTCACGTGTAGAGGTAATGCCCGCCTCAAAGAAGTGTTGGCTGCCACCCGAAGTTGAGTTTCGGCCCCTCCCGGAACTTAAAGTGCCGTAGAGCTGTAAGGGCCATGAACGGCTGGGGTAAGTATGGGCAGCGGAACGGTGGGGTCCCTTGCGACGATCATTTGTTTGTATGGGAGCTGAGGGGAGGTTTGGGTCCTCGTCGAATATGAGTACCTGGGCGCAGGATGCCTTCACCACATTGAGCCGCAAGGCATGTTATGCGGACCTTTGCACCTCATTATCTCGCACTGCCCAGGTTTAATCTCCCAGAGGTAGTAGCGCTGTGTTATATGGATTTGTAATGAGAACAACTTCGAACAGAGAATCCAATGAAGACGAGTTTGGCCTCCATCATGGTTGTGCGGAGCTCTTGAGCCGTTGCTACGTTCTGTTTCCACAGATCTGGGCATACCAAAGACGCTAAAGATAGTAGGGGCTGCGTCGTTTACCTCGGGCCACTGATCCCTACCATTTTCTGCAGCTATCCATTGATATTTTCTCGCTGCAGTAATTTCATTCTCTTGTCTTGACTCAATTGACAACATGTGGTCCTGTTGATAGGTAACCTTAGCCCTACATTGTGAAATGACTCTTAACTTGAATTATAATACCGAGTAAGCAGTGTGTCTCGCCTCTTTGATCACGAGGATAACTATATCGAACGGCAAGCTAAGCACTGACAATCAAATTACATTTGAGTCTTGCTTGTGTGCTTGTAGAACTGCAATGGGGAAGTAATCCCGGCATTGAGACCCAGGGACTTGGATTCTCTGTAAACTGAAATCTTACTATGCTGCCTCCCATATGAATTCTTAGCCTCCCATAACCTCTCTCAATATGAAGCGGCCGACTCAAAGAAGCGTTTTGTGATGCCCATACTGCCATTCATCAAGGCCACTTATTGATGACTTAGCAAGGGTGTGCGTTCACCTCTCGTGGCCCCATCCTCGGTCGCCCTCTGCCGTTTTGCTCGCCGGGCCAGTCTCGCTCTCCAAAACATGACCGGATAGAAGAAGATGCCTTGATCCGTGGTCAGCAGGAACACGTCGTTTATAAGCCAAGTTATTACGAACATGGGACAATGAAAGATGTTGCTGTGAAAATGATTCTCTTCCTCCTGTACCTCAAATACGGGTCGCTGTAATGATACCAGTACCGGGGAATATAGAAGATTGAGTCCAATAGCAGCCAGAGCCATATGGCAGTGACGAGCAGTCCCTTTGCTAACTCCAATTTCGCGGTGACATCAGGACGCAGTTTTGAATCATTCCATTGGACGAGAAGAATGTATATGATTATGGCTGCCAAAACAGCCAGGAAAAGTTGTCTCAAGAGAGGGTAAACGTCAGGACTGTAGTTGGGGTGGCTAGGCGGGTAATGAGGGGGAAGGTAGGCATCATCAATGTTCCAAAACAAGCTCAGGCTAATGATAAGAATGGCAAGGCCTCCGATGAAGGCCTGAAAAAGCAGAACAATCCGCACCGCCGAATCTAGTGGTTCAGGACGCCGTGGGTCTTCTGCATCTGCCATGACAGCTGAGGTTTTCGGTTTGCAGTGAGAACGCGGAGAGGAAGAGGTAAACAGGGGAGAATGCATGGACAGGAACACTTAAATACTGTGGGGCTTGCTGACATTGACGTCTTGGCAGTACTGTAGGAATATGTCCTCGTGTTCAGCTATGCCCAAAGCGTGCATAACTCTGACCCCCCTACAATCACACTTGAAAGCTATCTTCCTATTTATGTAATACTTAAAAATGTTGAGGATACTGCACCTAAAGGGCTGGAGGTATTATATATAATAATATAGTAGTACTACCTAACTTTTATATACTACATTAAGTAGTTGGGTGGTTTCGTTTTTAATCCGTGTATGTACGCTTCTTAAGCAGTTTGTAGGCGGTCCCTTCACACAGTGGTAAACGCTTAAACACCCAGCGTTTTTTTTTTTAAAAAAAAAAAGACTTGCAACGCCGATTATAACAGTAGGTTTAGGATAAGATTGTAGTATAATATATTAAACAGTTTTAAAATTAGTTAAGATTATAATATTAGCTACATTTGCTTCCTACCATGGGCTACTTCACCCCGAATGAAATAAAAGCCTCCTAGCATGCCTGCCGGTAAATTGCTCGCCGTCCATCTCCTCCTGGATACCCTTGAGGACCCGGCGTTGCTCGCATCGCCAGGACAATGCCTGATTCCATATCTCGTTGAAGTTGTCGAATTCTAGAAGGTGTAGGACAAGATTGTCAGCATTATTTCTATAAAGATATGCGGAGCCCCTTTTTATCAACAATGACTGCTTCATATTTTGAGATTTCGTATTCTGATAATTCCCACGGTTGTTTTCGTCTTGTCTCAGTGTGGGTGGGTGCAATCTGAAAGTGTTGAGAGGCGGCCACGTAAAACCAAGAGCTTGCCACCAGGTGAAAAAGGAAAAGGACCCGGAACCTAGGGAAGTAGACAGGGTGTACTTGGGGCAGACCAACCTCTTCTGCTCTCAAATTCGATCTCGATGCCATCCAAAGTCACATACGAGTCCTGTTCTAGAGGCGTAGTCGTTGCGGCCCCGACGATGAAGCCGGCGGCGTGCGAGGTGCGGTAAGCAAAGTACCCTTTGATGCTGCCCCGAGAGCGGAACAAATGCCTTCCGGTGTACTTCCGCGCCATGATGCACACGGATACGTGGCCGGTCGCTTGTAATTCGATGTCATCCGTGACTAGCATCCCACGGCGTCGTCAGCCCAGTTCTCAGGCCAGAAGAAGAACACAAGGTTTGAGAGGTTGCCCCGGGTGCTTACTAAACAGACTCATGTACTGCTCCAGGCGCCCGAAGAAGATCAGCAGCCTGTCGTAGCGTGGCCTGGTCTTCCCTTTGGATGGCCCGGATAGTACGGTGTCGTTTGAGATGTACGAGGCATTGTCGGAGAGCATGTCGTGAGATCCTCTCCTCTCGTGCCAGATCTGGACGCGACATCCTGGTATGTTGTTTTCGGTGTGCTTGCCGTTCTGCTTGCTCGTCATCTTGGCAGCTCGTACCGACGAGATGTCCAGCGCGATATCTTCTCCAAGCATCTGGGATTGGAATTCGGCGAGATCTTGCGGATAGTCAGACAAATAGCACAGGCCAGGTTTTAGCAATTGGTCATACCTTCTTGACCTTGAAACCGGCACATCCAAAAGATCTTTCGTGCTTCAGGGGGCAATAAGTCTTTAACGTCGTGGACGGAGAGCTTCTGTAGATAGACCATATTTGGCCATGACATATCGTACACGTAGGCTAGAACCAGCTCACCAGATCGATACAACACTGGAGGCCGCCCAGTCCGATAATCAGCATGTGCGATGGCCTACCGGGGGAACAAAGCAAATCAAAAGTGTTCATACTCGCCTTCAAAATTATACTCAACCTCCCTGGTGCCGCCAGTGATGAGAGAGAATCGAAGATCTTTGGTCAGAGGACTTTCGTAGATCTTAAGTAGAGCTTCCTTGAGGCCGAAAGCCTTGAAGTCGGAGTAATTTCTGCTGTAATAGACAATTCTGCTCCGTTTCTATTGTCAGAATGATACTAATCACGTCCACAGAGCCATGGGGGTTCCCTAACTTGCCGTTCAAACAGCAGCCTCTCGCCGGAGACTCCGTAGCCCGACATACTAGGTGACGAACTGCCCTCGCTATTCCCAATAGGCATCAGTCCGTCCCCGATACGGGGTGGACTGTCCATGCCATCAGGCCCATTCCGAGAGTTCCCTTTGAAGCCGGCATGACAGACTTGGAACTTGTCCTGCTGTCGGAACGGTGAAACCAGAATAGGAGGGTTCTCGATGGCGTTCTCGCGGGGCGATGAATACTGAGTAGAAGTAGATGCAAATCTGTCGCGTGGTGCAGACTGCCTTTCCAGCTCTTCGCACGTGGTCGTTTCTGGCATGGGCGGAGACACGTTGGGGCCGAATGATACGTGGGTTGAGAAGGACGCGAATGGGGAGCAAGGTTGTGACTGAGTGTCAGGAGACGTTATCGCGGTGGTGGTCGACTTTACATCCGGCGAGTCTGAGACGGGCTGGATTGCAGTCCGACTTCCATGCGAAGTGGATGTGTCTTCAGTTCCTGGGGCGAGCGAGTCGATTGTCGTTGCCCTTGTATCAGATGAGCAAGTTGGTCTGCCTCCCAGACATGAAGGTCGTTGGCCCTGTTTCTTGAGACCATCTGAATCTGGGAAAGGGATATGGGTGTCCATGCAGTCCTGCGCTGCATCTCCCGGTTCGGTGCCTGGGATGGTCTCGCCAAAGAGCCTCTGGAAAGCATACCTTCTCCCGTCCGGCGTAACGATGACGTGGTGGTCACTGAAATCGAGTGGGGATAGATCCAAAGAAGACATTCCCGTCTTGCTATTCATAGCGTGTAGACACGGAGGTCCGCGGAGTACAGAGTCCCTTCGGTGCCAAGGAAGAATGTCAGCCGGTGCTAGTTGTGGCGTCACTCTGCTGATCCGAATGGTTGTATGTAACACGGCAAATGACAGTAGACTGAACAACGACTACGGGGATAAGGTGGGTCATAAAAGTCTTTTGACGGGAGTAATGTGAATCAAGTGGCCAGGCCGCTGATATGCTGGGGCTTGGGAACTATATTAAGCCACGTGCGCATCTGGGGTCGTCAAAAGACCCTCATCAGTGGGAGGTGGCGACGTCCCGCTGGACCTCGCCAGACCTTGGCATGCAGCCTCAAGGAGCCGGAGCATAGGTTAAAAGTGACAAACTACACCAGGCGGACCGTTACACGACGTAGAGAGGGCTGCTTGGGGGTTGAAAAAGAACCAGTTGACGGTATACCCTGATGTTGGAGTGGAAGGCGAAATGAACGTATCGCTTTATCAATAGCTACTTATGCAGGCAACAGCATTGTCAAGCAAGCTCAAATAATCCATTTGTACCTGGTACTTGGAACTCAAAGGGTCTCAAGCTGCAGAAGCCAAAGCAGGGTGATTATTGGGCCGCCTTCTTTCCAGTGCCTGGTTCTCAGGTTGTTCTACCTGAGCCTGTATGACTCGAAGCAGGCCGACCTCCCAGAAATCTGAAAATAGACCTGCAAACCTGGGGGCTATTCGGGGTGCAACTCTTTCAGCCAGCCGCCGTGGATCCATGCCAAGTCTTGCCCAATATGTCTCCCTACATACCTCGATGGCATTGCCGATCTTCTCTGCAATCATCGGGGCCTTTGCAATTGGTCAGTTTGCACCGTTTCACTCGAAAGAAGAACCGGACTTGGGTCGAGCCACGCAACTGTGAACATAGTATGGATGTACTCGCTTTGAACCTTGTCTCGCCACCCCTGGACCCTTGCTTGTGCATAGGGTGGGTTGTCACACCTGACGAATGGCTGAAGATGACAGCCCCCTAGCATGTTTCCATTGACGCGGTGGTGAGTGGAGAATGCACAGAGGCGGAAGTCAGTAGATGGCAAGGAGTTTAACAATGCAAGAATTTGAGAATGGAGCTGATCTCCAAAGAATTGCCATCAACTCTCAAGATTCTATTTTGTCAGTCTTAAGACAGAGTACTTGGAAAGTGGTTGTGATCAATATCACCTGAACGTATTCGCCGGTAGCTCCAATACGAAACACAAATGTTACCCTCATAACGGTGCAAGACGCACGGCTCGTGCCACGAGCGGCACCCTTATCAATACGTGCCGCGCAAGCATCTGCATTCAAATTGAAATACTCACCGGTCCAGTGGTGTAACACAACCCTAAGTTGTGTACCAATTTTCATAGTACTCATTCGTACCTGTACAAATATCTGGCTCGCGGCTCATTGAGTTAGGTAGTACTTAAGCGAGACGCCTCGAAAACGATCGCACGTGACTTGAGCCCCCGGTTCATCTAAAATCTCCCAGGCTCACATTCCAGTCACCACACCAACAAACCAACAGCCAAACGAACAGCGATAGCAACTTGGGCCCGCCCTGCTCAAGTGTGCATCGCGACTCGAAGAGACGGACTTGGAGGCCTCCCCGACTGACGATGACAGCCTTGTCCCCAACAAGAGATAGCGCGGCGCTGGTGGAGGAGCAACTTGAAGGGCTTCTGGACCCCGATCGACACTCATTCGAAGCTCTCGATGAAACCCCTGCCACCCCTTTCACCACTCCCGACGGGGACGCCCGATCTTCTCGGCCTCCACCGAGGACTTTGGGGTTCCAGAATGGCGTCGCTATCGTTATCGGCATGCAGATAGGCTCGGGAATTTTCTCGTCGCCTGCGAGTGTCATTGGCCACGTTCACAGTTCCAGCCTTGCTGTGGCGGCATGGCTCGTCGCGGGTCTGCTGGCATGGGCAGGTGCTGCCTCCGTCATCCAGCTGGGTACGCTTGTTCCAGTCAATGGTGGCTTCCAGGAGTACTTATCTTTTCTGTACGACGACTCGTACGGTTGTCTATTTGCCTGGTGTTGGATCGTGATCTCTCGCCCTTGTGGGCTGGCAATGGTGTCGCTGATTTTCTCTGAATATCTATACGAGGCTATTGCCAGTGGTCAGGGGCAGGGCTCACATATGAAGGCCATGGCGGTCATGTCGATCATCTCCATCACAGTCCTCAACTGTCTGGGTACCCCTGTGGGTAAACGCATGGGGAGCATTTTCCTTGCCCTGAAGGTCATCGGCCTTCTCTCAATCCCGCTGGCAGCACTCATCTACCAGGTGTCCAATATTGTTCCTGGGGAGGATCCTTCATACAATCCCTCCCAGGAATACAGTGGCCCAGAAACTCAAGATTCGTCTGATACTGCGTCAGGCCCTTGGGCTACGCTTGGGGGGCTCACTGATGCTGTTCTTGCGGCCGTGTTTGCATACGGCGGCTGGGAAAGTGTGAGTAAACATCAAACATCTTGAAGATTTCCGGTAAACACAAAATTTGTGCTCACCACTTTTATAGATAAGCTTTGTTGCAGGGGAGATTCAAAATGTCGAGGTCACCCTGCCTAGAATCCTCCACGTGTCCATGGCCGTCGTCGTCGCCCTCTTCGTGTCCGCAAACATTGCACTGTATGCGATCGTACCAATTGAGGACACGGAAACATCCAACACCATCGCCTTGGTCAGTTCAATACGCGTTGCTCTTGCGGCAGGAATATCAAAACACCTCTTCTGACAACATCTGTTTCCCCATTAGGCATTCGGATATCGCGTTGCTGGGACCACCGGCAGGATCTTCTATGCTTGGATCGTTTGTCTCTCGTGCCTCGGAACCTTGCATGCAATCGTCTTCTCTGCAGGTCGTCTCACTCAAGCTGCCGGCAGCCGTTCCTACGTTCCGCAGTTCCTTGGGTACAGCGCAACGCCACCACTGCAGAGACTGAGGGGATTATATGTCGAGCGTGGCAGGCATAGGTCTTCTGCGGATACAGATGTGACACGCCAGAACATACCAGCGTGAGCAACTCCTAGCATTGCAACGATTATTAGTGACTAACATCAGGCCAACAATTTTATAGAAATGCAATGCTTCTCAACGCCGCGCTAGCATGTATTTTCGTTTTAACAGGCACCTTTCGACAACTACTGACCTTCAAAGGTGAGCAACCCCAGAAACCAGGGTGAATGATTTGATCGCTAACCTCTCGTACAAATTAGGCATGATGGAGTATACCATCTATTTCATCACTCTATTCGGTCTTATTCTCAAGACTCTCTCCCACGGGTGGTCATCATCAGCCCTTGCTCCCATGTCATTCTGCGGGATTTCTGCAATTGTCATCACACGTGCCGCTCTATTACACCCGATAGGGGCAGCTGGAATTTTCTTTTACTTCATGACTGTTTTATTCACATACAGAGTCGCTGAGCGGGGTGGTTTCACCAGTATTAAGTCGCGGCTGACTTCGTTTCACTCCAATGTGCCCAGGGGGCCGAGCAGGCTTGAGGGCAATGAAACCTGATATTTATCTTGGCTAATCGAGTCTTGTTATACTCTTTGGTACCAACCGTCAAATGCAAGTTTCCAAACTAGCTACCCTTTGCGCCGGTGTCCGTACGGCTCGGCTCGGTGCTGCTGTTGGGCTTGCGCCACCTGATCTCTGATATCCCGTCAAACACAGGCAGGATGAGCGTCTCGACTCTCTGATCTTGGCTCATGGCCGTGTTGAACACCCTCATCAGCTCGCCTGATTCCTTCCAGTGTGTTAGGTGCTCGACATCAATGTCTTGGACGTTTGACTTGTCTACGACAAACCCTCGTGCGAAAACTGGAGGCTGTTAGAAATTCACGAAGGCCTAGCATTTCGGAGCGCAACACTCACCATTGTCAACTAGTATCACTCCGTCAGGTGCAAGAAGCTTTTGCTCGAGGAGAACCCGAATTGTCGACAGGTAGGCGCCAAAGGCCATGTCAACGAAGACCAGGTCGAATTGGCCATTCAACGAATGTAGGCTTGCGACCGATATGTTATTTGGAAAAAACTTGTAGACAATATGGGGAAAAGTACTCACATGTCTGGGGACGAGCCCTCCAGGACCGCGATTCGTCTGTCGTATCCAAATCGCACAAAGGCATCTCTGGCAACAGACGCCATGTGGCTATCAGCCTCCACTGTGATAATCTGGAAGAAAATGTTGTCAACACGAATGAATGTGAAGATTGTGATATCAGCAAACGGTAAATGGTTTACAAGGTTGCCGGGTGTGGTTCGGTATAAGTAGCTTACCTCTGCACCCGTTTCTACGGTGCCCTCGAACCACGCCATGGCACTGAAGCCGGTATAGCAGCCGATATCGAGGACTTCGCATCTGTCAGTCTCCATTATGAGAGTTTACAAGGCACACAAGCAGTGTTTAACCAGCTTTTGTACCCAGGGATAGAGGGAAGCACTGATGGGTGAATGCTTACCTCGCTTGACCTTCCTGTCACTGGCGATTTGCTTCAACTACGAACCCTTGGCCGGAACAATCACTGTCAGCCTAGGCCATCAGACCGCAGTCGACTAAAACCTCACCTGCAGGATTGAGCACATCTTGTCAGCATCAGGGAAGTTGGCAACCGACCAGTGCCAATGTTTCAGCATGTTCGGCGGTAGACTGACTGAACATTGCTCGGCGAAGCTGCTCAGCTTCTGAGCTACGGGTTTCTTTTGTACACATATAGTGTTTCAGTTTCATCAAATTCAGTCGGCGAAATCATGTGTGGGCTCACTCACAGGCAAGGTGAGGAAGCTATTCTTCATATTTGATCCAAGTATAATCCGAAAACGAAGGCCTAAGAAGATTCCAACTGGTGATTGGCCGCAAGAGCTTCTCCGTGACCAATCAGGGTCAGCACTCAGTTCGTTCAAAAAGGTCTCCGCACCGATTAAATCCACCGCCCGCAGGTCTCAATATGCAACAAACCTTAGGCTTTCCCGTTGACTATTTAAATGCTTACACAGGGCTCGGATGTGGAGGGGGGGGGGGACTTTGTACATTCACGATAAGAGTACAAGGCTCTTCCACACCGAGTTCGTCCAGCTCCATGCGCGAGCCCGTCACGGCATGAAGCGTCCTAAATCGGAAACTGCACTTACATATTTGCACATCTACGCTAGGGCAAAGGGCAGGTGAGACAACGTATCAATAGCTCTCTGCTGTGTAACACGCACATGCCAGTTGACGCGGCTTGATGTGGTGTGCACCAGTACCGCATACATGATGCCTGTGATAAACAGCGGGATTGGCAGATTCAAACTCGTGCCATGGTAAAGATACGCTCGGCGGCTCACGGTGTTGCAGACCGTCGATCCCCCCCGGGGGGGGGCCAAAATTTCCACAAACTCTCGACAAGGCTGCGCGGGTGTCTTGTTACACATGTCCCCTCCCCGCTGCGCTGCTTTCAAGGTGCTTGAGCGACCCCCGAGGCTCCCCTTTGATATTTTTCTGGCCGTCTTCCTCTTTTCATATCCCCATTGCTTGTTGCGACAGAGTAGACACGATGGAGCCCTCCCAGGTTTATAGACGCGACATTCTCGAGATTGAGGCTGTCATGCCCGAATTTGAGGCCGCCCGTGAGGAACGCAAAGAGGACGACGAAAAGCCGCCTGTGCACTCAAAGCATTTCGTCTTCCCAGAAGGTTGGTTCCAACTAGCTCTCTTCATTGACCCCACCCGGCTGTTTCATTTTTCTCGCCTGCTCGTGTATCCTTCTTCTGCTGGATCCTTGAATTTGATTTATCCAAGATCTGTTATCTACATAGTACATCTCAAGAGGCACTGGAAAAGTACGCTGATCTGGGCTGCTCTATATGCAGATAGAAAGCTAGGCTATTTTTCCACTGCGCTATTGATCGTGAACCGCATGGTCGGGACCGGCATCTTTTCGACGCCATCCACCATCATGCAAGCGACCAACAGCGTCGGGGCTGCTCTTTTATTCTGGGTTCTCGGTGGAATCATGTGTTTCTGGTGAGTCGCTCACCGAAGTCAAGTTTACCATGTGCTCAGCACACAACCTTGACCGATATCGGTATCTGACCTTCTGGTCAGCGGGTAAGTAAGGACCAGGGAGCTTGCCAGCCTGAGCGGCCATATCTCTGACAGAAGGTAGCTTGATGGCCTACATTGAGCTGGGTACGACACTTCCACGTTCGGGGGGTGAGAAGAACTACGTGAGTCTCGAGGTCCCTTTATGTCGTCGTGAGGAGTAATGCCTGACCATTATTTTGCACAAGCTTGAACGTATCTATCGTCGTCCAAGATATTGGACGACATGCATATTCGCCGGTGAGAAGGAGTCTTGACGCACTATACACAGAGGTGAAGAATACTAACTCTAATCCAGTCGAGTTCATCTGTTTTGCCCAATCCGCCGCCAACAGTATCAACTTCAGCTCTTACCTCCTCTACGCCATCAACGGCCTATCCACGCACCGATCCAGCAGCTGTGGCCGCTCGCCAAACGGTGAGCTCCTCGCCGCAGCACCGCTAGCACAGGAATGGATAAACAAGGGGATCAGCATTGGAACCATTACCATCGTGTGCCTAGTCCACTCATTCCTACCGCGCATGGGGATCTGGGTCAGCAACGGCCTCGGCGTTTTCAAGATCATCATGCTCCTCGTTGTCGTTTTCACCGGCTTCGCTGCCTTAGCCGGCCGCATGGCCGCCCCGAAGCCCGATAATTTCTCCTCTTTCAACGGGGCTGGCGACGCTTGCCCCCTCGCGCCTGCGGATAATGCTTCTCAGGCGGCCAATTTCGCTATAGCGCTGATGCAGGTTTTGTATTCATATTCGGGATGGGAGAGTGCCAACTATGTTCGTCCCACATCCCCTTTCAGGTTCTTGATCGGCAGTATGTGGTGCTAATTGATCGTGTGACGACAATTCAGGTGCTGAGCGAAGTTCGTCGACCCGAGAAGACACTCAAATGGGCCGCGCCGATTGCTTCACTTACGGTCACTTGCCTGTATATCCTAGCCAATGTTGCATATGTATGTCTCGGTCCTGAGGGATATATGTCAAGATCGGCGACTGAACAGGTTGCAGTGTGCCGGTTCGTCCAAAGAAGAGATTGCAGGGTCCGGCGTCACAGTTGCTGCGAGCTTTTTCACAAATGTGAGTTCATCCTGGCGCTCTCCCAGCATGTCGTACAATTCACTAGTTTCTTTTTTTTCCCCCCCGGACGAGTCTTCTTCCCTCTTCAATCTCACGATCCTCTGATGACGAGGCTCTTCTACTTTAGGTCTTTGGCCCCGGTCCTTTCGTGTCTAGGTTCCTGCCCTTGGTCGTGTGCTTGTCCATTCTTGGGAATATCTTTTCGCAGACGTATTGCAACTCACGAGGTACCAATCCTTGAGTCACAGCCTTTTATTAACCGTTCATTGACCCGTGTTGCCGCGTCGCACAGTGAAGCAAGAGCTGGCCAAGGAAGGAGCTCTGCCATTCTGGCGTTTCTTTGCAAGCGACTGGCCCATCAACACGCCAACAGGTTCGTCAAGGTCACACCTTTTCCCACTACATTTCCCGATATATTCGGCGTCTTTTCTCATACGTGTCTCGCTCTGCTAGGCGGCATTTTCTTGCATTGGCTCTTCTCGGTTGTTTTGATCGTCGGACCTGGAACAAGCGATGCCTACCCGTTTATCACAAACCTTGGGACGTACACACAGAGCATCGTGAAAAGTGAGTATCTGGCCTGGGCAATTACATTCGATTCGATTCGTCACCCCGAAAGTTACATGACCCTCTGACAATGCGCAACAGCACTGATCGGCTCTGGGCTAGTCTATTTGGCGCTTAGCCCTCGGAGCGGGTGGAGGACGGAGCGGACTAGTTTCCATACCTCGCCTCTACTCACCATCCTCTGGATGTTTTCGTTGATGTTCGTTCTCATCGCGCCCTTCATACCTAATAACCGTGTCACCCCAACCATTCCCTGGTTCGTAGTTCCCACTGTGGGCTGCTCCGTCGTTGTAATCGGCACACTGTATTGGTTCTACTGGTTCAAACTCTGGCCGATGCTTGGATGGGCAGTCGAGACAGATAAGGAGGTGCTTCCAGATGGCAGTGAGAGGGTGAAATATTCTGTAGGTTTTGTTCCGTCTCCCCCACTTGAGCAATCGCTTCGTCTGCGGGTCCCCTGGTACATCGCCACTGTCACAGCGGTAGACTGATCTGGCTCCACCTCTAGCATGTTCGATATAGAAAGAAGCAATAGGCTATTGTTTGGCTCCGGGGCCGTCTCCGGTTCGAAGCGCAGGCTGAGGAACTCATCAAAGGGTCCCCTTACGGTCCAAACAACCTGGTGTCAAGTGGGCCACTCAAAGACAATGCTATGGAGTTGCCGTTGAATGACAAATGAAAACCATGATGGACCTTTGAATGAGATCGGAAGCTATCACCAGATTTGTTTCACAGGATATGAGATCTATGCTTCCTATCTAGGTATTTAGTTTCGAAGGTTATCGAGGCACGCATGATCCTTGCCAAGTGATGGTCGCCCTCTATGCTTGGGTGGCCGATACTGCCTGGGTATGTAGAAAAAGTACAGCGAGAAATATGATTTCTATGGCAATCGTTTAGAGCAAACAACTTTGGGCTATATTCTTTAAATTCAATAGTTTTAACACCGTAATCATCTTCTTTCATGGATTCTATATTGAGCCAAACCCCCACGTGCCTCTGTCAACTTTGAATCTTTTTGACCAATTAAGCAAAAAATACCCCACCCCTCTAAACACTGTAATAGAGCAGATCAAAATGACTTTGGTAGCTTGATGATTGAACTCATAGAGGAGAAGTCGACTCATGAATGGAGTCGGGCATGGGTGGTGCTGGTTGCAGGTCAGAGCTGGCATTACTTGCGTTTAGTTGGTGGCCGGCAACTGCCACGGTAACTAATACAGGGGACGGGGGTGGGGCGGCCCGCTTATGTAATCCGTCTCTGTAAGTCACCACCCCCCACGTCGCCCATCGTTGTCGCGACAACACCACATCACGGACGAAGGCTTCCCAGAAAGATGCAAAAAAAAAAGAATCAGAATTTGCGACACCTCTGGGAAGCGAACTATGGACTGCGTAACTTCAAGCTCAAGAGGCTGTGTGAGTGGAGCTCGGCTGCTAAGCACGTTTCCAGTCGAGACGTCTGTTATTGCATTGAAGTTACCGTCCTAGCCAACTACACCAGAGTGCCTTGGGTCGGTGTTAGGGAGATGTCAAGAAGGTTTATAAACCCAAGTCGATTGCCTGGTAGAAGAGCATTATAGTACGGAGTACATGAAGCGTCAAGGAATCGGTATTGGAACGACGCCCTCGAGGCCACTTCCCCGGCTCTACAAGGGATCTAGGCTACCCCGTACCTACCCTAAGACATCTGCCACTGTGTTCAGTCCTGGCCAGTGACCTAGAGTACATCAAGGGAGCCTCACACGAAGAGGGCGGATGTGAATACAGGATGGCAGGAGAGAATCACCACTTCAGGGACCGCAGTCCCTTGAACCGTCTAGGAAACACGCCATTTTCTACCCCCCTATGACTTGGGCGTCCCCCTCTTCACCCTCAGCACTCATCATGACTTACTAGACTTCTTTCGTTAGCAAACACCTCCGGGATGCCCTCGATATCACAAAGTTTCACACCGACACTATGCCCGTCGAGCACGCGCGTGGAGTGGTCAAACTCTCAGAAGCTTTGATCCAAAATGGGTCTTCGGATGGGAATGAGGACGATGGTAGTCAGTACGATGCACAAAGTAAGAGGGATGAGGCGGAAACATATTTGCGTATGAGGGATAGGGATGCGATTGAGTTTGGGAAGGAAGACGCATATGATAAATGGGTGCCAATCTTCTGGCGGTAAGCATCAAGGGACGGTCATCGGGGTCGTCCTACAGTGTGCATCTAGGTCATCACACACTTTTTATTGCTGCATCTTTGCCCTGGAGTTATGGAGAACAGTTGCTGTCAAACTTGATTCACCTCGGCGCACGCAACTTGACACAATATGAAAGCCCGCATCGGAAGGCAAGCCAACAAGGAAAGAAGAATATGTGCCATCGACACTGCATCACGTCCCTGGCTCGGAATTTCCCGTCGGTAAGCCATGCGGCGAATTTGAAGATGGGAAAAACAACGAGGTGCTGGACTGCCAAGCCATGTAACAACATATGCATCTGACTTCAAATGTCCCTCTCAGCCCACGACTGGATGATGCCCTCATTGCTCTCCTCGTAGACCTTGACTTCGACGTTCTCACCCTTGATGAATGTGTTCGGCCGCACAAACTTCCACCTCATATTGGGCTTCGACACGACAATCTTGCGCCATTCCTCATACACGCCGTCAACTGCACACATGGGCTCGCAAAACTCCTTGCAGGAGGACACATCGGCGGTGCAGCGCCAGATATGTAGCTTGCAGAGATACCGGCCGAGGGATGGTTTACCGTGAGAAAGGATTCTGGAACGGTCGACATACACTGTGAGGGATGACCTGGCGGGGTCATGGGTGATGGAGACAACGCCGTCGCCATCTTGGAGGAGGTGTTTGAGGATGGAAAAACGGGCCTATACAAGGGTCAGATGGGGCTAGGTGAGAGGAAGGCGCGCATACCTGGTGGTGCACTTGTCCCCAGACTTCATCTTGGGAATTGTAGTGCTCGAGAGCTTGTACGCCATCGACGCCAATGTTGAGATATCTGGCGTACAGAACTGCCATTACCATGTCAGTTCTGTGGAGCACGGTGATTTGAGGATTACAACTTACGGTCTTCAGCTGTGATGTTGCTGCTGTCAGTATAGCCGAAAATGCCCAGCAGATCCTTGTTGTCCATGAAATATTCGGACATCAAGATCGCGCGACATTCCTCCACTGTTCCCGCCAGCTTCTCAAACACGCTTCCCCATGTCTGACCCGGTAGGTAGTGTGAAGTTATGACTTCTCCGCTAAGGGGACTAATAGGGGGGTTTGTTCTTGTCGAAGTTGTATGTTCCGGGTGAGGTTTCGCTGAGGAGCTTGCCAGTCCCGTGGCCAAGAAGTTCGTGAATGGCCGTGGTGAGAAATCGGACTATGTGCGTGGTGCTTTTGAAGAACCCGAGCTCGGAGGAGTCAACCCAATAGCAGGGAAGGTTGGGGTTATTGTTGACGCTGAGACGGTTCGCAAGGACAACATTTTTGAAGCCGCAAGTTTCTCGAATGCAATCGTACTATTGATATTAGTGTCTCCCCGCGGAATAAGACGGAAAGAACTGACATTCGGGAGGTTGGCGGCTTCGAAGACGATGCTACCACACACAGCGAGCGCTGAGAGAATTAACATACATCTCTACTTGGGGAGAATGGCTAACCTTGAACACTGGTGAAGTCGGGGGCCTCAAACAGGCTCTTCTCGAACGGCCCTTTGCCGTCATTCATACCCTTCACCGCCCAAGGGAGCTGTCGGATGAACCTGGTCGAGTTGTTGACAAAATTTTCCAACTTCTCAATTTCATCGGCATCCGCGATGCCAATCATAGCCTCCCACTCGGAGCGAATTCCAGCCGGGTCGCGGTAAGGCTCGATGAAACCATAATGTTCTCCACTCTGGCTGATACATCCGTCATCCAAGCCTTCTGTGACTCCTGAAAAGCTATTAGGCTACCAGTGCGGAAGCATTCGATGTATTTGGTCACCATAGGTACCAGAAAATTCGAGATTCCGTCCACTTTTTCATAGATAAGGTATTAACTACAATGTGCAAGTGAGCGCTTTTCCTGCAAGCCCCTCGGCCACTACTTACACCACGAAATTCGTTTAACCAATATTTATATCTTATGGACGATTTAAAAAATACACGAGGCTATAGAGAATTGTATTCCGAAATCCTCAATTTTCTATGAAATACTAATGAGGTAAAACAAGAGTAAGACTAGGTCTGAAAAGCTAAACTGATTGCTTTCAAGTCCAAATCAGCACCAACCGGATTTGCAGGAGAGCCCCCAACATTCTAAGCTCAAGGGGTTTCATCATAGGCACTCTTCAGGAAGCCCAATAGGGCGGGTCGGAAGAGGTGGGAAGTGGCCGAGTTGTTGAAGCCCAGGCGATTGGGTGTGCCTGGGTTGCCGACGGGGAGGATCTGAATCTGCACCCTGGCTCCGACATTGGGGGGATTGTTGTACTGCATGTCGCCGAAGTAGCACAGGACCAGGTAGCTCCAGTCGCATAGGGCGACGTGCCTGGTCTGGAACATCATGGCGTAGGTGGCCGCCTGTTTGATCAGCTTCAGGGCCTCACCTTCAAACAGGGTGCCTCCACCGGCTGGGGCACCCGCCGCGATGGCGGCTTCGAACTGGTTGGGCCTGATGACGCCGCGGCGCTTAAACTCCATGACGGAAATGGCGCGGTGGCCCCCCACGGGGCTGATTCGGTAGAAGGTGATGTCGGTGCGGACCGTGTTGTTGGTGTTGGTGTTCGCGATCCTCACGTCCTCGGACTGGAGGATGAAGCCCCCGTTCGTGGTCGGCCCGGCGTCCAGCGCCGCCATAACGGGATGCAGCAGGTACATGGCTGCCGCACGCACCACGTCGGCCTCGTTGTTGTGCTGCATCGCTTGCTCCTTCATGGAAAGGTGCTCCCGTTCCGCCGAATAGCTGCCCACCCAATCGATCCAGTGTCGTACATGTGACGTCAACACGCCCTGAATGTTCCTCGCAATTTTGACTTCCTCCTGCGTTATCCAAGCTGAAACAGCATCCCTTCCAGCCTTCTCTCCCTCCTTCTCAGCCACCATATTCCTTTGGGCCTGATTCATGCTATTCCAACCTTGAATCGCCCGCTGGGGATTGGAAAACGACTGCCGGAAACTGGCCGGAGGCTGATTGCCCGACGCGGCGGCAGCATAAGCAGTGCCGTAGTGCTGATCATATACCTGCTGAGTCTGCTGCCAGATGGGCTGAAGATGGACCCAATTGGTATCTATGTTGTTTTTTATTTGCTGTACCAATCTGAAGCCTTTGTCTTGCCATAGATTCGCGACTGGCTGACCGCCCGCAGCAGGCGTGGCGGTTGCCGGCCTTTGGACGGCGTATCGGGGCGGATCTGCAGTCGCCGTCGTGGTACCTAAGCTGGATGGTTCGGCTTTGCCGTGATAGTCGTAGTGAGGCAAAGGCTGATCGAAGGACTCAAGAATTGTAAAGTGAGGTGGCAAAACAAGCTGCGGCGGGTAAAGGCCAGTGGTGTTAACGTTAGCCATGGTGGAGTGCTGGCCTTGTCAGCAGAACTGAAGGATATTTAGAATATGTAGTGATGAAGCGATTAAAATATTTTGGCACGGTTTGGTGGCAGAAGAATGCGTGACTGGCGGCCGGTGAACAGATGTTTCGTAGCTTGAACAGTAATGAAATGATGATGGTACGTGGGATATGAGGAAGTCACAATAATGATGGTATTATATATGTTTTGCTTGGAAACTTCAAGTTCGTGATATTGAGTGTCCCGAATAAATTCCGAAAAGATGATATATAAATAGCAGCCGAATGCTCTCCCAGCCCCATCGAGGCTCCATACATTCAACAGATCCTCCTACACCACCAGGTCCCCATTTTTAGCCCAACAGTGCATACGCCGCATACGCCGCATACGCATCATACATCCTGCCGGCCCGGCGGGCTATGAGACGCGGCCTCTATGGGTCATGGACCCTCGAGGCACACATGCAGCAACAGGGCGGCCAGATGACAGGCCAACAACAGGCCAGTCGTCTCAAGTCTACAATGTCAAGCGGAAAGACTTCATGCAGAAATGGGATTAAGTGACAGACCACTGGGCCATAGCAAAGTCGCCGAGGTCACAATGCAGCGTGCCACAGAAGCTTGCAGTGATGACCGCGACCACTGCAGAGCTGGGGAGCAGCATGCCTGGAAGCAACATCTTTGCAGCGTGTAGAAGATTATATTATTTTATATGACTCCATAGTATTCAAGCCGAAGGTAGCAGTTTCAGCTACCAAGTATTTTCCACAAGGGTCATCTCACTCGAATTACCATTTCGATCATTCTGCTCGATGAATTCTCCCAGCTTGCTTATCACAGAGAGACCTTCTCAGGCTCAATGTGACCAGCGGAATCCCAATTGTCCCGATGAAGAGACCCGGACTAAGTTTCGTGCTTTCGAAGGTCGATTCCAAGGAGTTGTCAACAATCTTGACCTTACGGTGCCGTCTTGAGTAAACGCTAAAAAGCTTCTATACATTCATAGTCTTTGATCTCTGCTGGGGCTTTCCACGTAGTCCTGTTATCCTTCGTCTAACGATTACCATTCATCAACCTTGAGCTCCTCGGTGACTGGTTCGTACAACGCCCGCTGTTCCTCACTGCCAAATCTCTGCACAAGCCACTCCTGCATTGGCTTCCGAACAGCCTCCCACTCAGGTGGTACCCAGCCGAGGAAATCTCCGCCTATCGCTTGTTTCCAAAACCACTGCATAGGGTTCACGGGCAAAGCCGAGCTCTCCTCCGCACGTCTCCCGTCAAGTGTACAGCTGGAGACAATCGCCGTATTATAGTCAACGAGTACAACGCGAGGGATGCCGCTATTAGTGGTATCTGTAGTAATGCCGGTATCCTTGGAACAGATTAAGACGTTACGATCGGCAAAATCGTTTTGGTCAACGCCACAATGCAGGATACGCACGTAGGCATCCATAGCGTGCGCGAGGACTTCAAGACGATACTCCTCGGGAAGGTGAAAAGCGTCCCGGCTAGCTCGAATATGAGCGATATTCTGGATCTGCAAGCCCTTAAGGTTCGACCCCTGCAGGTGCTCTATAAGCACAAGGCGGACTGGCCTTATCTGCCCTCCGCTTAGAATAGGTAGGTTGAACGTCCATGATCCGTAGTACGCCGGAGTAACTTGACCTGCTCTACCGGCGCTAAGCTGTTTGTACGCAGCAGCCTCCGCGGCGTAGTCCTTGTCTGCCTCAGCCGTGACATCTCGCGGAAGCATCGCTACGCTATGGCTAAAGCGATAATAGAGCGCGTCGTAAATCTTAGCGACGGCCTGGAAAGGCGGCTCGCCGTCCTTGGCCACGGTGCAGACAACGACCTGGGCGCCAGACCCGCAGCCGACGCGAATGTGCGAAGTTATTGTAAGCTGGGCCATCTCTGATGGGACCTCCGTGTCGGAAGGCGTCGTCGTTGCCTCCATCGGTGGGTGTGACACGACGAGAGCGCTCTGCGTCAAGGTCTGTAGCTCGGCGCTGGATACCTGTTCCCGCGGCCAAGAGCCGTACAGTCTTTCGCTGCCAAAGGGCGCAGGGGCGACATGGGATTGAATGTGTGCCTGGAAACCCGGCATGTAGGGCAGCGAGGGCCTGTCTGGATCTTCTGGGGGAGACCAGGGCCGTGGTGGCACCCTTGGTGGCCGATTAGGGCCAAAGAGTCGCAGCAGCTCCTCTCGGTAGCATGAAGCCATTGCTCGTAAATTGGATGATGTCAAAAGTATAGCAGGCGGCAGTGCTAAGATATTGGTTGAGGTGAAGTGTGCAAGACAAACTGAATTGAGATTTGTTGGCAGTGAGAAGAAGCCCACGCATGTTGAATGCAGGAAGATGAATTGTTACGTACTATGTAGTTAGCAGGGCTCCGACAAACGCTTCCAGCTAGCTACTTACAGTAGCATCTATTTTTAGCCACTGTTTCACGCCCCACGTGCAGAGCCGCAGGACGCAAACCAACAACCCAAATGTGCTTCGGAAGACGTCCGAAGCAACATTCATGACATGGAAAGAACACCAATCTGTTGTCTTGCTACTATTTATAGTCCTGGAATATATCACTTCGATTTTTCGACACAGGCCAACATTCATAGGCCAACACTCACAGGCCATGCACAGCCCCCCGGGCCGTAGCCCTAGCAACTTGTCATGCCATCAGGCCGGCCTGTGGATACTCTGGCTACATATTCTGAGGCCCGATAGTTGGGTGTTGTGTTTGTGTGTTGGGTGGGGGGAGGGTGGTTGGCGGTTGTGCCTCTTCAAATCCTATCGTTCCTATCTGCGGCACACAGTACAGGCTTCAATTTCGCATTCTTGCTAGGCATCTGGCTCTGCTCATTATTTATATCACGCTTCAGCCTCACCACTTTTGTTGCTGATACTTCCGTCTGTGTATCATACTCTGCATCTATCATCTCTCTATCAACTCAAATATTTACAAAAAGAATCACGTCTTTATCTACGCTGAGACCTCAGAACCCGTTCGTCGCCACCGCATTTCTAGACTCCGCAGCCAGGCCGAAAGCTACAATCAAGACAGGAGAAATCGAAAACTTGCGAAGACACCATCTCCTCAATCCCCAAAAACCTGTTAAAATGGCCCCAACCCCAGAAGAACTTAAGAAAGCCAGCCAGGCAACAGCCAAAGGAGCTACAACCACTACATCCAAAGCAGGAGCTACAACCACTAAATCCAACGCAGGAGCTGGTGCTTTTACCACTGCCAAATCCGCTGCGAAGCCTGCAAATGGAGGTGGTGCTGCTGCTGCTGCGAAGCCCGCAAATGGAGGTGGTGTTGCTGCCGCTGCCAACCCCGCAGCTTCTACGTCCACCTCTTCGAAAGCCGGAGCTGCTTCTACATCTCAGAACAAAAATGATCCTAAGACCGATGCCCCACCTGACTGGAAGGCTCTCAGAGCGAAGGTGGCACAAAACAGTCCAAAGGTTAAGGGTGAACAGATCACCGGGCATATGGCTTTGCTGAAACTTTTGATGGAAAAGCGAAATGAACAGGCATCAACTACCTACGCAGCATATCCGAAAAAGAGCGTCAGCCTGGATAAGAACAAGAGATAACGGCACAGTGCCGGTGCCGAAGTAAGAGGTACTTGTTAGGGCATCATCATCATCTGTAACGCTGTCTATCTGTTCGATAGCTCAAAACCTTCATTAGTCTCTAGAACCGCGATGCTATTCACGCATGACATCTGATTGAAGCCTTTCTAACAATTGATATTACTACACCAATCTTCGAGCCATGCGACGGCGTTCCGGTAACTAAGCTAATCAACGACGCCCACTGGCAACAACACGCATTAAAAACGAAACCACCCAACCACTTAATGTAGTACAGAAAAGTTAAGGTTTTATAGTACTACTATACTCTGTTAATCAACTTGGGGCAGCGTTAAGCAAGGGTCCACTGGCACGGCTCATGACTCCACGCACGGCCTTGGCTGACCCAACGCATCCATTTTGGTTGAAGGCTTCACCACTTAAGTGGCGATATTGATGATTGTTTGGTTCCCCGATGTGAACTTTGTCTCTCGATTCCTTCCCAAAAGTTTCTGCCAAAATTCAGACTTGGCGAACCTGAGGTTGCTGCCAACACTATCTCGGTCGTGAGAGGGATAAATACTCGCGACATGGCTTCATGCAATAGTGCGGCACAGATCGCTGTTCAGCAAAGCTGCCAATGCAAGGAATTCAGTGTGCAGGCACTCCGCACCCCAGTCTATTTTCCGTGATCTGAATGGTGCCCTCTTTCGCGTAATTGTCCCACTTTAGCACCAGGCACCAACGGCCCAGGGGCGGAAAATATTGCATTCTCTGCACACCGACACCGTGCAAAAGCTAGGCCCATTTGATGTTCGCAGTACTACACGATTCTCCATTTCGCCCATCATCTATGAGACTTTCATACCTCGTTTAAGTCACAAAGCATTGATCGTTTCCCCAACAGACACAGATCTCGAGCACCGAATTCATGCTACGCATGATGAACAAGGCGACTGACGACACCTCACCTGCGCCGGGCAGCGGCAGCCAGTCACTCAGTCAGCCATCCCATCTTTGCCAGTCATGCTTGTCCGTGCTCACGAGAGACGATCTGGAATGCGAAAAACATTATCCTCACCACAGAGGCCTGGAATCCTTCATTCAAGCAGCCCTCGGGGGATGTTATTATTGCTCGCATCATTTCGCGTCACTAGACATTAACGACCAGGAGAATCTCATGCTGCTGGCCACGGGAAAGGCACCAAATGAGAATATCATCAAGTGGAAAAAGGTGCCGCATGGTATCGACATTACGGAATTCACCGAAAAATACTCAGACCCAGTGGAAAGGGCAGCTCATATACCGGACCGGCATGGCATGCGCTCAAACGTATCCTTCGCCTCATTCACAACAATGCGCTTGACACTGTTTGAAGATCGTTTCTGGTATCTTCATGTCCGACTGAACCCCATGTACGATGCATACATTCCGCCACACTTGGGAGCCTACCGCAGTTCGCTAAAGGAGCTGTGGAAAAATATGGCTTATGCGAGAGTTAAACCACCCTGGATCATCCCTCAGCAAGGTATGTAGTTAGTTGCCTCAGCGTTGCGACGGATATGTTTGCTGATCAGACGTAGAATATAGGGAGAACGGCCTTCCGGAAGACCTGTCCTCCAACACTGGGTCGAAGGAGACTTGGACGACAATTGATGGATGGCTTCAGGAATGTTCTGACCATCACCAGTGCTTGGCTAACATCGACAAAAACTGGTACCCGACTCGTTTAGTCGAAGCCCTCCCAAATAACACATGGAGGGTGATCCGTTCAGACTCTAAGTCGTTTAAGCCTACGAAAGGGTATCTTACCCTGAGCCATCGGTGGGGAAATGGCGACTTCGCCAGACTCACAACCGAAAGTCTTTCAGCATTTGAAAAGGGCCAGCCAATGACAGTATTACGCAAGATATTCCAAGAAGCTCTAGCCGCTGCTCAGCGCCTCAACATTCCGTATGTCTGGATCGACTCGCTCTGTATTATTCAGGATGGCGATGGCGGCGCAGACTGGCGACACGAGTCTATATTAATGGCGGAGGTATACTCTAACTCTCGTTGCAATATCTCCGCTGACTGGGGTGACGACTACAACGGCTTGTTCTTTGAGAGAGATCCCCCCTTTCAGAAACCCATTACTACAAAATTGCGGCCCAAATCGCCCATTAATGACAACGATATCTTGTCTAAACCAAGAACACCACCGGACGATGTCTCAGTCTGTATCTTTCATCCCGAATCTTTGCTGGAAGATATAATGGACGCGCCTTTGAATCTCCGCGGGTGGGTAGTCCAGGAACGGATGCTTGCACCTCGTGTGTTACACTTCTCGCCAGGTCAGGTCTCGTGGGAATGTACCGAGAAACTGTCATCGGAGAGGGCACCGTTGAACTTCATCTCAGAAAGTCGGACCCGAGTACTTGCTCAGCTGGACTTCAATAACCGTCACAGGGACCGCATGGAACGGCTCAAGCTCCATGAGCTACAGAACGTCGTCCATTGGCCACGCGTTGTGGCGTATTACTCGTCGTGTGGCCTGACGAAGGTGCAAGATAAACTGGTCGCCATTGCTGGAATAGCGAAAAGGCTACGTCCTGTCGTCAAGGACCGCTATGTCGCGGGACTGTGGGAGAAGTCTCTGCCCACATCATTGTTATGGCATCGCTCTGGAAACATTCAAAGCTGCGGCCCTCCGACCCAATACTATGCACCGACTTTCTCGTGGGCGGCCTCAGATGGGGAAATGAAGATGGTAGATGAAGGGGATTTAGCAGACTCTCGAATCATCGCGTCAGCTGTTTTCATAAAACACCGCATGCAATCCCTCCCTATTGCTCCTACAAAGGAGGCACGAGCAAACCCTACCACTGAGATCCTCTCAGACGACGTCTTCGGCCCTCTGGTGTCACCTGAGGCAGAAGTGCGGATGCGAGGAATACTGAGATCCTGCAGTCGAGTCCCGCCGCTACCAGACCCGCATCTGCAACCATTCTGTACCTCCGTCTGCCCATCAACCGATGTCAAGGACCCTGGTATTCAAGTTTGTCTCAAAAATGGCACAGTCATTGATGTTACCGACGACCGTGCCGCCCGCGAAGGCGACCCGAGACCGGACTCTATCATTTATTATTTCACAATCATTGAGACCTCGATCGTGTTTCCCGCACTCGCCGAGCTAAGTGGTCAGAACAGCTACAACCATGCAACAGGCCTCTTGCTGAGATCGGTGGACGCGCACATGGGCCGTTTTGAGCGTGTTGGTCGCGTGGAGTATTTTCGCGCCCGGGGCGCTGCCGACATTCTCCAGCCGCTCGGCAACGAGCGAGACTTGCCTGCGTGGAGCTACGACAAGACCACCGGGGAACACACATGGTATATAGTCTGAAGTGCGTAGTGATAGGATGTTTTATCAGATAAAGGTATAATACTGTTTCCTGTGAAATACATGACATTGGTTCTTCAAGAATACACAAGACCTTCCACGAGTTTATGTGGTGGGCTTGACTACTGCAACAGAAGAAGCGCAGCCGCCCAAGCAAACCAAAGGGACGGGAAATGGTCAGGCAGGTCATTTATAGAAAGAATGGTGCGAGATTGTGGCTGAACTCAATCTCTTACTCTCAATAGGAAGGGAACACGTCGCGGAAGGTTGATGGCTTACACGCACACATTTTCAGCGTCAGATTGCGAGCAGAAAGTAAACGAGGGGCACGCTTTCCTCGTCGACCAACCTCACCGGCACCTTCAAGCACTGCATCTCCTCCCTTCCTGTTCGCAAGTATATCAGAAAATCTCCCACTAAGAACCAGCATGGCTTCCCACGACACTCAAGTTGTTGTACTTCACTCTGGCCCCGAGGCAAGTGTCAAGATTGGTGTTAATTTTGAGGAAACTAGTTAGCGAGTGGGTAGTCAAAATTAAAAGCTAGTTCATGTGGCCCAGATTCACAGGTGATTTTGCGTCGGCTCAAGTCCGCGGTTCATTTTTAGTGCACTATTCAGAAATAAATCAATTCTCAACCTCCTAGGTCCTTCTGGACCATTATGTTGCCGCATTAAAGCACCGCCATAGTAATTCTCACAGCGTCCCTAATTGCGACGAAATAAGTTGCCAGTAATGCTGCAAACGGCATATATAAATGAAGTTCCAACTGCTGCGAGCCAACTTTGACTTTTTCTCTTTACCATTCCATACACACACACATCTACCAAGAGTCACCTAAAATCTTCTCACATACCCTCCAAATCACAAATCATTCCAATCTTCCACATCAATAGGATCAGACAACATGCATCTGTTCAAGATTCTCCTTGTGGCTGCCTGCCTTTGTTCTTTGGCCAACGCTGTCCCTCTCGAGAAGCGAGAGGGCCACTATCTGAACGGTGTCAACATGGATGACTACAAGAGCATGTTCACGCCAGCACAGATGGAGGCGATATACGCCAATCCTTGTATGAACCGGAAGCCCGGCGCGTGCTACTGCGACGACGGATCAAACCAATTATCGGCTTTGCTTTGCAACGATCAGGACAAGGGCCCCATTCCTGACTGCCACGTCTGCGACCAAGCACTCAATGATGCCGTGAACGTTCGTTAAGGACTCGCCCTCATTAAGTCATCGGGCCCACGAGGCATGCAACACTCGGGTATGTATTTCCCACTATCCTTAACAAAACTTGCTTCACTCCCACCTTGGTTTTTACGACATCCTACCAATGCATCGAGATCAAATTCTAACATGGCCAAGGCGAAAGAATAGCTCAGAAACACATGCATCTCTACTTGTGTTGTGAAAATGGAGAAATTTGGGGGTGATTGCGCAAGAGGGTTTCGTGTTGTTGCCGAGTAAACTGTGGGCAAGGAATTAGTGGCAAGGAATTAGCAAGGAATCGGTTGGCAAGGAATCAGTTGGCAAATTGACTCTATCCATTTTTGTCTCTATTGGGAACAAGTTTTCAACAAAAAGAATGAAAGCAAAAAGAGCTTGGTGGGCCAACATTGGCTTAGCTGCTTAGCATCCATTGTAGTGCACTAATTAAATACCTCCGAGCCTTCCCTAGTTTCCCATGGCTCAGGACCAGCAAGTGATCGTCTGTTTTCACCCATGTCTTTCCTAGCAAAAATGGAGTGAGCTAATTGTGAGCAATTTAATGTAGCATGTGAGGACTCCAGCCGGTAGACTCGATTTGAAATCTAGGGAATTTAACCTAACATCTTTGAGTGGGGGGTTCAATGACCTCCGTCCTCATGTTTACGAACATTTGAAATGCATCTCCCTCGTAGCCGTGCCTTGTTACCGTTCCAGTGGCAAAGCTCACTAGAATTGCAATCGTCTTTCAGCATTCTAGCTAGTCTGTTGCATGTACCTTTGCCCCCCCCCCTCCTTATCGGGTCTAACGCCTAGGCTGGAATTGTATTTCCTGATTTCAGCCACGCCATCGAGATTTTGCAGAATTTCTGCAACATGCACTCGTTCGGGTACTTGAATCATTGCTATTTCATCTAAGGATTGTACAGATGGGTCAGTATATCTAAAATGGTCGAGGATCGATTTCTTGGGCGAAGATGCCAAACTCCCAGTTCTTCCGGCACGAAAAATCCGACAATCGATCCAAAAAAACAATCGATTGAAAGTGGCTCGCGCTGTCAGTTGGCTACAGATGGCTGTTGATATAGTGGAATACGTGTCAGATGAGGGCCTCGACTGACTCTGACGACAGTCTCCGTGCACATGTGAGCACAAAAGTCGGTGGTATCCTATTTCGAATTGAGAGCCCTGCGTGACCAACCAAACCTGTATACACTGCATCCAAACGAGTTTCAAAACGCCAGCAGTTTAATCCAACACTATAGCACGTTGGCAAGCACTAAGCGGCGCCAGAACCAAGTGCAGGTCCACTTCTTGTTCCTTCAAAATGACTTGTGTCACGGCCAAAAGTAGCCTTGACTTTTGCAATAAGTCAGTCCATACAGGGAGATCATTCTGCAAACGTAGAGGAAGTTGATCACATGCGTGGAGATCTTGCAAAGAAGCCGGTTCCTGTCTTGCCGGAATATCGGCCGACAAGAACGGACCAAGGTCGACGCTATCAATGATATTTCACCGTGTTAGGGCCGAAAATACGGAGCATTGGATTAAAAGACGGAGCCGGTTGAGGTCGCTGACTGCATTACCAACAGCCATGAATTCATCGGTGGGGTGAGCCCGGGCGACGGACAAAACCCATATGGACGATCTCCTACCCACTCATATGTCATTTAAGATGGGTCGCGCCGCCGCCGTCCCGCAACAAAGCTCGGCAGGCACCACATTGACTTTACTAAGGCCAATTGCCACATCTCCACCAGACTCTCTATCTCCGTGTGTGTGCGTGTGTGTGACCCGGCCCTGACGACGTTGCATAGTGTACATCCGGACCTTGATATCGACTTCTCCCATATGCACGCTCCACCGAAAAAGCTCAATGCGTAGTTTTTTTGGGGCCCATATATATGCAGACGGTCCGCCGAGTGGAACGAGATCGCAGCCGCATTGCGTCACTCACCAGGGCCGGTTTCGATTGACACCGTGGATGGCGATGGTCCTGGGAAAGAATTTACCGTTTTATCCCTCAGGTGCAGTCAGTAGTTGCAAATCCGGGCCTCCACACGCGCATCAACTCCTGCATCTGTGCATCTCGTCATGGGCCGGATACGTCATGCTGTGAATAGGGGTTGTTTTTGTAATAAAGCCATGAAATGCTGTTGATTTGTAGTTTCTGCACAAGCACGAGTTCCTGCCCGTCTCGGTCTGTGTCAAAAAAAATGGTCGCAGGACAAAATCCGGCCAAGGGCGAACAGCAGCCCGAAATGGACCCCGAAGCCTACAAACAGCCGCCATTCAACATCCCCCAGGCCCCAAACCGCCGGGCAGAGGCCGAACACAACAAGGAGGAGGGACACCTGGAGGTCCCACGCGGCGGCCATGAAGATGATATCGCAGCAGCAGAGGGCCAGGACTCCTCCCCGGAGTCATACACAAAAACATACCACCGACACAGCTCCCTGGCCGGGCTCACAAAAAAGGACCGCCCCGTGTTTCCGGATGGCAAAAAGGAGCTGACCGAGGACGACTGCTACGACAGGCTGGCCTATGCCTGGCCCAGGTGGAAGAAGTGGGGGTTCCTGTGTGTCATCGCGGGCATCCAGGTATCGATGAACTTCAACACTTCTGTGTTTCCCAACGCGGTGACGCCGCTGGCCGAGCACTTTGGCATCAGCGAGCAGGCCGCCCGCGTGGGCCAGTGCGTGTATTTGGTGTTTTACAGCTTTGGGTGTGAGCTCTGGGCGCCCTGGAGCGAGGAGTTTGGGCGGTGGCCCGTCCTGCAGCTGAGCATGTTCTTGATCAACATCTGGCAGATCCCCTGCGCGTTTGCGCCCAACTTCGGCACCATCGTGGTGTGTCGGTCACTGGTATGTTTTTGTCGCCGTCATCGCTGTTTGGTAATTGTGCCTCGGAACTGACTTGTGATGGGTCATTTCAGGGCGGACTTTCCACCGCAGGTGGCAGTGTCACGCTTGGGCTCATCGCCGACTTGTATGAGCCGGACGACCAGCAATGGCCCCTGGCCTTCATCGTGCTCTCATCGTGCATCGGAACATCGATCGGAGGCGTTATAGGAGGCCCCATCCAAGCCTGTAAGTCAACGAACACAGTAACCCCTGCACGAAAAAAACTCTTGGTTCAGCCTCAATTAACCCTGTCTTCCCGCCTGCAGATCTCTCTTGGCACTGGTTCTTCTACATCCAGCTCATCTTCGGCGCCGCGGTCCAGCTGATCCACTTCTTCACGCCCGAGTGCCGCAGCACGATCCTCATCGACAAGGAGGCCAGGCGCCGGCGCAAAGCCTCCCCCGGGCTCGAGGTCTACGGGCCCAACGAGCTCAAGGTCCCGCGCGTCTCCCTGAAGGAGGCCGTCAGGATCTGGGCGCGGCCCTTTGAGATGTTTGTCCGGGAGCCGATCGTCCTCTTCCTCTCGCTCCTTTCGGGTTTCTCGGACGCCCTCATCTTTATTTTTCTCGAGGGGTTCTCGGCCGTGTACAAGGCCTGGGATTTTTCGGTGTTGGAGTCCGCGTGGGCCGTTATCCCCATCAACGTGGCTTATTTCGTCACGTATGTCATCTACCTGCCGTGGATCTACCGCTACACACGGACCCGGAACAAAAAGGGCGACGAGTTCGAGGCGGAGCGCCGCATGAAGATATTGTTGTTCCTTGCCCCCCTGGAACCTATCGGCCTCATCGGCTTCGCGTGGACGTCGCTCGGCCCGCCGCGGGTCCACTGGATCGCGCCCATGATTTTTAGTCTGCTCATCGGCATCGCCAACTACGCCATCTATTTTTCGACGGTCGACTACATGATCGCCGCATATGGGCCCTACTCGGCGTCGGCGTGCGGCGGCAACGCCTTCGCGAGGGACTTTTTGGCCGGGATCAGTGCCATGTTTGCGATCCCCATGTACGAAGGGATTGGAAGCGAGTATCCGACCGAGTGGGCGAGTACTATTCTCGCCATCTTGTCTTGTATGGTTGTTGTCCCCGTTTATGTATTCTACTGGAAGGGCCCGGAGATAAGGAAGAAGAGCAAGTTTGCGCAGGCTTTGGCGGAGGATCGCAAGGCTCATGGCGGGAGGCGGGTTAGCCAGGCGGGTAACTTGCCTTATGGCGAGGATCCTTTGGCCTAGATTTGGATAGGAAATATATTAGGATTCTGGTCGAAATCTCTGCGATGCAATTATTAGGTGAACGGACGCCTTGCTCGAATCTTGAAGAATCTTCTTTGAGTGTGGCGGGAATTATTTGTCTTTCGATGGTCACGAGCTGGAGTAAGACGTAAGCACTTGGTATATTAAAATAATAACAATAAACGATTACGGATATTCGAGCATGCTAGACTATTACAAACAATGGAACCCATTAGAACTCAAGCACAACATCTAGTCCACGTCTCCATGTGTCACATGTGTGAAGCCCGGCCCACCGTGGCGTCTAATCGTTGGAGTTCTTGCTTGATACGCAAGCCAGACCACGCAACATCAGAAAAGAAGACGTAAGTAAGCATTAGGCGGGATCACAAGCGGCAACAAAATCGACGTCTTGAGAGCGACGTGGTGTTTAATAAACAGAACGGGACAGATCTAATTCTGATTGGTGTATCCATCGTCTACGTGGGGTATCTCAGTTTGCAAAGCACCGCGAACAAATGAAATCATGGACTCCCCTCTCCTTAGCCTGAACGCCTCCATGTGGGAAACAAAAGAGAAGTTGGGATATCTTTGTGCTGTCCAAAAGAGCAAAAAAGGGCACTGAGCGAGACCTTGCCATGAACACCGGTGGCCCTTAAAATCGCTGGAAACAACTCCGCCCAAATTCCAAAATAAAAAAAGATCAAACTCCATGTTACACAGTCCGCGCTTGGTGATGGGATGAAGACGATCCGAACTGCCCATCAGTCCACGAACCGCTTGTCATCGACCGCGCGCCACCAAACACCACAAAAATCAAGCCAAGAACCCTCACTTCCCCCGAACACCTTGAATGCAAACTCAAAACTCCACGACGGTGAAAAACCAAAACGAGCTGGACTCTTGCGCCGAATGAATGCGAGCTAGCCGTCCCTAAACCGCGGGCCGCCAGCCATGCTGCTCGTCAAAGAAGTACAGCTCCGAGCCGACCATGCCAAAGCTGAGCGGCTCGATTGGATAATCACCCTCGGCACGGCGCACGGCTGAAGGAGGATGAGCGTCCACGCGGTGTTGTTGTCGACCGACCCCCAACTGCGCCGCCCCGACGTCCCGGAAACCCCCCTAGAGCTCCGGTGCCTGTGGGAACGTCAGGGTCTGGGTGATGGGGTTGGCCAGGGCCTGCTGGATGGCCTGCAGCTGCGCCTGCATCTCTGCCCGCGCGGCTCTTCTCCTCCAGCTGCTGCCGCAGGTCGGCCGCCTCCTTGCGGAGCCGCTTGTTCTCGGCGCGGATGTCCTCGTCGGGCCGGTCGTCGCGGTCGTCGCCGCCCATGGCCTCGTCGTAGCTGCGCTTGCGCTGCTGTCTGTGGTGTTGGCCCGCGTCGGGGGAGAAGTGGTCCATGTTTGCGGGACTCATGCCGACGGCGCCGGGCATGGCGGCGAGGGCGGCCGAGGCAACATCACTAGTGCTGTCATCGGTATTGTTGTCGCCCGGGCTGTCCATCTGGATGGGGCCGGCGGATGTGTGGACGCGGCGGAGGTGCTCGGACAGGTTCTCCTGGCGGGAGAAGCCCTTGCCGCTGGAGCGCTTGCAGTTGACATGGGGGCAGAGTAGCTTTTTCTTGGGCCCTCCGTGTTTTCCATGCACCTCGCGCTCGTGTCGCAAGAGGCCGCCGCTGTATGTGAAGCCTTGGATCTTCTCGCAACCCTTGGCGGTGCAAACATAGGGTCGCTCATGCTTGTCCATATGTTTACTAGAAGTGTCCTTAGCAAACAAGGAACTGAGGGTGGGCTTGGGGAGAAGGGGGGGGGGACGAAAAGTTAACTAACCTCCACTCGCACTTCCTCTGGAACTTCTTGACCGGCTCGGTACAGTCAGGCCATCTACATATGAACTTCCCGTCCTCGCTCTTGGTCACCTCCCGGTTGGGCTTCGCTATGGGCTTGATGCGATGTGCCCGAGCTTCTGTTGAGTCGAACACATCCGGCGCAGCGGGCGAAAGGTCTCTGACGGGGACGTTGGCAGGGTCGACATTCGGAGGCCCTACAGGATGCAGGTCGAGGGCAGGCGAGGGCGAAGCGTCGAAGACGGCCGGGGATGACTCGTTGACAGGCTCGTACGTCGCGGCAGCCAGGTTTGCCATGTCGGCGACGTTGGCCTCGTTGATGAACTTGTTCATGTCATTGTCGTTCTCGCCGACTGGGGCGTATGGGCTGTCCTCGTGGAACGAGCGGGGCTCGTATGCGACACTCATCGTGACGCTGGGGTGATAGGAAACGTCGCGATGTGTCGTAGGTGGGGTGGCAAAAGCCGATCGATCGGTTACTTTTCGTCGCGCAGGGAAGCGGATACTCGCGGAAGACGGGTCGGGTTGCTATGTTTTGTCGGACTCGACCTCGTATAGATGTCGAGAAAGGGAGGTGGGTGGAACCTGTACGTTGGACAGGCGTGATATATTAGAGTAATAAATACTGAGCCGGAGTTGCGGCTCTTAGGAACTCGTACAAAGGCGCGTCGTGTGTGAGGTGATCGTGGGTGATGCTGCGCCTGGGTCAGGCGGAAACAAAGTCCAGTCCGAAAGTTGTTGTGCTCCTCCCTGACAAGCTCTAAACGAGTCTTGGCCAATTAGCGTGCTGGTCGCGGACTGCACGGTAGGCCGATGCTCCGCTGAGTCAGTTCGGAATGCTGGGGTACCAGGGTACTTTGGGGTACCGGGGTACTTGCAGCCTTGGGGCGGCGATAACGATAAGAGACAAGGGTGGGGTGTGACAATGCACGTAAGGAAACAAGGCAACTGTGCCTCTTAACGAATCAAACAGGCTGCTCTTCTTGTTGTCGTCATCGTCGCGAATGGTTTCGATGCAACACACAACAACCCTCGAGGCTGGATCCAGCCGGGAACCCCTTTGTTCTTAAAATAAGAAACGACGGGATAGGAGAGAGAGAGAGAGACGGAAGAAAGAGGGCGCGCTAGGCAGATGACTCGAAGGACTCCGGCGTGTACGGAGTAGGCAGTGAAGGAGTGAGTCACTCCCCCAAGGTTCCCCAGCTGCAAATGGGCTAATTATGCCGTTCCGTAGGCAGACAGTCATCCACCAGTGCACCCACTGGCACCTAACGACAGCCCGTCTGATCCTCCCCTCCGACTGGGAGATGAGCGACCGTGATCCTTTCAACCCTACACCCTTCTTTTAACCCTGTCGCCAGGCACAGTTATACTTAGGTATCATGCAGGGCAGAGTCTGATTGATGCCTTGGGCGCACAGGCACGATGCTGCGCTGAGCAGAGGGAATGGGAAGTGGTCAGCCTGCACCGCCACGCCACGTCGGGCCCTGTGGGCTTGATGCCATGTGGCGGGTGGCCTGCACTCGCAAGGCCTAGCTTGTTGGCGCCTGCCAGCGCGCACATCATTCTGCAAGGAACCAACGCGACGTGGCCCAGTCCGTGGCCCTCGGAAGGATTTGGTGAAGGCTTGTCCCAGGCACGCAGATGCTCGGGCCGTGGTCGCCGGATGGCTTCGGCAGCAAGCCACGAACCCACAGAGGCCTCACGACATCCACAGACATCAATGCGCTGGGTATTGAGAGGTCATGCTTCGACCACAGATAGCAGAAGTTGCTGCATAGCCTGCTTGTGTGCTGTGGCAAGTGGGCCAGGCGTCCATGAGGCGCTGTCCAGGGCAAAAGTGTCGACGAAGTGGAGTGCGTGGAAGCCTGGCTCAGCTTTGCTTTTGATGGATGCAGCGGTATTGTACTGTACCGCACTGTACCATGCCATATATGTGTATTTGTGGGTGCGCGTGCCTGTGTGAGTTTGCTCGACATCTGGAGCTGGTGGCCACACTGAGTCCGGATCAGGGACGCCCAGAGTCTCCAAGTCCCACGGTGGCAAGGCGGGACCGATGGGTACAAGCCTTGGAAGGCAGACGAGTGCTGAAAGAGGCAAACTTCGTGTCGGTCAACCCAGTACATCCCACGACTGCTCGGTCCAGTTTGGTGAGCTCCATGTAGGTCGCATTTGCGGGACGGGGCGCCATGCCGGAGGAGGAGGTCCACCCAGACTCTCTCGACTTGCTTCTTAGGCCCTGCGCTTGGCACTTCAAGTACTTCCTTTGGTGTGCCACAGATGGACTCCATCAAGGCAACAGCCACCCGAAGGTGTCATGAGGGCACTGCGTGTTCCTGTGGTGACTCAGGTCCGATGCTCCCGGGGAGAGGACCACAGGTCAGGAACCTCCTGAACAGGGGCTGGGCAGGGGCAAATGTCTCGTAGGGGGTGTTCGTGAGCTGCTGAGATTGGTCCATTGGCACTTGCAGTTTTCGTAACGGCACATGTTTGCCTCGTAAGACGTGCGACGCGCATCTTGGTATTGACGGCAATCGACGTGTTGCTGTCACGTTGAGAAAGTTGTGCACTTCTAACGTTGTCGACGCGCGTGACCTGCAAAAGAGCGGCTGGGGAGGAGAAACGGATAAGATAAGAAGGTGCTGTCAACCCTGTCCTTCCTCGGTGTGGTCGCAAGAGCTTGTGATGATGGAACGAGTCACTGGTGAGATTGAGATCTGATGAGGACTTGAGGCGGGGAACTACGAGCAAACAGGTGTTCTAAACCGGGTCCAGGCATCACTGCGTTGTGTCCTGAAAAGCGAGGTTGTCATATTTCAGCCTTAGAGCCTGAGGCCTGCATTTGGTGTGTTCAATGTGTGCAACAAAATAGGTTTCTGACAGCAAATAGTATCTATACGCTTATGAAGTAGTGAAGATTGAATCTATAACTCCTCTTCCCTTTAAATTTGACCTCAAGGCCACTGTAACTTCCAAGGTTGTCAACCAAGATGGTGGTCGATCATGCGAGCTGTGCACCATGTGCTGCTTAATTGAGGTGGGTCACCCTGCAGCTGTGCGACCCTCAACCCGAACCCTTTGGTCTCAAATCAGATAAGCCCGGATCAGATAACACCCCTTGCGACATAGCTGCACATGTACCTAAGTACCTCCACATTCGTCATCTTCTGGGAGTGAACAGGAAGTCGACATTTTAAGGCAAATGACTGCCTCCAGTACTCAGAAACTGTGTGATCATCCAAGGCAGTCAGCTCTGCTCTGCTCCAGTTTTGGAACTGCCAATACGACTACTGTGTAGAACGTTGAATCGCCGTTCCCAGCTGAACCGAGAAAAGTAGCGAGGACCGAATCGGTCGTGAAAATGGTGGGATTGGCGTTCTCCACTTTGTCATTCCGATGGCCCTTCAGACCGGACTCCGAATCGGCCTAAGCAAGAGATGAGAGAATAAATCTCATCGTCGTCTGGGCTTTGCTCAAATTTTCTTGCATTAGAATCATATAACCCAAAATCGTTGCTCTTACTGGGGAGAGCCTCAACTTCCATAATAGATTTATTCCCGTCCTGCTCGAGCCTGAGACATTCTCACTGTCGTGGCAAACGGAGGCCTGGCCTGAAAAAACTGATAGCACGCTCCTCCATTGCTTTGCAGTTCCAGTATGGCCACCACCACCAAGGAGCCACAGGGCTCAGCCACGGGTGAAGGCCTGAGCGTCGGCGACGACGATTACACCAAGCATGCTGTGGAACAACCTCATGCGCAGGTCCTGGCTGCGCCTCAGCACGAGGACTACCCCATCGAGAGGGTCGAGGCAGTCTACCGGAAGCTGGACCTGCGCATCATCCCAGGTATGTCCACCCGTCTGTAGCTGAGCTGCAGACCATCCTCGATGGGACCCTCTTGGCTCACCATCAATGCCGTCGCCCAGCCTTCTGGATACTCTACTTCCTCTGCTCCGCCATCCGCTCCAACATCGGGCTCGCCCAGACCATGAACACCGCCCAGGGCCACGACCTCATGTCGGTCCTGAACATGACGGCGCGCGACACCTCCACCGCCCTGGCCCTGTTTTACGTCTCGTATGTCATCTTCGACTGCCCGTCCAACCTCGTCATGAGCAGGCTGAGCCCCCGCGTGTGGATGGCCCGCATCGTCTTCGCCGTCGGCGTCATCGGCATGTGCTTCGCCGCCGTGCGCGCCGCCTGGTCCGTCAAGCTGCTGCGCTTCCTGCTCGGCGTCGTCATCGCGGGGATGTGGCCCGGCATGAGCTACTACCTCACCCTCTTCTACCCCCCGAGCCGCACCGGCAAGCGCATCGGCATGTACTTCAGCGCCGCCCAGATATCCGCTGCCGTCGTCGGCCTCGTCAGCGCTGGCTTCCAGAAGATGGACGGCTTGGGAGGTCTTGTCGGCTTCCAGTGGATGTTCCTCATCTACGGTGCCTTGGCCGTTATTCTGGGCTTCACCTTGCTCTGGTGGCTTCCCGATAGGCCACTCCCTCCCGGTCAGAAACGGGAGAGGTCAAGGCTGATGAGGTTTCTGCCTGCGCCGCCCGAGGCTCTCGAGGGCGAGGACGCCTTGGTGCACTATCACGAAATGAGGCGGGTCTACCACCCTAGGCCCTGGACGTGGGCAGACCTAGGCTATGTGCTGATCGACTGGCGCCTCTGGCCACTGGTCCTAATGTACTTTGGCGTCGTGGGCGTGGGCATCGGCACACAGCTCTACGGGAACGTCATCATCGCCTCCATCAACCCGTCGTACACCAGCATCCAGGTCAGCCTGCTCTTCGCGCCCATCTGGATCATGGACTTCTTCGCCATCCTGATCGTCACGCCCATCTCCGACCGCTTCCACCGCCTGCGGCCCGTCTTCTTCTCGTGCGCCGTCCTCATCCAGATCGCCGGGCTCCTGACCGTCACTTTCGCCCTGGACAACTCCTGGGCCCGCTACGGCGGCCTGCTCATGGTCGGCTTCGGCCTGGGCCCCACGGTGCCGATCTGCATGACCTGGACCAACGAGATCTTCCAGCGCCGCCACGGCGAGGTGGGCGTCGCCGCCGCAGCCGCCCTCGTCTCCGGGCTCGGGAACCTGGGCAGCATCACCACGACATACGCCCTCTACACCGGCTGGCCCGAGGACGCGACCCCGGGCCCCCACAGGTACCGCCGGAGCAACCTGACCATGATCGGGATCCTGTGCCTCAGCATCGTCAGCAGCTTCGCCATGACCGCTCTTATTCAGATCTTTGGCAACGAGCCTAGCCACAAGATCGTCGGCAGCGACGGCTCCACCGACGGCTTCGAAGACGGCGCAGCCCGCCGCGAGCAGGTGCAGCGAGGCTTTGGGAGGCTGCGGCTCGGCCGAAGGGGTTAGAGCTCGGCGCCCACCCCGGCTGCCCAGAATCCCACCCCGTAGGCGCCCCCAGCTCAGTTCGACTTCGGTCATGCCGAAGGAAGAAAAAACCGCCTCGGGCGTGGGCAAAACTCGAAAATGTGGTTCCTTTCCGCCTCGGGGCAGCGCAAAGTGCCCCCGAACCACGGCCTACACTAAACAGAATGCATGTTCTGCGCAGCGATGTCAAAGCATGCATCCCTGAACTTTAATTCTCAGTATACAAAGTCCCGTCAACGCCAAAAACGCCTGGTCATGCTCTTTGCGCATAGAACGTCCTCTGGCCGAGCCTCCAAAGTCAAAGATCACCAGGGCTAAGAGGCTCCCACATTGACGGCGCGGCTGCGCCACCCTTAGGAAGGGCTTTCTCAAAACCTTCTCCAACGAGGCATACCAGGCAAATTTTGCGGATAAACGGGACGGGTTCCGATGCTCTTTGTGGTTATATTCTTCTTGGCTTTTTTCTGTTTTTGGCATATCTGGTTTCTGCCTGTTTTTCAATGATACCCCATCCGTGTTCGGATAACGCTGTCTGTGCGAAGGTTTTCAGGTTACGGTTTTCTGCTGGGGAAATCCCCCCCCCCAAAAAAAAAACTAAAACTGTTTCTTCTACCCAGCCACCTCGACAGCGACAGTGCTTCTACGCCATCGCTGGGACGGCGTAGGTCTGACGCGAGGAACCCTGAGCCGGCGACAATGCTGCTGCGCTATCGCCAATGGCCGGTTCTTCGTGGGCTTCGCGTTCCGTTTTGTTTTCTTTGTGGCTTAATATAGTATAGATGGAGACGAAGAAAAGAGCAAAGTGTACAATTAAGTATGCTTGCACCTGGAGGGAATTTGACAGCGGGCTTCGACTGGTCGATCCTTTTCTTGCCACGGTTCGAAAAGTGGCGCCTTCCCGGAGCTGATGGCTCCCGGAGGCTGAAATTTGAGTTGTTTGCCCCCTCCATAATTATTTCGACGGTGACACAACACCACTTGCATGATAAATTAAGAATTTCAGCAGGAATGTGTAAAATATTAAAAAGGTCGACTTGATGGGTCACATTGCTTACGGGTTCGGAAATTCCCGAGATGCATGTGCAGGCCTCTGAGACTTGTGTAACAACACTGCCTCGGCCGAACAGTCCGAGGGCCTTCTCGTGGCCGCTCCGAGATTTCTGGTTCATTGGCCCTCGAACGACAACCACTCAATACGCGGACGACGAAATTTTCACTTTCGTGTCAACCGTCAGGTCGCGTAATCAGGTCGTTCTCGCTTGACCCAGGTTGCCAGAAGTGCCACTGGACCGTGACATAAGCAATCATTGCGGCCTCCAGCACGGTTATTTCTGAGTTCGCATACGGCGTACTCGATGACCGTCGTCGAATCCGTAAAAGTCACTTTTGATCATTTCAGTCCATACAACGGTGGCGAAACAGCCAACGCCCATCAGACCTGTACCAGAAAATGCAGAAGTGAACCGGGAATTGTGGGCGCCGTTCAAGCGCAAATTCCAAGTAAAGCTTGGAATCTGGATGGTATTACATAGCCACACAATGTCAAATGATCAATTCTAGTGTACGAAATGACCCGTGTACCATACAGGCTCGTAGAATTTGTGAGTGTTCCAACGACTTTGAAACAACACAGATTTAGAATCGCAATACCACTTCACGTCCATTGCACAATATTCAAACACGCAAAAGCCGCCACTCGCCGGCTCGAAATAAATCGGCAAGTCGGCTAGCTATTTTGACCTAGAGTGAGCGTGACCAACCCAGGTTCAATGCAACTTCGTCTGAGCTTCTGATATTTCTGGATCCAAGACTGTTGTTGGTTCTCTAGCGCCAACGACACGGAAACACTCCACACGCTCTTCGAGTAATATGGCCCGACTGCGCCGTGAAGCTGCAGGGTCCACAACCCTCCAGCTTTCTTCAAACTACAGCTCACTCGTTTGCTGTCTGCTCCGAGCACATTTCAGGCTCCTCATCTCTCTGTCCGCACTCATCTGAAACTGCCATCAAGACCATGTCGCCCGCAGCGATCCAGAAGAAGACAGTCCTTATCACAGGCTGCAGCACCGGCAGCATCGGCTGGGCTCTAACGAAGGTCTTCCTTGAGCATGATTTCCACGTCTTTGCGGGGGTGCGCAGTCCCTCCAAAGCCAAGGACCTTGCAGAGCTCAGCAACGTGGACCTCGTCGAGCTTGATGTGACTGTGTCTCATACTATCTTGCAGTGTAAAGAGATGGTGGCGGAGCGTACTGGCGGGAAGCTTGATGTCCTCGTGAGTAGTTCTAGTTCTATTCCACGTGTTCACTTTGCATGTCAAACGAGACTACCTTCTACTGCTCAAACGCCCAGATCACTTCTAACAACCGCCAGATCAACTGCGCCGGGGTCGAGGGGGTCCGTCCACTCCTAGATGTGGACATGGAATGGGCAAAGCAGGTATACGACGTCAATGTCTGGGGCCCTCTTGCCGTTACTCAGGCTTTTGCTCCTCTCGCCATCAAGTCAAAGGGTATCATTGCGAACTTGAGCTCTATCGGCTGCAAGATCCCCATGTGCTGGGCCGGTACTTCACCCCAAAGCTTTCTCCAATCGTAGAGCAAAAGGGATGAAACTGACTTGAAAACCAGGTATCTATTCCAGCTCCAAGGCTGCAATGGCTCAGATGTCGGATACACTGCGTATCGAGATGGCACCGCTGGGCGTACGTGTGGTGACGGTGATGGTTGGGTCCGCCAGCACAACCATATTTGACAAACCTGGCGGTCAGCTCCACTTACCTGAGGATTCCTACTACCGGGTCCCTGGTATCGAGGAGATGGCGAACAAACAACGAGCTGAGCACAAGAACTCATGCATGCCTGTCGATGAGCTCGCTCCGAAACTGGTCAGGGGCATTCTCACTGGGACCAAAGACCCTCTCTGGGCTGGGACTTTTGCTACTGCGGTGCGCTGGGGGACTTGGGCATATCCCAGATGGTTTATGGATTGGTCTTGCAATGTTGGCAGGGGATTAGAAAAGGTTAAAACCGGTACCTGAGTTGTTTGAAGAGCACATGTGCAAAGCTCGGGAAAGTTCATGAGGAGTACAGGGGAGAACGCCGCATGAGGTCAACCATGGGATGCTCGGGACAGCTTTACAATAGCCTCGCAGTAGGATTGTCTATAGTAATCAACTTCTGACTCTCTATCAACACTCTATACTGTGTCAGTCGAGTTATGCCAATTTTAATCTAATTAAACAATCCCCCCCCCCCCCTTGGTAAAAATGAATCCCCAGGGCTCCCACGCTAGATCTACCGTAGCGCTGAAATCAAGTGTCAGCTCCTCACAATTAAAGACGCAGTAGTCCATTGTTCCGTCTAATTTTATTTCCTCTCCCATTAAGCCTCACGAAGTTTGACGTTTATAGGACTATTCGGCCCCCCTATACCGGAGTGCGAGTGGAACGTCAGCTGCTTATCCTCAGCCACACCTGGCCGGAAGTTGAGCACGACTTTGGCAATCGCCAACCACAGTTCGATATGTGCCAGACTGTACAGCATGCATGAGTCAGTCACCGAGGCTCCAGAAACAAAAAAAACGTTGCTAGAGCTCGGCACATCTAGGAGACCTCGCAGCCGAATGGAACGGTGGTACTTACTTCTGTCCGATGCAGGAACGGGTGCCGGTAGAGAAGACTACCAGGTTGCGGTTCATAGAGCTCAGAACTGCAGGATCGTTGACCATCCACCTACTCACATCGAATTTCTCTGGCTCTGGGAATACACTTGGGTCGTAGCAGTAGAATTTCTGGGCGCTGGTAACAATAGTCTATGGAGCTTGAATGTCAGCTTCTTTAAAGTATCAATCGTGTTTGGGCACACACAGAATAATTTGGATACGGAAAGTGGCGGAGCGCATGGTTTCGAGGGGAGTAGAAGATAGTTTAGTTTGACGTACTCCGGCGGGTATCATCTCGCCCCTGAGTTGCCACCCTCCTTCGGGGACGACCCTCGGCAGACTCCCCGGGATGGGGCACCCAACCCTTAGCGACTCCTTCGCAGTGGCATCGAGCAGCGGAACCTTCTCGAGTGCCGTGATGTCCAGGTATTCGTCCCTAGAGCCCTCGGGCAGCGAAGCCCGCAACTGGCGGTCCAGCTCTAACCACAGGTCGGGTTGCTTGGTCATGTGGAAAATTGCGGTTGATAAAGCGAGAGCGGTTGTTTCGGTGCCTGCCAGATTGATTAGCTGTCCTGTGTTTTGTCATGAAGACGAATCGCGACCTGGGTAGATTCCATGGCACCAGGGGAGACAGAAATGGCACCATGTGGTAGAGGAACTTACCTGCAAACAGCATTAGGCCTCCGTTCGAAGCCATCCTTTCAGGATCCAGCACGGTGTTGCTCTTCTCTGCCCTCTGCATCATGCTCTCAAACATCACCAAGCCATCGGTATCCTCGCCGTTCTTCTTCTGTTTCAGCAACCGCTCCATGCCGTTGATGGCGCCCTATACGTAACCAGAATTTGTCAATCACCGGGCTAGATGATAGAGCTAACTTATTCCATGCATAGTTACGATGAGGAGAACAGCAACGAAAGATTTGAGTGAGGCAAAAAGTCTCCCTGGACTTACTTCGTTTATACGGCTCTCGACAAATTTGGGGAACAACATTGCTAGGATCTTGAACAGCCTCGGAACGAAGGGCAAATTCTGCACGGCGGGCACGACGACGGGTATCTGGTTAAAGACGTCGAATATCTCGTGCTTGAAGTCGGGCTGGTCGAGCCCGCCCTCGGGGCTCCCATAAGCAAATGTGGAGATGGTGTCAAGGGTGAGGCAGCGGGTGGCGTCCCAGAGGGCGATCCAGCCCCCCTCCCGCGTGCGGGAGCGCAGCTGCTCAATCCAGCGCTGCGTGTTGGCGTTGATCATGTCCTGCATGCCGAGGAGGTTCCTCCGCGACAATGAGTGCGAGATGAGGCGCTTCTCGGCCGCGTGGACGGCGCGGTCTGTCTCGCTGAAGACGTTGAGGGCCGTGTTCTGCCCGCTCGCGTAGAAATAAGATGCCTTTGTGAACTTGGTGCTGTTTGTGTACACGTTGCCCACGTAGCCGTCGATGTCGGAGAAGGAGAGCTCGTCGGCGGCGATTCGGACGATGGGGCCTTTACGGTTTTGGTCCGCCATGTCAGTGAATATGCTTTGCGAAATATGCTGGGATCAAATCCGCTCCAATACAGTCCGGGCGTGCATTGCTCCGCAAAGAGCCTGCTTGGCTGCTTCTTGCCCTCATAGCGATCAATGTTCGATGAATCACAGCCTCGACGTACCATGTATTCGATGCATTTCCGTCATGTACTCAATCATGTCTCCCTTAGACTCCCTGTACCAAAGCCAGATTCGTGACACCGCAGCAAGTCTCGGGCCGGGGAATTTCGCAAGTGGGTGAAAGAAGACATTGTAGAGGGCCCGGCCAATGGAATAGACGACCAGAAACGCAAATGCGGCTGCAACGCCCTTCGCGAACATGATGGCTGGCGCACAAGTTGGTGTTCTGTCAAGTTGTTGCTGGCTTGTAGAAATTCAGACTTAAAGTATTGCATTGAAGAAAACCATAGTGGTAGCTCAGACATTTGGTATTCCGTGAGGATCGCCTTCATATGCTTCCGGAGCTTGAAGGCCCGTTCATTTTCGGACGCTTGTGTGGCCCGTAAAACCGACCCCATTTCGGGGGGCGAGCCGCCAATGAGCCCGGCCGGGGGCCGGACTCTATTGTTCAATGTTGTCCCTTCTTGGCGTTGATGCTGTGGTGAGTCAAAGCCAAGAGACACACATATAAATAGCAATCTATGGGCTATTCGAGAGTCCTCACATGAAGTAAATTTCATTCCACTAGCCGGACGCCCCATTCGTGATAGATTCTCTCTCGTCTCAGTTCCGCGGGATGCTCCTTTTCTTCCGCGGAATTTGATGGCCAAGGTTGGCGTTCAAATACGCTACTCGATTGAGACTTGGCTCGCATGTATGCCTTAGCGAAGAGCTTTAATAAGCTGAAACATAGATTCTGTTACAGCTTGTCTAGTCAAAAGTCGCTTACCACTACAAAATCGGTGCGTGTCTGTTTGTGAACCTATCCGAAAAGCAGGGTACCGCCTTGGAGCCAGCCTCTTCAAGTTGAGAACCATTCTAATGACTGTGAACTTTTGGTTGACATTTTTGACTGCGTAAAAATGTGTCATGCCAGTGCAACAAATACACTGCCAACAAATCAGCCCACACAGTGCCCAGATATTGACACCTCGAGTGCCGACGCGGGATACCGCCCAACAGCCAGTACGGAGGAGTTCCGCAAGATTGTACCTACTGCGCTTCCTGGTCAGGCACGGAAATCTCTGGGAAAGCACACCGCCAGACCTGCGGGTATCTATGAAGGTCGACGATGGAGGTTCAGCCCCATGCGATTGTCAAATCCAAGTGTTCTCACAAGTGCAGCCTCAACATAATTAACTAGAACTCCCACAGCGCATGGCGATGCAGGGGTTTTGTCGATTTCTTTGTGTCCCAACAGCTGAATGGTATAGCCGAGTCTTCATAGAAGATTGTGTATGGTGCTTCAATCACCAAGTGGGAGTCTTCAGGTGCTAAACCCTCTTTACTATTGCTAAGAAAATGCGTGAAGTTTTCCAACGTTGGCAGGGACACCACCAGTCTTAGCGGCCCTAAGTGTTTTGATGTTCAATCTCATATAATAGATGCTGTGTGAACTTCATCGAAACAGATAGCATTACACCTGAGGCAACTCATCTCGAGTGATGACCCAGAGCTTCTTTGAAAATGGGCCCTTGGAGACCCATGTAATGTGCATCCCGGATGTCAATCCGATCGCATCGCCCTTTTTAAATTTCTTCTTCTTGCCGGTCTCGGTCTCATTTATCTCAACCTCACCCTCTTGGAGCAATATAGTCTCGTCTCCCAAAACTCCAGTGTACGGAGTAGTCATTGTGCCGTGGACATCGACATCAGAACCAGCAATGCCCTTGCCGGAACGCCACACCCCGCTAAGCATAGTACCGGTTGATCCGCCATTGCGTATGAAATATAACTCGCCGGCCACGAGGTCACCCTCTTTAGGCTCAGTAAAGTGGTATTCGATCCACTCTGGGTCGTCGCTGACATGATTGACCTGAAGTTCTGTTGGGGGTGACGGCGTAGCCTCGGTTCCGTTCCAGATACACCAATATTTCTTGAAGAACGGTGCATCGATATCCCACTGGACCTCGAGGTTCTTCGGGGAGCTGATGATCGCTCCAGGGCCGACGGCATACTTCCTGCCCGTTGCAACAACGGTGAGTGTTGCCGTACCGTCAATGACGCATGCGGTCTCATCCCCCAAAGGGGACGAGTACGTTATCGTGCTGGAGCCGTCCGCGTTCGCACCTGGAGATGTGGCTCCCATCCGCCAGAAGCCTGATGACAGATTGCCGCTGACACCAGAGGTACGCGCATAGGTCACTTCACCATATGTCTGTTTTCCGCGCCGAGGCTCCGTCCATTCAAATGGGCTCCATTCAGTTGAGGGCGGGCACTGGACCCCTCCATGAACGGTGTGATTTGTAGATTGGGCCATTGTATTGCTCTCGGGTCATCCAAAAGAAAACAGAGACGAAGGTTTATTAGCACAGGACATTACGAGGCCCTCAGAGGAAGTTCACGCTTTCTTATAGTAACACAATCATGACACTAAGACCATTTCAGTGCACGCCATAATAAAGCTTCCAGACGATCCTCAATATCTAGTGGTTCCTTCTATCCTGACATTTCTCATGCCGGCTGGCTTTAGCTCATTCGGCTTCTTTTATCAACGGCAGTTTTGGCACGCCGGTGCTGGCACGCTCGTTCGTTCTTTAGCAATCTACATCGAGATTATCTTGACTATTCGTATTGGACCAGTGACGCTCGCTTGTTTGTGTGCAAGAAAGATGCCAGGGAGCCTAGAGTAACAATGACAAATCGTAGTCCCATTTGGAGTGCGAGGATCAGCTCACTTTGCTGGTGATCGTAAATAAACTTCACACTTGATGCGGGGACCAATTGTCTTCGTGCCATGCCACATGTTTGACAGGATCTCGACAGCCCTCACGGGGGGTTATTGGGATCTTCACTGTCGCCCAAGCACATGTCTCCTGTCCCTCGATGTGACCTTGCCATGGTAGATAAGAGGAAAGGGTCTGTTGAACAGTGGCCTGCCGCTTATTGCTTACCCGGTGCCCAATGCTTTTCAGGGACGGAAATCCCTCGGCTTTCAATGTTGATGAAGGCGAGTAGGCTACTTAATCCCATTTCCCGCGATGCAAATCATGCCGTCAGGCTCGAGATTATACAAAAAGAAGAAGATCCGCTGTGCATCCATAATTTATCACATTTGTCAACAATTTACTTGACAAAATCACATCAATCTCGTGCCAACGCCATGCCGATCTATCTGAGTATGCAACGCGTGAGGTTCTCTAGCCCTGATGCTTACGAGAAGTTCAAAGTCCTGTTTTCCGATACGCGTCGCCATCTCATGACTCTTCCAGGATTTCTGCATCTGACTTGGTGGGAGCACCCCGACGATCGAAGCTGGTATAATGAGTGCAGCTTCTGGACCAGCCGCGGCGCCCTCTACGATTGGCACAAGAATACCTACCACAAGTACTGCAAGGCTTGGGCGGCAAATGGAGCCATAATGGAGGACCTTATTACGAACTTTGAGCTTGTTGGGACACGGCTGCTGCGTATCTGCCCCGTGTGCAACCATACCCAAGACAAGAAGTACGATCTAGCTCAGGAACAGGCAGTACTTCGGGAGCAATGCCCACAGTGCCAATATCACTTTCCAGTCCTTGAGGAGACGCCCTCGAGCTTTGCTGTTTTCAAGGATGCGGTAGTACCCCCTACTACCCAGACGGAGGAGAAGTCGGAGGTGTAACGGAATCTGAAGAGCATTTGGAGCTACTAGTTACTTGCGAAGAAGGATGGCGATGAGATAGAAAGGCTGGATAGTAACATGTTCCACAAACAAAAGGTTTTCTGAGTCCCGGCAAAGAAACTAGGTTTTGCGTTCCCAAGCCAGAGTCATTTGGCTCCAGACCTTACTTCCACAATAAAAGGGCATGAATCAGAGGTGGTTTCGGTACATATACGTTGAAAGGAATGCTCTCGTATTTATGTGTGTGTGTGTGTTCATCCTGCTGCATACTTGAGTATATTTCAAAGTGGTGTATGGTCGAGATTAGGACGGCCCGTAGTTCTAGATACTCGTGGTAGAGCCCACCGTCCTGCTCACGCAGCCGCATGTTCCCCAACAGACCTCTCATCCCACTGAAGACTCGACTTGGCCAACGCGACACAAAAGTCTCCCCATTCTCCCGATATTCTAGTGGCGATATCATCAACCAGAGTCTGCCCATAACGTGTATAGTAAGCCTGCTTGACCGCAGAAAGATAGTCGCCATTCCAATGAGCACGCACAAGGCGGCTGATCAAAAGGCCCTGTTGGGTACTATCGTTTTGTGTTGACGTGAGGGCTTGGTGCAGTAGCCCGGCATCGCGAGAGGGCCGATTCAGCACGCCGTATAAAACGTGGAAGAGGACGTTGTACTTGAGACATGGTTATGGTCAACTTCGCGACCGAGCAACGACCCCGAAGGAGGATATCACAAAACTCACCGTCAAATGCGAGGTCCCCTCAAGCGCGTCCGTCAGGAAATCGCTTTCATACTTCCGCCGATAGATCGTCATGATCTCCCTGAGATGGGATGCGCTGCGTAGGATGACAATCTGTGCTACTGTTGTTGCAGAACCTCTGGCGCCAGCCAATGCTTCAAACAGGTCGTCTACATCGTTCTCGACCATTTGCATGTCTATAGGCTGTGGCTGTCCGAAGTGATCCAATTCCTCCATCTTCAATCCAGATAGGACTTTTTGCACGGCTTCTTTGAACCAGGAGTCGCTCTGTTGCAGGTAGACGTCTAGGAAACCATCCAAGCTTGTACCGCGCTCGCGCTCAAGCTTGTTGGAATGGAGTCGGAAACCGTCCTTGATCAGGCGTACTTCTGTGTTCGATCTCCCCATAAGGGATTCGACCAGAACTTGATGCTCGACTACACGTGTTTCATCGTTGGTGTTCAATGACAACCAGATCCAGTAACCCTCGCTCTCCCACATGCCTAATGCAACTGCGTAAGAAGCTGTCATGAGCCGGTTGTCATCCTCTTTCAGTCGTGCCTGGATATGTTTTGCGACGTTGACGCCTTTACGCTCAGGGCCGACCTTGACCAATGATTTGTATGCTGTGCGCAAGTTCATAATCTCGTTGTGGTGCAGATGGGGCAGCACATCAATGAGACCAGAAGTCTTGACCTTGCCAGAGCCGCTTAGAGTCTCGGCAATGAGGGCTGCCACGCCGCGGAGATTCAACTGTCTTTCTGGGCTGCTGGTCACGTCGTCGAAGGACGTATTCCCCAAAAGTTCTTCCAGCGGAGAAATCAGGCTCTCGACGTCAACAGTGGGAGTCTGATAACTGTCGTGCATGAATAAATCTCGCATGGAGCTCGTCGTTCCCGTGCTATTGGACACAATGCCGTACTTCTGCAGCATCTTCTTGATGGTCTGCTGCCTGAAGGGCTTCAGTATGACCTCATTCACACCCCTCTGTATCAGCTCGTGAGTTCGGCTGGTGTCGGACGACGCCGGTGTTATGGCGATAATGGGTGTTTCGCACCCGAGCTTGCGGATGAGCTGGGTACTTGCCAGCCCACTCAGCTTCGGCATCTGGATGTCCATGAAGATTAGATCAAATTTGTCGTTGCTCTCGAAGTTTGCCTTGACTATGTCGTAGGCTTCTTGTCCATCATTGGCCGCATGGACATCCTGAATACCCTCATGCAAAAGCAGCCTCTTCAGGACTGCAAGATTGATTGGGTTGTCCTCTGCCACGAGCACTCGCGATCTGCTTTCTTGGACATTCTTTTCGACCGATTTATCATTTCTGGTGTCCATATACACGTTATCGCTTCCAGTACCAACCACGAAGACATCGGAAATGTCAGAATAAACGACAGATCCCTGTGACACGTTGACCGACACGTCGGAACCGGCATTCTGACCAGACTCTTCGGAGGCATCGTGATCCACGGCCTTGGGTAATGTGAATGTCGCAAGCTGCTCTTGGTGTGTTGCTACGTGTTTCTGAAACTTTGACAACACCACTAGAACGTCCGAATGAACGAGTGTCGACTCTGCTTCGCATCCCTGTGGACGCCTTCTGCTGTCAAGGATACGAGCCCAGTCGTCGCAGAATGGACAGTCTTGGGCTCTCAACTGTGACGGCACAAGTTGTCCTTGCTCCAGAAGCGTTGGAAACTGTTCTATGGGAAACTCTGCATGATCAGACAGAACATGGTTTCGCAGAGATTCTTCCTGCTCCTTCCGCTCGCCACAGATTCTGCAAGCAAAGATAGACCAGTGGGCTCTCAGTTCGTGATCGAACCATGTGGCGCGGTCGGTAAACATCTCCGAGTCACATTCACTCCCCCCAAATGTGCATATGTAGGCTTTGAGGTCATTGTAGGCATGTCTCCTATGTCAAGTTAACTCCATATTCAACCTGATAAACGGGAATCGAGTCATGACGAACTTCCAAGCCTTTTCTGTGCGATAAGATTGAAGAGTAAAGCACAACGGGCATTCGAAATGTTTTCCTTCGGGGCCTAGTTCTGCCAGTCTTGGTAACCTATGGCTTTCCTTCGGATCGAAGGTTGTTGAGGCGGTCCACGAGGAAAAGTTATCGTCTTCCTCCACGGCGTTGGGCTCAAGAAGCCCGATATCCCATTTCTCTTTTGGCATGACGAAGGTAGTTGCCTTGCTAGACAGCCTTTCCGTTAGTGCCTCAGGTTCGATGGACGGTGCGGCCTTGGACTCAGGCTCGATCTCTTGATGAAGCCCCGTCTCAAGCCTCGTCCTGTGCTCTCTGCCGTATTTGATGAATTGCCGTCGCTTCGCATTCGCCCTTCCGAGCCGCGCTGCCAGGCCCCTTCTGGCTCCTCCTTTCAGGTTTGGGTGTTTTTGTTCGACGTAGTCAGTGTCAAACTGCTCAGGAAAGGAATATTTTGACTGTTGGATTGCCCGCTGGAAACGATCATGTGCTACTTCTCTCCGTATCAAGGACCCTATGCGGAACAGAGCCTTCATACACTCGTCTATCAGCTCGAGATTGTTCACGACCTTCTCACTCTGCGTCAACTCTCCTTCGTCCGCTTCTTTTGATTGATTCATTCCGAGTTTCACGCCTGATATGGAATCAGCGGAATGGCTCTGACTGTTGTCATCCTCGGAGCATATCGATTTTACTATTCTTTCATGAGTAACATATCTGCCTTCGACAGTACCAGAGTAGTCTCACCAGTTCTGACAGCATCATAGATGTCTTCGAGGAGCTCAGATATTCCTTCTCGGACCTCTGGGCTCTCTGACAGCCTCGAATCTAAAGACATGCGGCTTTGCGGTGGATGCAACGCGCCCATATTTCCCATCCACAAAATGTATCTGTCGAGAATTTCTTCTAGTTCTGGAAGCAGTGACGCAAATCGTGCTGTGTCTTTCCGTTGTGTTAATGTAGCCAAACCGTCATGCACACGACGGCAATGGTCGGCCATGCTCTCTGACTTGGCCTTGAGCTTCATGTTTTCGAATTGGTCAACCTGTCCAACTGCATCATCCAGTGGCGCAGAATGGCCGGCATGGGAAGCAAAGCCAGACATCTTGATCATCGACGCTCAATATTTCAGAATTTTTCAGACCAAGAGTAATGCAGTTAAAGAGAAAGCGAGAGAAGAAAGCCCACGGCTGGACCGGCCATTTGATGATGATAACGTGCGGGGTTAACAAGCCCCTTTCATGCAGGATGCAACGAAATTTTACAGATGCTACCTATGAATGGCTGCGAAACTCGGTGTGTCACACAGGTCGCCAACATGATCAATAAGCCCCTCCCCAGCTCATCGCGATCCGTGTTACGTTTGACCTCTCCTCTTCCACCTCCTCACATAACCAAGAGTAACCTTGTCGCCCTTGAACCGGACCAGTCGAGTATATCATGTCGGGTTTAGAGATCGCCGGCCTTGTATTGGGCGCCTTTCCCATCGCACTGACAATACTGGACATCCAAAGAAAGGTAGCGGAAAGCATTGGGCGTTGGGAAGGCTTCCAAACGGAACACAGAAAATGTCGTTCAGAGCTTCAGATCCAAAGAATCAAGTACAAAATGAACTTGAAACAACTACTACTCCCCATGGGAATACTTGACAAGACAGAGGTCGATGAGCTACTAGGCAACCCCGAAAGCGAATTTTGGCGAAAGGACGAAATCACCAAGGTGTTGGAGCAACGCCTTGAAGGCTCTTATGAGCTTTATCTGGAGTATATTTCTCAATTTTCGGAGGCGCTTGGTGCTATAAAGCATGAGCTGGCCGCTGAGTCCGATCAGGCCTGGACGGAGCCAACGCAGGCGAGTACAGCGCAGTCGATCCACGAATTCACTGAGGCAAGGGGAGCTAATCGATGTGCCTAGGTTTCTCAAATCGGTGGCTCAGCAGCGGAAAAGCTCAAAGCCCAGACCAAGTGGCAGCTTTATCGCCTAAAATTTACCCAACGAGAAAAGGAAAGAGCAAAACTGTTCGAATCCTTAGAAAAGTGTAACAAGAGGCTCGCAGATTTGTTGCAAATCTCCGAAAACAGCAGAGAACTCGCACCAGCCCGACTGTCGAAAATAGGCGGATGGGGAAGCAACGCCATCTGTCAACTATGGCGTGAAGCCAGCGCGATCTTTCGGGCACTATCCACAGTGTGGAAATGCGATTGTCGCGCGCAGCATGCCGGAAAATTACTCATGGAGCACAGAACGAGGGGACCATCAGAATTCAGTTTATTATTCCAGAAAATCACTCAGTCTCGGGACGAAGTGCGCAACGTTAGGGTATCCTCGAAAGGCAGAGCCTCCAGCAGTACGGAACAGGCCAGCGACGGAAACCGCCTGCAAGAAACTGTCGCAATCTTTGAGCCGCTCGATAAGAATGATGTTCCTAGAACGTCGAGTTCTGTTATGCGGAGCATGAGAACACCTACTGGCTCATCTTACTTGAGGTAACCCCAGCCGTCCTAACGAGCATGCATCGTGAGTCCTGTTGTTAACAAGGCCACCATTAGGCCACCGCCATCGATCACGCTCACCGAATTCGAACCGGTGGCAACAAAGGCTCCTATCAAGGAGCTTAGTCCAATAAAATGCCTTTGCCTCTCCCTGGATCGATCGAACGAGGCATGCTGCGGCTACCTGCGAGAAAGCGACAGTCTCTACTTCGTATACAAAGATCTGAGCAAGCCAATGTCGTCGCCCGAGTTCATCACGCTAGACCAACTCCTTCGAAAAGAGTATATGTACAAGCCAAAACTCAAACAGCGTCTCACATTAGCATGGATACTCTCCTCGTCCTTCCTGCAGCTACTCGAGTCGCCGTGGCTGCCAACGTCCTGGAAGAAATCCGACATCATCTTCTACCAGGACCCGAAGCAGCCGGGACGATATGCATTAGACCAGCCGCACCTCAACAATTGCTTGGCGCCGCAAAATGAGAGCGGCCTGTCGGCAGACCGTGACTGCAGAATGCAGCTCTCGCCCTCCGTGGAGATGTTGGGTGTTGTGCTCCTGGAGTTGTGCCTCGGTAAGCTACTGGACGAGCAGCCGTGCCGGACCAAGTGGCCTGACTTGGAGCGTGGCCCAAGCAAAAAGATATTCGACATTGTCGCGGCCAAGGAGTGTCTTGGAAGCGTAGAGGATAAAGTCGGGGGTGAGTACGCTGCTGCGGTCGGCTGGTGCTTGAACGGACTATTGTGTGCTGCACCGGATAAGTGGAGGGGGGACATGCTCCGAAACGTGGTGCATCCTTTCGAGTCTTATCACAGTTTCTTGTCGCGGGACAGGAATGTATAGCACCCTGATCGACCTTGGTCATACTGTACAGGTCCAAGACTTTGGTATCTCCTATATAGGTGCGCAGTATAATGTTTGAGAAGTTGGGGTTTACATAGTTTACATAACATTGCTGGAACTTGTTCATTGGGTGAGCCGATACAGGGAGGTTCAGACGTTTGTAATTTGGCAATTAAAAATCCTCGAAACGTTGTCAAACTACAGAAGCTACAGCTTCCAACGAGTGGTAGAAACTCACTTGCTCCCGGAATTTTCATTAACGCTTTACGTATCTGAAGCGAGGCCGTTGCCGGTGTGATCAGTCCGAGCACGTTCGTAGAATTTGACTTCCTGAGGTCGAACGAAAGGAACACTTTGTTTTGGCAGAAAATATTGCATCTCGCCACAGAATGAATCTTGGGGTTTTGCCTTCCTCTATGCTATCAAGATATCCTTTGCTCACCAGATTTGGCCGAACCGGTGGTCATCTCCTGACTTGGCGCCTGTCTGTCGGAGTAGGGTTCTGCCTGGCGGGATTTAGGCAGATTGCACTAACACCACGGCCGCCTGGGCACTATTCCCGTTGAGACCAATTGCATGCCCTTCAGAATATGATAAATGCTCGCAAATTCCGTTCAATCTCTTGAGGATACGGGAATCCAATTCATAACAAAGACAGAGCTCAACATGACTGGCCCTCCAGAGTACGTTGCCGACTCCATTTTGGGCGGCAGAGTCGACCTCGGCGACTTGATCGGATCCAGAGCCACGGATGCAGTTGATGCCAGCACCGAGGATTATTGGCCACGAATCCCGCATAGTTATGGTCCTCCTCCTGCACATCTAGAGAATGCAGTCAAAGAAGGTTCCGACAATTCCTTTCCCTGGCTCATAGAAGCGTGCTGATGTCGGGACAGTTGGCTATATTACATTTCTCCTGGCAAATTCCAAACTCCCAGACAACGATGGTGGAGACGCCAGCTGCATCTCCGATCTTTTGCTCTCCCTCGAGAGCCGCGACGACGTCACGAACTTTGCCCTGGAGTACACCTCGTTTGAACCCGCACTCCGTCGCCTAGCAAAGTGGAAGGACTTCGCGGAGAACGATTCACTGAAAATTGCCTCTCGTGCGGCCGCTCTCAACCGGCATTGGAAGGACTCCAGTCATACTTCCAAGAGCGGGCAAGACGTCGTATACGCCCCACTGCTGTCGGCCGTGCCCAACAAGCCCCAGGGCTGGAAGCTTGAGCTCACCGACACTGCCGGGCAAGAGGCTGAGAGGTATTATCACGCCCTTAAGACGCGGCGAAATACCGCCTACAAATACTACCAGGCCAAACCACCCAAGCCCATGGGATGGGCGCCCCAGGACGGTAACGCGTGGGCGGAGACCCCCGGCGACAAGATCAAGTCCGGCGACTTGTTTTACAGCCCCGCTTGGTCCCCGATATGGATGAGCTTTGAACTGGCGTCTATCGATTTACTGATGGGCATGGAGGAGGTAGGAATCCCTGAGGAGGAGAGGCGAGAGTGTTTTGGAGCCCTCGCTACGAAGAATGAGATGAGGGAATTGTTTCAGGGCAGAGACCTCCGAAGCGAGGACATTTTGAGAAGCTGAGATGCACATCTGTCCATTGTGCTTCTGGAGATCATGGCTTGTTGCGTTCGCCGATTTGGCTCGTTGGTGGCTGTGGTTTATTTCGCTATCGGGAGCTTTTCATGATGATCTCCGTACTCGAGCTGGGTTGGTACGAAGTCGACATCCTGTGAGAGCTTGAAATTAAATTCATCACTATTATATAGGACTAGAAAGACCCCTGCTTTACGATGTGCGGTTTTCACAAGGCTGAATGTAATTAGCTGGCTGGCTGGCCTAGGGCATGAACCTGCAGTTTTGGACGAACCATTCACCTGCCGCGGGGAGCCATAAACTCCCCCTTGCGAAACATAAATTCTCTCCAGAGTCTGAAAAAAACACAAGAAGGACAAATTCTATGCGAAACAACAGTTTGTAGAATTATCCCGCGCACATTTGCAGAATATCCTTGACTTGCTGGGGCCGAACGAGTGGAACCGCGTTGTAGACTGCCACCGCTAAGGGTGACGATAGAGTCGGCTTGCTTCGCCCGGATATCTTGTAGGATTTGTATCAAGGCATCATATGGCGTGTGTGCGGACATAGCCATCTGTGTGCCCGCATGGTGATCTCGAAAGGCATTCTCCAACTTGATGCCACAATGTAAGTACGTCGGCAACCAACTCCTTATTATTTCGAGTTCCATAATGTGTTCGGCACCGCTTCGGCGAAAGACAGGCACCGATTTGGCAGAACCTTGGCACCGAGCGGTACCGACAAGTATATCACGGGTTGCTGCCTACGGTTCTACCATCGAGCAAGCCCATCCAAATTGAACCGCCGAATGTTTGGGTACTTGGGCCACTCCGGAGCATTTTTCCCTCCATTTTATTGAATCCTCAGACTTATGTGGCCATGGAACCTCTAAAGGAAGATTCGCAGAGGCCGCCTTATCAGAAGTGCGGACACACACCTAGTGACCGAGACGAAGACAAGCGATGGTTCATGGTCCATGTCAAGGTATACGGCAAAACCCTGACAATCGAGGTCTGTCCAGAAGGCTTCGAGAACTCGCCTACAAGACTTGACGAATTCAACCAATACCTAGAAATCCTTCAGCTGGATTCAGAGGGAGAATGGTTCTCAGATGAGGACGACGATGATGTAGATGAAGGCGGCGAAACTCTCAACACCCGCCCATTTTTGGACTTGAGTCTGGACGGCTGTTATGAGTGGGCAGTCAGGCCCTTTTTCCCGCTTTTGGAAGGAATTACCTCACGACCAAGCGATGCTGAAAAGGTCACTCTGCAGCACTTTTTCACCGGCGAAAGCTTTGATGCCAGCCTAACTGCCGTCGATGATTCTTTGGTCCCTGGAGTAATCGAGGCGAAAGACGAGATGGAAAATGTTGTTGGTAACCCAGGAATTCCGTGGAAAACCACGTGTCCCATATTTCATGCAAAAGAAGTGGAAGTTCTCCCGGATGATCCGACATACGTCCTCGTTGACGAGCCGACCAGAGTGCGGGTCCAGGGCAGGCAACTTTTTTTCAAGGCTTTTCAAGACCCAGATGATAGCATTGGGGCCAAGGAGGTCTTGACCCTCGAGAAAATCTCAAAGGCTGGCTTCGACCCAAAGGAGGTGCGCACCTCGCGTCTCTATGGCATCGTCGAAGACAACAAGTCGCATGTCATAGGCCTCTTGTTGTACTACATTCTAGTTGACGACACCTTATATGGCAAGGTCATCAAGTCAGAGTCTCTGGGCGGCAGTGTCAAAGACAAGTGGAAGAGACAGGTCACGGTCACAGTGGAGGCACTTCACAGGGCTGGCATTATCTGGGGTGATGCTAAAGCAAGCAATATCTTGGTTGATACAGACGGGGACGCGTGGGTTACTGACTTTGGAGGTGGGTATACGGAGAGATGGGTTGACCGTGACAAAGCAGGCACTATTGAGGGAGATTTGCAAGGCTTGCGGGCAATCATAGACTTTGTTGACACGGGAAGAGAGCCTGGTGCAACGATTTGAGTCAACCCTAAGAATTGGCACGCAACATTGAGAGCCAAACTCTCATCTTCTAGCCATTGAATACATCAAGTGACTGGTCCTTCGATTTTGCTGCTTAGTCTGGTTCCAGTGGCCATGGACTGACCTGCATCTGAGCCCTTCCCTAGAACATGGTGAAGCTTAAAAACACAATTGATATCCAAAGAATAGTTACACGCCTGATATAGTGCCTTGCCTATCAATCTGGTGTCTACCTGAAGTCGCCATTGATCGTCCAGTTTTGCTTATCTGTACCTGCTACGTAACCACAACAGCTGGTTGGGATCCTAGTGTGACATCGGGCGCCAGGAAATCTCCAGTCCAGTTCACCCCGTCGAAAGTAGTTTGATGAAGAAAACTGTCTATCCCTTGATAGTAGACAATAATTTTGTTCCCATCCACAATCGGCGTGGGCCCGTCCTGTAAGGCTGTGCCGAACACCAAGCTGTCACCCTCCCAGTCTGTTCCGTCAAAGACGTTGTACCACAGCTGGTTGTCGTTGAGCCCGCCTTGGTGGAAAACATAGAGTTTGTTGTTGAAGACGACCGCAGACGGCGAGGCCGACACGTTAGTGTCGGGGACCTGCTGGTCATCCAGCCAGTCGGCGCCGTCGAAAACTGTGTACCAGAGCTCGTTGTTGAGCTGGTGGAAGACGAATATGAAATTGCTGTACACAATCGCCCCTGGCCCATCCGATAGTGTCGCGGTGCCCAATAATGTGTCTTCAGCCCATTCCTCCCCGTCGAACACGTTGAACCACAGCGTGCTGTTGTCGGAGCCGCCGGCATGGAATAAGAAGAGTCTTTCGGAGTAGACCACCGCTGAAGGCGAATAGGACGTTGTCACATCCGGCACCGCCACGTCCTGGCCCGTCTCGACGACCAAGTAGGACAGCCCTAGGGGGT
>JAJTUP010000151.1:0-78711 GCA_021399435.1 Diaporthe sp. PMI_573 | reverse complement strand
TGCTATATTCTCAAGGGTCGTCAGCCGGAAGAGTGGATACTGGAAATCGTGAATTTCTCTAGGACTCTTCCAAATTTGGCCCCCGACCAATGTCTGTGTGACGATTACCTCCTAAAACAGGTAAGGCTTTAGCGAAGAGACAGGGACAGATTGATGGATGCCTGCGCGATGTGACAGGCGCCAACATGACCCACAACCAAGACATCGGAGAACTTGCTTGTTTGTCTGGATGTACAGAGTACGAGGGCCTTGTCAGCATCCTGATTCTAGACCCCATCCTCCTCTTGGCCCCCATGGTGGAACACCCGAAGCATCCTGAGCATGGGGGCTCGGCTCTAAGACCGTTGGATTCGCTTGGCACCGGAGGTACGGGAATCCTGCACCAATCTTCGAATGGAGATAGTGTGTGCTGTTGTGTGATGTCTGGCCTGTTGTAGCCATGATGCATGTATTCCTATTGACCGATTATGATGTCAGCTGATCCCAAGGACTACTATTGTCCAGCGGAAGGAGTTTAGAAGCTGCCTGATATCGTCTCTAATTAAAAGTCCATCTTATCTTGCCATGGGTTTTCTTTTGATAAGAACCCTTGGGATCCTTGAGCAGAGCTGCACGTGAGAAAAATGATATGTGCCAACTGGGTGGGGGTGGAGTTCTCGGTTACGCGTTGTGGTTTTGTGGATGAGGATCCTGTGGTGGGAGGTCCAGAATCCCAGATATTCGGGAGCTTCCCTTCCCGGACTCTGCGGAAATTTTCCTGCAGCCAGCATGTGCACTATCCAAGTTTCCCTTTTGGGATTGACCAACCTCCCGTACGGCCAGCCTATTGCCAAGCGTTATTTCTGTCAGACTTGCAGACTTGTCAGACGAGAGCATGCAGTGCAACATGACTTACTGTTTTCATTCGGATCCTTCCGAGCTCCGCCACTGGGATGTAACGCCGAAGGGTACAAAGTGCACTGCATACTTGAGAATCAAAAATGGCATTTGGCATCATTGGATCATCCCAATGCTTACTGCGCTGTGGTGAATTATTATTGGAAGACAATATCTATCGTGTGGCGTCAATCCCTTGATACTCCCTGTCTAGTAAGCTCCCTTCTCAGATCCGTTAGCTCGAGGTTGTACTTGCCCATTCTGGGTGCTAGTCTGATTGCAAATACATTTTGCGATCAATCCTCAATTTGTCGTGGAGACAATTGTGCACATATAGAGTCGCGGATCGGCAGCTCAGTTACCCTTGCCGTCGCAGGATAAATCCACGTAGTCGTCCGCCTTCGGGACTCGGCACGAGCATGCACTAATCGCTCTTTACATAATCCCTTTTGCATTGTCCAGGCTCACAAGCTTTCGCTTACGGAGAGCCAATATTTTTTTCCTTTGCTGTGGAGTTAGTTTCCTGAGCTATTACATCCTCTCAAGGTCGTTCGTAATCATGTCGTTCGGGGGTTTTGACCTCTGCCAATTCCCTTCTGGAACCCGCCCGACGGAGAGCAGTCGAATTTCGTCAACCCTTCCACACTCGCTGCAACAACATGGGGCATCGCCATCTCCATGACAGCCTGGGCACTTGTGTTCACTCTGGCAAGGATCTATGTCAATTTTCGGAAGCTCCGCGCCTCTGATTGTACGTCCCCGTGCATTGTGGTATCCTGGCACTGTGAGCAAGAGGCTGATGAGAGCATGCTTGATGGGGAACAGATTTTGTTATCATTGCCATGATACTTGGTATCACCTATGCAGGCATATGTATTGCGTGTAAGCTTCTCCCTCCTCAAGTTTTGGACCATGTTTCCATACTGAAGTATCTGGACAGTAAGAAGATGGGCGCGGCATCTTTGGGACCTTCCTGTCTGCTGGGTCACGGGCGAGTATATGAAGGTCAGTTCATATCCCAAGTTTTCAGCCTTTTTGCCGTGGTTCTAACATGAAATCATTCAAGCTTCTGTTCATCCAGGCCATGATCTATGCGGCCACCACCTACTTTGCAAAATCATCCATACTCCTGCTCTACCTCCAGTTCTTTTCAGTGCATCGTAATACACGGATCGCTATCTGGATCGGTCTCATCAGCGTTGGGGTGCTGTACTGGGCGGCTTTCCCGATTGAAGCTCCATTCATGACACCAAGCAAAGGCCAGACCTGGGGAGAACTTGCATTAAGTGGCAAACCTGACAAGATGTACTACTGGGGCATCGTCCAGGGGCCACTTTCCGTCATCATCGACATTTACATATTTGTGGTTCCTATTCCGGTCCTTTTAACGCTAAAACATGTCGTCGGCGGGGCGGCGTACCGGGCTTATGCTTGTTTTCGCAACAGCTTCTCTGTGAGTGTTATTCAAATCCCAGACCCTATCCTTTTACTAGGAAGCCACATGAGGCTCATGACTCAAACAGGGCCGTCGTCGCGAGCATTGTTGGCCTTGTTTTACCGCGTCAAATTATACCAAGGTGGCGACACTTCCTGGTTGAATTCAACTACATTGCTTTGCATGTAAGTCATAATGCCGTGATGAGCATTCGGTGCGGGTACATATGTGAAAATATATTTGGTCTGACTGTCACAATATCAGACTGATCGAGAAACAACATCGCCATCGTGGTCAGCTGCATGCCCGCCTTCTCTCTATTCGTTAGGGCACACGTCGCCCAGACAGCCCTCGTCAAGTCGCTCCGAACCACATTCTTTGGCAAACAGCAGCGGGTCGGGCGCCAACTCAAAGCCATCTGGTCAAAATAGCGGGGGGCCAAGCCGTTGTGACATTCGGCCAGGGCAACAACAGAGCAAAGCGGCGACCAGATCAGTATCAGGAACTCACGGAGGATACGCTGCTGTCCAGAAGACGATTCGGTCTCCCTTGCGGCCCAAGAATGACGGGCAGTCGACCACGGCTATAACTTCGATCCCGATGGCTACTTATCCGCAGTCTATGAGCAGGATGTGACGTTGTGCGGTGGGAGCATTATCCAATCACAATTAGAGAAAGCCAGTCGGTAGGCCAGTCCGATGCGACAGCGACTTGACATGCAGTAGGGATCGCCGCTCATACCTCCCAGACAACACATCAAACTTCTTCAAGCATGCACAGAGTACGGTATCGCACGGTCAATGGAGCACCCAAAGCTAACCTAACTCCGAACAAATATGACGGTCAGTCACTCTTGTCAACAGCCGCGTGCATATGACTGGCCTCCGAAATTAGGTTTGCAGTGGATAATCAGTATTATTTTTTCCCATTTCCTAGCTAGACATCTCTACCATGTATGGTATGTCCACCGGAGCTTCTGCTCCGACGTAATGGGGCGAGTGGAGCTTTATCCAGCAGCGGTTCGGAGCGTCTCGGCATCGGACTACCGACAGTTCCTCTGGCCATGCGGTGGATTGTGGCGTAAGCCCGAAACGAGAGGGAAAAAGAAAAAAAAAAAAAAAAAAAGGGAATCTGCACTGCCAAGTCACGGGACATCATCACAGGGACCCGTGTCCAAGCAGTTGGTTGGTTTGGTACTGACTCCGGAGGATAGAGTAGAGGATACAAGTAGAAATGAGGCCAGAGACTAGCTTCTTGACTCGACTTGGTCTGTCACAAAGAATCGCATTAGCCGGCTTCATGGTCGAGTGCTGGGTCAGATCCTTGCGACAAACGAGTAACCTCTTCTCGCTAGGCCCCAAAGAATTGCCGAGTCCCAAATCAACATCCACAGCTGTCACGGACTACACATCCTAGGAGTATTTCGTCCTCTCGTTAGGTCCCTTTTTCCTTGCGTGGAAACGTATGGATAGACGTGAAGAAAAAGCATCCATTTACTAGTGTGCCGACTTGAATCGCCCAAACGTGCCCCTGTAGTGTAGGTCTGGTCGTGAACCTCTCCACGTAGTAGATTGGCCCGACATTGAGCCACTGCATTGGCCCACTTTGATTTCACCGGCCCAGTGCTCTCGTCAGCCATCTTGTTAGTAGGAGCACGTCCTGGAATGTAGCCCACTGCAGACCAGGCCTCCCCCCTGAACTGGGGCTCGGACGCGTACGGTCGACAGTTGGGCCATTCGCATTTAGGTACGGAACCAGCGTAGTGTGCTACTTCTGGTCGACTTGGAAGGTCGGAGGTTCGTAAATGTCGTCAGGGTCTGTTGCCATGTTAGCGACATCTCAACTTCTGGACTCCAGGGTGCAATCAAAGAAGGACATCTCCTCCCCACCTTCTCCGTTCTCCTCAATGAAAGATTTCACCTCTCGGAGCTTGTCGTCAACCTGCCGAAGAGTTTTGTCTAGGCTCTGTCTGATCTCGGGGTTAACCTCCGCCCCGCTCCTCAAGGCGCGACGAATGACGTCGAACCGGCTAAGCCCATTGACAAGCATCATGTCAAATGGCGTCGTCGTGCTTCCCTCCTCGCGGTATCCATTGACGCTCATGCGACTGAGCCCAGGCCGCCCGAAGACCAAGCCCTGCAGCTCGGCGGCGTACCCGTGGTATGAGAACGCCACGTGCCGGTCGGCAGTGAACATGTCGAGGAACTGCTGCCGACTGAGCGCGTGCGGGTGTCGTGACTCGGCGGCCAGGACCATTACGTCCGTGACGTTTACGACGCGGACGCGTAGTGCCGGGGCGAGACTCCGTAGGAGCTCGGCCGCTTTGACGACTTCGAAAGTCACCTCTGCGCCGATGCCGACGAGGACGACGTCTGGCTGCGTCTTGTCGTCGGGGAGGGGGGTCGAGGCGAAGGACCAGATGGAGGCTCCGACGCGGCAGTGCTCTGCGGCTTGTTCGGGGGTGAGGTACGCTGCTGTGGGCTGCTTCGATCCAATGACTAGGTTGACATAGTTTCTAGACCCGAGACAGTGGTGAATGGTGCTCAGGAAGCAGTTGGCATCCGGGGGGAGATATACCTGTGTCGTGTGTAGTGTTAGCGAAAACAAAAGAAGAAGAAGAAGATGCGGCGGAAAGACGAGATGCGGAGGAAAAGGGGAAAAGAAGGGAACGCACCCTCGCAGCTTCAGCTTTGAGATTCATTACCGCGCCGATAAAGGATGGATTCTGGTGGGAAAATCCATTATGCTCCTGACGGGCCCATGTGCTGGTCTCGATATAGTTGATAGAAGCCAGGTCGCCGCGCCAATCGACATGCTGCGCAATCTTATTGAACTTGGCGTACTGCACCATCATAGTGTGCACAATACCCAAAAACGACTCATAGCTCGGGAACAGTGCGTGGCGCCCGGTGAGGGTGTACCCCTGCATGAACCCCTGGCAAGCGTGCTCCGACAGGATCTCGATGACCCTCCCGCCGCGGGCGCGAGCCTCGTCATCCCACTGAAAGTTGCGGCTGGTGTCTTGGAGAACGGCGCCCAGCTTATTGCTTTCCAGCTCGTCGGGAGAGAAGATGCGGAACGTTGAGGGGTTGAGCTCGATGACTCGCTTGAGGAAATCGGCCGCCACTTTCGTCTCGCTCGCTTGTGTTCCTGGCTTGACTGCGTACGGTTTCCAGTCCGGGAGGTCAATGGGAGTCAGGGGGTCGTAGATGGCCTTGAGCTGGCCAATCTTCTTGCCGTCGTTTTGGGGAATCGCACGAAGAATGCTCTCGCTCGGCTTGCCCTCTCCGGTGATGAGCTTTTGGATGTTGTAATGCTTCAGCCAATGTTTCAGCTCCAGTAGGTGAGACTCGTCTAATTTGGCCTTGGCCAGCGGCACTTGATGCGATTTGAATGAGCCTTCCACGATCTGGCCATCTACCTTCTTGGGCCCTCCCCACCCCTTGGGCGTGCGCAATACGAGCATCGGCCAACGAGGCTTGATTATGGGGTTACCTGACCTCGCGGCTTTTTGAATCCGCTTGATCTCACTTAGTGCCCATTCCAGCGCATTCGAGAGCTGTTCGTCGATGCTGAGCAAATCGTCGACAATGCAGACTTGGTACCCGTATCCGGTGAAAAGGGAGACAATTTCCTTGTCGTCCATACAGCCGAAGATGGTGCGCTCGCTGATCTTGAAGCCGTTGACGTGGAGAATGGGAATCACAGCGCCCGACTCTGCCGGGTCGATATATTTGATAGCATGCCAGGCACTTTGTTATCGTAAGTAAAGAGAGCAAAGCCTCAACCGGACCGCCGGGTCAAGCTAGGAATATGAAATCACACAGGTGTACATACCCTGCTGTCGGGCCGCTCTCGGCCTCTCCGTCGCCGATGATCGCAGTAACAATCAAATCTGGGCTGTCCATTACTGCGCCGTACGCCACGGCTAGAGCGTAGCCTAGCTCTCCTCCCTCATGGATGGAGCCAGGGCTTTCAGAATTGATGTGGCTGTGCTCGCATGAGGCGACACGGGCGAGTTAGCCTTGTGGTTTAGTTCCAAGGGGGAAGAGGGAGACAAAGAGAAAGGCACAGGGAATGCTATCGATACGGACCTTGGAAAGCCTCCTGGGAGGGAAAATTCGGAAATGAGGCGGCGGAGACCTTGTCTATCGAGATCGTATCGTCCGGGGTAGAACTTCTCGAGAGAACCTTCCAGCCAGAGTGAGGCGAGAGCCGCAGGAGCACCGTGACCAGGCCCAATGACGTAGATCATGTCCAGATTGTGGTTGCGAATCAGTAGGTTGAGATGCGACCACACGAGAATAAGTCCAGGACATGTCCCCCAATGGCCGAGCAGACGAGGCTTCACATGATCAAACGTCAATTCTGATTCCAGAAGCTCGTTGTCCCGCAGAAAGATCATGGCTGGAGGTCACTGCATTAACACAAGTAAATTTGCATAGCCAACACGCCAGGTGGTATCTCGTACCCGCAGCAATATAGCCCGCTGCATTCTGAAAGTCCTGTAAAGACTTGGCCACGTCCTCGTCGAGAGGTTTCCGCGGGAGCTTGAAAGCGAGATCCAACAAGTCATCAGGGAGCTGAGACGGCAGTGCAGGAGGGTTTGGCTGCTTGATAATTTCGCTGGGCATAATGGATGATGCACCTGGCGATTGGACGACCGTAGGGATGAATGTTCCAGGTCTTTAATCCTCCGCCGCTCAGAAGGAGGAGTTGTTTAGACAGAAGTGGTAAGAATTAGGAAAATGGTGGTTAAGTTGCTGGACTTCGGGTCTTTGGTACTTGGGCGCGAAAATAGGGAGGAAGATGTTTGCTAATGAGTAATAACCTCTTATGGGAAAACAATATAGCTAAACTCGACTGTGCTTTGACATGGCGAACCAGTTTTAACCGTTCACGTGATGTAGAAACAGGGCGACTGGTCTATGACGTTGTACTGACGAAAATAACAAGAATGCGGATATTCGCATCCAGAAAAACGGATGGTGCATCCACGATTTGCTGATTAAGCAGTGGCCCAGCAGCTACAGCCAATCAGAGCCCGCCATTTACCCCACTCTAAACCTTACATCACCAACCCGTAGTGCTTTTTGCAGCTATAACCACCAGTGCCCTACGCACTAGGGATGCGTTTTTGACGTCATAAACCCCAAGTTACCAATTGACGTCATAAACCCCAACTGACAAGTAATTTACCGTCATAAACCTCCTTCCTAACTGGGTTTAGTGAGTATCCCAAAAGGGGTTGGGGTGGGGGACGACCATGAGTTGTTGCGACCCCTGAGGAGGCTTTATCACCCCCCGATGTTGCTGTTGAGATTTCTTCACCGACAACAACTATTTATGGTCATTACTGAGTCAATATGACCAATCGGGGAGGTCGTCCTAAACTTCATGGCATTGACGAATATTTCCGGCCGGCTTCGGAAGAGGGCTTTACTCTGAACCGTGTAGTCTGCAAGCTGCCAAGCTCTGCTCAAAGACTATGGCGAAGCACACCTCCAAACAACTTCGACACCTTCACACGCAATGCACCGCATATCGACAGCTTCATGAAGTCATTCCCAGCCGACAACCGCTCATCAACACTAAGCTGGATAGTGTTAGCAAAGCATCTAAGGATGCATTGGACCGTCAAGCCGCCGTCGCAGTCTTTACCTCCGGCAAACCCTATTCCCTCTATGAAGAGCCTGAGACACTGAAACTATTCCAAATGCTAAATTCGGCATATAAACCTCCAGATCGCAATCGAATTGCCTCATTCCTCGACCCTGTCTACCTGGACCATCAGCAACGTGTCAAGGCTCTTCTGGACGAGGCCCCGCATCTCAACGTCATATTCGATGCCTCCGATGATATCTCAAGCAACCGAATTATCAATATATCCATTGAGATTCCTAGTTCAGTTGCATTTTACTGGACGACAATCGATACCAAAGATCATGATCACACGGCATTGACGACCTTGAGCCTTATCAAGCCATCTCTTCTTGAAATATTCGGACACGATTTCTCGCGGCTGAATGCTATCTGTACAGATACATGTAGCACAATGAGAAAGCTTCATCGAGAAATGAAGGCGCTGCCAGAGTTCAGCCACTGCCTTTATATCTTGTGCGATTCTCACGGACTTCAATTGCTTATCAAAGACATTGTGGAGTCGAAGCGGTGGATGCCAATTCTTGGGAAGGCTACTTTTCTCATTGCCTTCTTTAAGAAAGCCAAATTGCAGTTGTCAAGGCTTCGCATTCATCAGCAGGAATGCTACGGGCAGCGCAAGGCGTTCATTACTGCTGCAATCACACGCTGGGGAACACAACTTGCTGCTGTTAAGTCTGTGTTTGACAACAAAGACGCCCTTCGAGCTTTCGCACGCGATCCAGTTATTCTCAACGGAATGAAGCAGGTAATTGTCAAAGAGGAGGAACAAGTGACACAGTCAAGTCTACATCAGGTGATATCATATATCAATGATCTCGAATTTTGGGCCAATCTGGAAATGTTATTCAAAGTTCTTCAGCCGATTGGCCATGCCCAAGCCAACTCAGAACGCGACCGCGCGGGTCTTGGCGAGGTTATTCCATGTTGGCTATCCATTCAGGCTTCATGGGACGCATTGGAAAAGGCTGGTCAAGACCCACTAATAAACTACCAAGAACTGAAAGCGTTACGAAAGCAACGGTTTTGACGCGCAAACGGACGACATACACTACATGGCCTTTGCTTTGGACCCTGCCACTACCGACCCGAAGCACCATTTGTTGACCACAGACATTGTCAGAAGAGCACACAACTTTCTTGAGGACAACACCAACGAGGAATACGGCAATATCTTCCGGGAGTTTTGTCAATTTAGGGCTCGGGAGGGCAACCTCTTTGGCCCAGGAAGTCGCATATACAGAGCAGCATCCGAGGGCACTCCACACCACCAACACGTCCTTGACAGTTGGCGGTATCTTCATTCTATGAATGTATCACTCGCTGCATTGGCCAAACGAGTCCTGGGCGCTTTGGCTAATTCCGTACCTTCTGAGAGATCTTTTTCCACGATCAATTTCCTCCACAACAAGATTCGCAATCGTCTTACTGTCACTAGCACCAATAAATTGACATTCATATATATGAATAGTCGGGTGTTAAGAAGACTTGAGACGGCCCAAGAGACACCTTGGAGAATGCCGAGCGGCCAATCCTGGGAGACGGCTGACGTGAAGTTGCTCTTAGAGCTCGAGGACGACTTCCAGGACTGCATTTTTGTAGATGCAGGCACGGACGCAGAGACAGAGTCTGTTTATTCACGTTGAAATGTAAATAGGTTGGCTTTCGAGATATATAATATTATCGTATTGAAGTAGCAAGTCTGGGAGTTTTGGCGAAGAAACGAGCACGGAGCCGTTGCACGGGGGTATGGACCTCTTGTACCCGCACAGCCAATTTTGGTGTGATCGGTACCTCATCCCCGACGAATACCAATGACACCAGACTGTATGTGCGTATATCATTCCACCGACGCCGTTTCGTAGTCACCAAATAGTACTTGGAAGCACGTGATAAATGACGCGTCATAAACCTCGGGTTTATGACCGTCATTTACCTAGGGGTTTTGGTAATTTACCTCCTGGTAATTTACCTCGAGGCATCCCTACCTGCAGCAGTATCAGTGCTTGTTCGGCTGACCTTCGCTTCCTTGCCCCGAAGTGGTTTGCAGGCAGCAGTCCATAGCTTTCCACTACATAGGATACCCGCTCTGCAACGGCTGCCTCGAGTATCTTGCCCAGTGTTGACAGCAGGGATATCGGTCTCCATGCCTTGGCCACTGTGTAGTCTCCCTTGTCTGCTTTCTTTAGCGGGATGATCTTCGCACTCCTCCACTGGTGGGGTACCACACCGTCCCTGAGGGAAGTGTCGAAAAGGTGCAAGACACGGTATCTAACCACTGGCCAAAGCTGTTTCCACACCATTGCTGGCAGACCATCCTCTCCAGGTGCTTTCCAAGGTTTCGCTGCTAGCACTTTTTCTTCAACTTCCTCCATGGTGAGGTCTGGCATGTGCACTTCCGTCCGTTGCGGTCGCTCGCCTTCATCGTCAATCTTAGCCGGCAACGGGGGGAAGAACGTGCTGAGCAGCTCCTCTGCCTGCTCCACCGTATCTTCCGTGGTGGAACCGTCTTCCCTCTTCAAAGGGGGCACCCTGTCGTCCATAACACCTGTTTCCGGTTTTAAGTACTTGGCCGCCTTCCATATGTTGACATCTTCTGCCAGGAAGTCGTCCCAGTGCAGTTTTTTCTGTTTCCGGATGGCATCATGGTACTCCTTGGATGCTTCCTTGGCCCGTCTTTCCAGGTCGGGCCTCACTTGGCCTGCTCGCCGCTGTGCCCTGGCCTGATTTCGCCAGAATGTGTACACCCGCCGAAGTCCTGTCAAATCCTTCGTCCACCAGCGCTTCGCGTACGGTACTGGTTGTGCTCGGGGTGTCAGATCGTGGATCGCCTCGAGGACGACCCTCATTAACTGGTCTGTCTGCTCCTGCACACCGACAGTCCAGGGAAGCTCTCGGAGATTTTTCTTCACCCTGGTTCTGATTGTTGTCCATGGTGCGTTCTTGAACGACAGTCTTTCCGTGACAATCCGATCAGGCATCGCGAGATCGAACGTCGTTTGGATCGCCCGGTGGTCCGATCCGTGTTCTGTCGGGTGTATGGAGCACGTCACCATTTCGTCTGCCAGTTTTGCCGTCGCCAGCATCAGGTCGATTGTGCTTTCCTTGTCGGGGCCTTGCCATGTCTTTGTGCCTCTCGGGAGGAGGCTGCATAGGCCGTGCTCGTTCATGACGTCGATAATCGGTTCGGCCTCGCCTTGCCTTGCCAAGGCCACGTCGTCTCCTCCCCATAGCCGGTCGTGCTGATTAAAATCTCCGGCCAGAATGACGTCCACCGCCATCCCTGACCTGCTCCTGAGGTCGAGGATCACCTGGTGCAGGGCATGGCATGTATTTCGAAGAGCCTGGGGCTTGCGTCCCGGCACATACACTGACACAACCAACATTATTCGGTCCGGAAGTCGTATGGCTGCTGCTGTCAAGTCCGAGGACTGTATTGGTACTTGGTCGGCCCCCAAGTCCCTATTCACCCACAACATGCTCCGGATCGGCCATCTGCCATCTCTCCAAATCGTAGGGACCATTTTAATCCATCTGGGATGCCCCATAGGGACTGTTAATAGTTTGCCGTCACCTTTCCATGCCTGTGGTTCTTGGACTGCCACAACTGCAAAATCCTGGAGTCGCGTATCGTTCATTAGGCTCTCGTGTACCGTGTCCTGTTTTCTTACATTCAGTTGGATGACCTGGAATATTCTACTCATGCCGAGTAGGGTAGAGTTTCGGGCAGCTGCGACTGAACGACTCGTGCGGTCCACCACAGGGTACGCACTTGGGTACCTGCGTCTGGCACTCACTATGATGGTGGTCTTCGGCAGCGCACCTCGCACATACCCGATTCTTGCTGCACGAGAAAGCCTTGTGGCCGAGCTCCTGGCAGTTGTAGCATTGTATCGGTCCAGCTCTCCGCTCGAACACGCTAGTGTACGCCGATTCACCCGCTGCAAGGAAGTAGCGTTCTTGTAGGAGTCTCCTGGCATCGCTGTTCTTGGTGAGGTATACCACCATGGATCCATATGCTTTCGCGTTGTCCTTTCGACTCAACCAGGCCATCTTGGCAATTTGAACTTCATTCTCTTGGCCCAAAGCGTCCATCGCTCCAGGAAGGACCTTGCCTTCCTGGTCGAGAACGGCAGCACGGTTGATATTGTCAACTTTGACTGGGTACAGTTGGTCTCGGAGCACTCTTGCACCTGGAGCCTTCTTGGCCTCGATGATCGCCTTGATCCTCTTCAGTTCTTCCTCGTTCCTACCAATCACCCTCAGGCGGTTGGTATTCCGTCCATCTTTGGTGACTGCAACACATCGCCAACTCGGCTGGTCGCTGGACATTCGCATTTCCTGTTCAACGGTTTTGCGAATCATTGCCGGTGTAGCGTCTCCAATGTGATCCTCGGGCACCCTGGATGTGTCCACTGTGCAGAACACCGGCTTTGGAGTCGCCGATCGGGCCGTAGATGGAGATTGGATGGGAGTACTAACGGGTGTCATTCTGGCCGCGTCTGCATATGTCCGGCCCGGCGATCGTGGTGCCTGAGCCTTACTCAGTGTATCCAGCTGTAGTCGGGTCTGCTCCAGCTTGTCGCAAACCTGGGTAAGCTGCTGTCGGACTTGCGATAATTCTTGTGCCATCTGGGCCGTAGTCCTAGTAACTTCCTCAGCCATGCGGTCCCTAAGCTTAGCAAACTCGAGCTGAAATTCCGCCTTCATCGATTCCATTCTCTTATTGAAATCTTGTTCCAGGAGTCGTTTTAGGCTCTGGGCAACCTCGCTCATGCTACCAGCTGCTTTAGGCGCGGCCCGTTTCTTAGCTCGGGTATGACTCGGAGTTCCCTCACTGCTCTCCTCTTCCTGCCATTCCATAGCACCTTTTTGCTGCTTGGATTCCAACGCCCTCGTCGTTCTGGTCCTTTTACGCAGGGGACGATGACATCCCCCGCCCGGAACATCCTGTTCGCCTTCCATGACGACAATGACGTCTGATGCGGGGTTCGCAACACCAGACATCCACCAGTGGCCAGAATCTCCGCCAAGCGGCCACCAGGTATTTCAAAGGTTGTAAAGAAGATAAAATATTTAGATTCGAGATCCGAAACCAATTGCAGGATTCCGTCTGAGGGGGTCCTAGACAATGGAGCGGGGGGCGCTCGGGTTTAAATAGAATGGAGGCATTGCAGTAGTGGACCCCTGACACGTGACAATCCATCAGCGAGTTTGCAAAGTCGAGTCTTTGCCCCCTTCTTTTTCTTCAAGCCTGCGCAACCACACCCGCTTTGCTTCCGGGCCGTCTCCAGGGTAGACAAGAGCGACATAATACCCATCATTGTCCTTGTGCGCGACCACTTTTTTCCGCCTTCAAGTGATCTGCGAAAGCCTTCAAACCAGCCGCTTTTACAGCGCGTAGCAGCCGCGTTCGTTGCCCCCGCTGGCCTTCAAGATATTTGAAACTTCGATCACCCCGCTTAAAAAATATCTTGAACTCATCTTCCGCCGCGAAAAATTATACATGCCTGATCTCATGCCTTTGCTTTTCAAGGTAAGCTTCGGCCTCCTCAAGTTTTGCTGTAAGATTCACATCTCGGGTGTGGGCGATGGGGTATATTGACACGTTTATTTGGTGTTATAAGGTCTAGGTGTGAAGGGTGCTGAGGGCGTTAAGGTACTAACATGTAGGGCCTTGATCCCTGTACCTGTAGGCTAATAGGAGCAAGGGCTTGGCACTCCATAGCTTTCCCATCTGCCTGGGTGGGCTGAACCACGGTGGGGTATAGCGCGGGTGATCTTCCAAATCCAACCTGCCGTCCTTTGCTTTCCCACATCAACACAACGCGTTCGCCATCTGCCATCTACTCGAAGATGGCCGCCAGCGCAAGGCCCGCAATCATTCGTCCCCCAATAGCTCCTATCTCAACTACTACAGAGTTCATCCGTTTCTTGCATCCTGGCTACAACAAACCCAACAATGTGCTTTTCAGACTAGCGCGCGTTGACGCGGTGGACACGGGCGATCAACCCGCCGGCACAAGCAATCCGCCCACTCTAGGTGTATGCCATGCAACGGCCCTCGTTGCCTGTCAAGTTGTCGCTAATAATGCTTGGTCGGGTCGCCTTGCTCTTGATAAGGATGGGCAGACACTAGTGACTGCTCCACTTGACGATGTTCTGCTCCTGGGCGAGTACTACTTTGTTGTAGACCGTGAGCATAACCCGACTCCGAGGCTGCATCTGGAGCATGGAGATCTGGAGCATGACTGATGAGGGTGTTTGTTGACTGCCGCTAACTTCCATGAACAGGCTCACCTGTTTATCCCATCGTACCTTCTTTTCGCGACTGGCAGTTCCCCCACGACGACATACCCACCTTCTGGCCTGTGTTTTCAGCCGGTCATCCCTCGAACTCCTGTATCCTTACCAACTCCTCCTATGCGAAGACGGCAGGCCATCTCATTCCCAAAGAAGAAGGGGATTGGTTCAGAAATAATTCGATGGGCCAATATGGACGTGATAGAAAGGATACGGAGGACTCAGCGAACCTGGCCGTGCTCCGGGCTGACATACACACATGGCTGGATTCTCGAGGTTGGACCATCGTGCCTAAAGAAAACCGATACATCGCACACGTCCTTGACCCGGCGCGAGCACCCGAATTCTTCAGCTGGTTTCACAATGTCGAACTTGGTCTCTCCGGAGGCAGTCCGGCCACGGAGTATCTCTTCGCTCGCTTCGCATGGACAGTAATCCAGCTTGTGAAGCCATTTGTGATGTCGCCATCACCAAGGGCTGTTGTTCGCGTCCAAGCAGATCCCGAGGAGGAAGTGAAGTGGATGGTGGAAACCTTGCAGCCTGCTCAGCTCGATGACCTCTATGGTGGTGGTGGTTCTAAAAGCGCCAGCCCCAACAAAAGGAAGAGGAACCAGAGCAGCGCTGGTAACAGCAGTATCTATGACGATGTCGGCTTTGGCTGTGACGCTGAGACCAACAGGATATACCAACGGATCACAGAGGAAGAGGAAGCCCGTGAACGTTGGAAGAGACGGAGGTACTCGGATATCAGCACTAACAGCAGTGTCTATAACGATGTCGGCTTCAGTTATGACGCTGAGGTCAACATGATATACCAACGGATCACAAAGGAACAGGAGGCCCGCGAACGTGAAGAGAGACGGAGGTACTCGGAAATAACCGATGATATGTTGGAACAACGGGAACGCCGGGGGCGATCACGCACGCGTCGCAGCAGGGGGACCAACGCAGCTAGGAGTGACCATGAGGATAGCACAAGCCCCATCTCTACGGAGGCGTCCCTAGCCCATGATTCCTTCACAACTGCGTCTCCTGTGGAGCTGCAAGAGGATTCAAAACTCAGCATGCAGGCACCTAGGGCACCCCTTGATGACTCTTGTACGGCTGTGGATGTTGATGGAGAGAAAAAGTGTCCAGAGCTCAGCGTGGAGAGGCAGGTCACAGCGCAACATACACCCTAGTGATCCAGAGATCGAGCTGATCTCAAGTGTCAAATTGGTATAATAACCAGTCAGTACATAATTCTCAAGACTAATTGTTGCTAGCCCGCAGCGCTGCTAACTCTGCTTCACATACTGTCATCCCCGAAACAGAGATTTTCTTCATGGGTCACGCCCGAAGCCGACGCTGTTATAAAACTGACAAAGTTTGAAGAAATCACTTGAGCCAGGGCACAATAATCTGAGGTGGGTTGGGCTTTGGATAGTTCTGTTTGGTTGAATACGTCTTGTTGATAAGGCCTCGTATTACCCCACGTGTTACACCAATCTCATACCTCTAGAAGTACTTTAACGTAATAGAACGAAAGTGTTCCCTCCTTTCGCAGTTGAGAGAGTGTTTTGATGGATACAAAAGGTCAGACTTGCTACGCTGGGTCCATCAGAGCATTAGCTTCTTAGATCACACTATATGTGTATTCTACATGAATATGAACGTTGTGCTATATATTAAGAAGAAGTGGCGGAAGCTAGTGGGATCGACGGCGGCAGAAGCAGAGGAAGATGACGAAGATGCCGAAGATGCCGAAAAAGAGGATCCAGACGAAGCCATGCTTAATGCGCCGGCGAGAAATATGGCTACGATACCCTTAAAGGTCCCAGATGATGTCCCCTACACTCGACAGGCCCTATTCGACCTCCTGAAGTTCATGGAGTACTCTACAGATCGTGAGGTCTACGAGACGGCGTGGCAGCGCCTTCAAGAGAAATTTTCAGACCAGACGGCCATCTTAAACTACCTGAAGACCTACTATGTCGACGACGACGAGAAGATCGTCGCTAAATGGGCCGGCCACCAGACCTGCAAAACCCTCAGCTTTGGCTTACGTACGACCTCTTCCACAGAGCGTATACACCAGAAAGTCAAGGTTTACTTAGGCCACAGGCTAGGGAATCTTCTCTACGTAGCCGAGGCTGTTCACGAGGCTATTGGGGATACTGCTGAGGAGCTTCGTCGCGAGGAAGCCCGCCAGAAGACACTATTACTTCAGAAGTTCAACGGGCAGAAGTGGCTGGGAAGCACTTATCACCAAGTCTCGTGGGCGGCACTAGAGATCCTCGCGAAAACCAGGCAGCACGCTTTAAAGATGCTTCAAAAGAAATCCCCACGAGGCTACTGTACGGCTTCAAGCTGCGCCTGGCCTGTCTACACTCAGTACGGCTTAATTTGTGCTAATCGAATGGCCGATAGAGAGGAAGCAGACCTTCCTCTCGAGAAGGCAGACGTTCACGAAGTTTACTGGCTTGACCGTGACCTCTCACTCGAAAACCCGCTCCTCACGGTCCTCTCGCCAAAGAAGGTCACGGCGACGAAGGGGAGACCTCGTGAGACAGCCACATTTACAGCTGACGAGGAAGGCGTCTTTCAGAGTAGTAGCAGCCGTGGGAAGGCCGTGATGGGCAAGAAGACGATGTCGACGACGATTTCTCTGGGCAGTAAGGCGGGCGATAAAACGAGGGCGACGACGGCTTCAGTACAGCGTGTAAACTCGGCTTTCGAGCACAATGACTCAACGCTTCAGTCCCTGGATGAAGAGGACACCCGTGGCAGCGGTGCCCGGCGAGAAGCCGTCCGGCGAGACCAGCGGCTAGTGGTCGGGCTCACGAAGCAAAGAAACCGCCAGCCTCAGAAGCGAAGAGCCGAAGGCACGGCGTCGCCGGCGGCTACACCCTCAAGCTCACGGCCAGCGGCTAAGAGGCAGCGGACAGGGGCACGGAGGACTGTCAACCAGCTGCCATGCGTAGACCTAACGGCTGGCGATATCGACGGCGACGACGGTGACGGCGGCGAGGGCGGCGAGGGCGGCGACTCATTGTCATTGTCGCGCGCGACAGTGGCAGCTGACGCTGTGCCGTACTCGCCATTGGGAAGGACAGCAATAACCACGTTGTGATTTCCCATCCTTCCAAGCGTATAGTTGTTGTTGTCGTGCTGTGCGATGTGCTCGGGGCTTTTGTGTTGATCGTTAAGGATGACGCGAGCAGCAACATACTCAGTAGAAATCGCACAGATCCAGCCGACTGTGTAGGCCATAGCAAACTGTTGTTTCGGTCCCTTTCCATCTCCCTGCTCTCCAACGGTCTGTGGGCTTGCAGCTATCTCGACTTCTCGTTCAGCTATTAACAAATGCTTCGATTTGTACGTCGGCAAGATGATCAGTAGCGGTAGACTTTTGCTCATGCAGGGGATTGGTGTGGTCTAGGATGATGCTTGCGGAAAGTATGAGTAGTATTTTCAGTCAAATTATTGATGAGAATGCTGCTGCGGTGGCTTGATTTCTCGCTTAGAGGAGGGATATGGTGGCGAGAGCGAGGATTATTGTCTCGCCAGGCTTATTTCAGCTCCTGAGGCAACCGCGCCCTCTCACCAGTCGGCGGGCGACTACCATTTCTCCAATACAGACCGGTAAGAGGGCCTTGGCTCACAGCCCCGCTGGTGGGAACACCAGGCCACAAAACTTTTCCTTGGCGAAAAATTCTGAGGTATGGAAACACAACATCAATAGTTCAAGTAACAATAAACATCATTGCATACCCTCACATCACTCTGGCAGGGGTTGCTACTAGACTGTGTCCTACAAAGATAAGAGGTCATCAATTCAAGCTCTGCACAGCAGAGTGGTTGTGTGCGAATTGTCTAACGAGCCTGCTACCATAGAGCAGGCCTCGAATGAAGACACAGCGTCGCCGGTCATATCTCCTGCTTCACTATAACGCCGCTCGAGTCCTTTCCAGTCAAAAACTGTTCACAATTGACAGACCCGCCAGAATGACAGACCCGCCAGGCTCAGCCCCGCTGGTGGGAACATGGGCACTTTGCCTTAGCGAAAACTTGGAGGTGACACAACATCAATAGTTCGAGTATCGGGAACCATCTTTGCAGGTCCTCGTCCCATTAATGCATGCTTCCTGCAAAGGTGACACTATCTTCTTGGACCATCTCCTAGACTGCATGGCCCGAGTGATGCTACTAGTTAGTTGACACCTCAACTTCATACTCATCACGGAGAAACGAGGCCATCTCATCCCGGTGCAGCCATGGTTCGTTGGTTAGCTTATGGCATAGCGAATCGAGCATGAACGGTGTAATACTCGATGTTCGACCGATCCTATTCGGCGGTGTTCGTGTGGTCCTAAATCGACGGAGATTGGCGCGGATCCGTCGAACTGCGCGCTCATTGCACTCGACTTTAGTAGCTATTTCACGGGTCGATGTTTCACGAAGAAGCAAAGCTAGGATCTTCTTGTGTTTAAACATCGGTAGTTGGGGTGCCACCAAAGTTTTTCGTACGGCCATACACCCGGCTGTGTGATTGCGAAACAGAATCACTAGGAAGAGCGAGAAAGGAGAAAGCCTAGGAACGCTGAGCGCGGGGGATGCCGGGGTACCCAAAATCAGCTTTCTAATCCTGCAAGTCTAAGAGATTAGCCCAAAGGAGCACTGAGCCAGACGCGAAAACTGTGAACAGCCAGCCGCCGCCTGTTCTGTAGAAAGACATCAAGTTGAAGACCTTACAACCTTTTGAGCTGCGACGGCTTTTATGGGGCCCCAGCAGAGCAATCCTGCCTCTAAGCAGAGTTACACCATCTTTTCCGATGGATCAGCAGTTGCAGGAACGCATATGCATGCTGCCTTTTTCGGCACGCTTTGACTTACCGATTTCAGGATGGTCATCAGGTCTAGACTGTTACCAAACCACTTGTATGTCGCTGGGAACCTGGACAAGCTGCATATACAGTGGTCAGACAGTTTTGTTGATGTGGACGTTGGCGAGTGCTCACTGCAGGGTGGAAATTCCTAGCACTACCTGGACCTTGGGTCATGCATTGAGAACTAGCGCATCAGTGATCAATCCAGAGGAGACCCCTGACAGAGGCCAAGCTCTGAACATACATACGGTGGTGCATCTCGTGCCAGCTCCGATCTGATTATAAAAGCTCGAATGCAGCTGGACTGGTTCTATACCATACCGTTGAGTGATCATTACCACAACGCCAAAATGCACAAGTACCCCGACAAACCATGGATCGAACTTGCGCCTGTCATGACGCGGGACCTGGTTGTTGACCTCGCCCTTGGATCTGTGTTGGCGATCATCAGTCTGTTACATTTGTTTGCCATTCCAAACGGGTCTGAAATTGAACCTTTTGAACTAGCTACATCTCGTTTCAAAGACGCTGCATCTCACCTTGGCATCTTGATCTTGGACGCAGCTTTTGTGTTCGCTTTCATTGTAAACGCCACTGCCTTTACTGCCTTTTGCTGTGGTTTCCTGTGCTGGTATCTGTACATCTTGTGCCTGTATCTCTTCAAAGCGGTTCTTTGTAAGTTGCATCTCAAGCAGTTGAATGATTTAGTATTAAACCATCATTAGATTATATAAAGATCCAGCTTGCAATTTTGGCCTTGTGCTTAATCGCAGCACTCGAGTATTTGAAGCTGCCGAGCTATGGTGGCATCCGGACTGGTTGGTCTGGCAAGACTCGGTCAACGAGGATGTATACCCTCTCGGGACCTGGACTAAGCCGGGAAAGGTAGAAGAGGTTGCACATCAATTAAGCGATTATTGGGTTCAACAAAACGTGCTGCTTTTACGGGAATTTGCGCATTAATCGCTGAAGACGTGGAAGCTCGGACGTGGAGTGTGGGTCTACCTGGCCGTCCAATTGGCAGCATCACTAAAGTGTCCGGCGTCTTCCAGTATCAATATTATCCTTTAGACAAGACTCGATCACCATAGATGTTACAGCCAAAATTTCAGTCCTGTCCGGGTCGCCCAGCATTGCATAGATCCATGCTAGATTGCGGCATATAAGGACGATTTTGCTTTCGCATCTCCTGGGGAAGGGGGCCCGTAATTTCCTAAGCGCCAACAACCCTACGCTTTGCAACAACCCTTCTTTGTGTCTTAGGAAGTTATAGCCTGAAGCACAGCCAAGGACAATTACTGAGTTTCTTACAGCGGATGCCGTCGGCCTATACTCTGAAGGGAGCCAGACGATTCAATAGGCAAGTATTCAGGGATGTCGGGGCCGCAGATACGGGAATTGTGTGAAGCTCGTGGGATCAACCTAGCGGGCATGCCGAAGAAAGGCGGCCACCTGTGGATGAAGTGGCGGCTGGTTCATACTGACGGCCGGGCGCGATGTGCCACGGGACCATTTTGAGCAGCAGTGCAATGTCGTATTGTACAGGCAGAATCCCAAGTATAGAGCGCAGGTTGCAAGCATGCCGCGGTGTATTTGAAGCTTGCTACTAGGGTGCTTTAGTTTTGTTTAAAATATTATGACCCGGGGCTGGGATCCTGCCGCTCGGCTAATCAGTTGCCCTCCAGGTGATACAAAACGATTATCATATTATTGCCCCGAGGCATTTAACTCGGGACGAAATCGTGAGCTTTCAAAATTCACGCTAAATTAGTCAGTCAAGACTCGATTATGGCGAGAAACTATATGCTGGCAAACCAATTGGTATCCCGAGAGTTTCGGGCTGTGCTAGCTAATTACGACCTACAAAAACACTCGATCACAACTCAAATAAGGCCGAATCGCTCCTTCAGAAATGCCCGCTTGCCCTGCGAGCACGTCACAAAGATGCGGGCGCCACGGGCCCGCGCGAGCTGGACAGCCATCTGACCGGCACCTCCTGCCGCCGAGTGGATAAGGATAGTGTCACTGGCCTGGAAACAGGAGACGTAATGCAGCGCATACAGTGCTATCATGGTGACGTGGTGATCCTATTGCCGGGCTGGAAATCCTTAGCGGCTTGGGACCCAACTACGGTGACAATACAGGCACACTCTTCGCCAAAGTGGTAGTCTTAGATGAGTCCGACTGCGATGGCAATGTTGCAGAAGTTCAGCGCTAATGCTAGCAGCACCCCGCGGCGCAGCGGCAGCAGGAATCTGATCGAATCGACCGGGGCGGGCGCGATTTATCGCGCCTGGTCGGCGCCTTCAGTTTCCTTGAACTAGGACATGCTCCCTGCAGCCGCGCGTAGCCGACCTCTGGGCCGTCTGGCCGCCCCGTGCCCTCTTGAATCTGTTGAAGTTGAAATGGTCGCCGCCTTCCCATTGATCCGCGGCCGCAGTGTTTTTATCCGCTCTCCACGCGGTTCCGGTGCTGCTGCTGCTGCCACTCTGGGAGGTGTTGTCCAGACCTGCGTATATCGATATCCACCGAAATTCTGGCCCTTATATCGATATCCACATAAGTGGGAGAAATTATCTGGATATCGATATATCCAGGTAGATATCCATACAGCCAAATAGCCACTTTAGCAAGGTTGATATCCAGATAAACCACATATAATTCTTGTAGGCTAGAAGAAAGAACAAGAAAGTACCTTAATCTAGAAAGTCCTCTGCCTCTGTTTCAACGCTAAATTCAACAGCAACGCTGGAAATAACGCCCCTGCCACCGTGAGACTTGGGTACAATGATACCCTCGCGCATCCAGTTGCCCACACACTCAACCTTCGCCAGGTTCTCGCAGGTCATGCTCTCTCTATCCCATGATAGCGTACGCCGCGCCGATGAGAAGTGAGACTCGACGTCAGATGATTCAGGAGGGATTGAAAGGATATCAATTGCCATGCGGGATAACCGCGGATATGCTTTCCTTTGATCTCGATGTAGCCACCACTCGAGAGGAGAGCCAGTTATCCGGGTCGGTGGTGCATCAACAAAGGTTCAAAGTCATCAGCGTCGTGGATAGGGCCAGTAACAGCAATATCGCTCAACAACTCATCCAGCTCGTTGCGCTGCCTCGCAGATGAAGAGGACACATCTAGAGGCACCCGCAAGGATTCTAGGATTGGCGCGGCATTATATTCATCTAGCCAAATTTGCTGGGCAGCAGCAATAGCAGGCGCGTGCCAGGATTCTTGCCAATTCCGCTCAATGTATTTTCTTCGTTTCGAGGGATCGAGAAGGAGTGCGGCGGCATACACAGGTGTCTGGTCTGATAAGGTGTAGTACTTATTAAGTACAAACCAGCCCATATCGATGCAGTGTACCATGTGGGGATCATGGTTTTCCTTTGAGCTATAAAGCTCCTAAATAAGACAATTAGTTAGCCGATCAATTAGATGAAAGAAAAAACATCGCCACCGACCTTATACTTCTCGTACTGTCGCAATAAAACATCCATTATCGAGAGTGATTGGGAGAGTGTAGATCGCGCCCCTTCGGCCAACAACGTAGCCGAGGCAAACGGCTGTAGGAAACGATGCGTCCGTTCAATAAACTCCCACTCTGAAGCTAGCAGGATATCGTCTTGAAGCTCTCTATCATGGCCAATTAGGAACTGTTTTACACGGGATTGATACCGCAGAAAATTATCCAACAATCGATACCATGAATTCCAGCGTGTGGCATTATCTATGCCTAGTCGGAGCTTTATTTCATCGTCCCATATAGCCGAATGAAGCGTAGAATTACGTATCCAGACCGCGATGTTGTGTACTTTCCGTAGGGGCGCGATATGCTGCCATCCAGTGAAGTTCTCAAGTATACGATTGCCTCTTCGCGAAGCTCTTCTTCTCTGATGGGCCTCATCTGTTCTTGTTGTCTGTCCGGCGTCGTGTAAGGTGTCGTAGAACTGTGCAAATAACTGATCGCTTGAGGTATCATCGGCGGCATTAAGAGCGGCGATTAGTGCCTCTTTTGAAGACGCGAGAAGGAATGCTTGAAGGGATAGGTTAATAATGTGGGCGATGCAGCGGATACGGCGCTTAGAGGGATCAAACGTCAACTAGCAACCAATTAATCCTAATCCAGAGATAAGGGAAGAGCTATCGTACCCCATAGTCTTCTCGTAACCGCCGTGAGAGATAAGACAAGAAGGTATCATTTGAAGTGGCGTTATCCCCTACATGGTAGCCCACTTTAGAAGCAATGCCGTACTTTGCCAGTGTATCGAAAATTAGAGATGCCTGGGTTTCACCACTATGGCTATAGCGACATTCTGGCATCGCTAGCAGTGCCCTTCGTGGCTGATAATCCTGATCAACCCATCGCGCAGAGATGGCGAGTATCCCATGGCGATGGGGCGATGTCCAGAGATCAGAGAGGATATGGATCTTCGAGATGGAAGCTTCAAGAGTTGCCATGAGCTGAGAAGAATATAACTCATATGTGGCATCAATTAGTCGCATTAGAGCACTTCGGTTGGTCACTAAAAGGTCCTCTATAGCAGGATTAGCTGCTAGCATAATCTCTTGCATCTCATCCCAGGTAATTGCTGAGAAGGCAAGCCGGCGGCGTGTGATTAGGCTGATTATTGCATCTAAATACCGATCGCGGTCGAACATACGGCGGAGAGAGGCATCCGAGTAACGAGAGGGAAAGAAAGCATCAATCCGAGGACGTTTGGCTCCCCTTTCATCATCTAGAACATCGGAACTGCCCCCAATGAGCGTGCGATCGAGGGAAGAGATAATATCGGCATGGCACCGCCGGGCGTGATGCCATGCGTTGTCCCGCTTCCGATTCGCCCAGGGCTTATCGGCAGGGCAATGGAGACATCGATACATCACCATACCCCTAGATTTGCGCGCAACTTGGCTTGTGTCACTTGGCCAGTCTTTTTAGACCGATTTTCGTCCTCCCATTGCGCCTTATACTTAATCAGTAGGAGTTTGATAGAGGTTTTCAACCGTAGAGCCCTGCGGATCATATAGAGTTGTGACAGCCAACGCGTATTGTTATCGATAATTAGCTTGACTGGTTTCTTCGATCGGAGTTTAAGGGTGGTGGCGCGATTAATTTCGTCCTGTTAGATATATGGAATTAGTATAAGACAAATAGGATTTAGTAAAACCGCTTACCCTCTGGACCTTCTTGAATAAGTAAATCAGCCGATGGCTAATACGCATATCAACTACGATATTGTGTAACTTGCCAACTGGTCCTCTTTTGCGCCATCGAGCGTATTTAGCATCAGATAACGCTTCTGCGCCTGATAATTGCTGCTTGAACGCGTCGGTGTTTTTGCCAAATAAGAGCGCCTTGGCTGACAAGTTAATTGTGTGGCTAATATAGCGTCCTCGGCGTAGTCGGCTATCGAACCCAAGTTTAGCACCAATAACATCCATTGCAGTATCGTTGTTTTCAGCACTGTCGAGCGTGAAATAGCCAATCTTCTCTGGACTCACGCCAAAGGTGTGTAGGACGTCGAGAACCTCCTCACTGATCGTTGAGCCAAAGTAACGATGAGCCTCTGGAACCCCAATCATGATTTTGCATGGCCGATTCTTCTCATCTCTGAAAAAACAAGCAATACCGTAGAGGGCAAGCTTATTTTGAGACGTCTAGCCATCAAATGAGATATGAAGCGCTCCAGGGGAGTTCCTTAGCACCTCGATAACCCTCTGCTTGTGGCGGTTATACTCTTGAATAATCTTATATCGGACAGCCCTGGCACTCAAGTTGGCGCGTTGGATTGAAATGGAGGGACTCAAATAGTCGAAGATTTCTCGGAGGATGGGGTTCTGGGCGAAGGAAAATGACTGGTTGCTACTGACGATTAACTCGACTAGCATACGCTGAAAGTGTTGCTTATCAAAGCGTGAGATGAAGCTATTTGCGATATTCTGTTCCGTAGGCTTGTTGACGTCCAGTTTTAAAACAGATGCAATAGTCGGCTGGTTCGATTTTAGTGCGCCTTCGGATTTGAGCTGTGCTGTGCTCCTTTTCTCTCCCTCTGGTGCTGGTGTTTTGTGCTCACGCCATAGATGATTTGCCGCGTTCTGGAGACCTGAAGAGGTAAAACTCGCGATAATGGGACGATTTCCGAGGATACAGTACTTGCAAGCCCATTTGCGTAAGCCATGACGTTGAATATCATAGCCAAAGTCCCACAGCCAAGAGCTAGTATCACGAGCGCGTTCTGACCAATTCCAGCCTCTGAAATGGTGAAAAAGACGGTCTTCGAGCTGCTGCTGTTGGCCTGGTTGGCCTGGCTGGCTGGCTGACATCGTCAAAAAAAAAAAGTTTTTGGCAAAAACAAAGCAGGAAATCTGTAGAAAACGCGCTCAATAGGGGTAGTTTCTCGTATAATGTTATAAGATTAGCTGTAGGGGTGATCGACCTCGGCTAACTTGGGTCCAGGTACCTCGATTTAATAGGCAACTATATACAAAAATAAGTACTATGAACCGTACAGGGTCAGGGAATATCCCCCTGTACCTAAATCCACCTAAATCCACTCCATTACATCCACTTTCAGGTCCAAGTGTAGTGGATTATTACGTAATCTGAGGGCCGACAAGTGGATGTAATAGAGATGGGCCACTTATTTGTGGTCCACGTGGATTTGCAGTGTAGTGGGTCCGAGCCTTGCCGATGCAACATCTTCATGACTGCTCACACGCCCGGAATCTTTTCTCCGCCTTCCGCCAGTTCTCTGCTTTGATTTTTGCATCCTTGTCGTCCAATTTCTTACGAGACACCACTAGAGCACATTGCTCCCCTATTTTTGAAAACCACAACTATCACCATTATAATCAATGCAGCACTGATACGACTTCACCAGAATTTGTTTCCTAAGCTGACCAATGTTCGTAGTATGCCCTCTAAGGATGACGTGACCTCCTTCACGAGGTTCAAGTGAACATACAACAAGTCCCAGACCAAAGATGTTTTGAAGGTCAAACTGTGTGTCAATACTTAGGTACCCGCTGATGAATCCTGACAGGGTTGAAAGGCTGGCTTGAACAAGAGAACTTCCGCTGGGGTCCACGAAGGTATTGAGGACAATTTAGGCTGAGATTGCTTCTAAGGGCTTTCTGCTTGCTTCCAACTGATTTCCTCGTGTGCTGACGTACCCTGCGTGACTGAGTAGTATCCATATCGTTTCCGCCGCGCGACCCAAATGTAGGGAAGTCGCAACATCAGCTCGGTCAAGTTCGCGGTCAACATCATCCTGAATCTGTTGATCATCTCCAAAGTGCACGTTGGGTCGCATCAGCCGCCTATCAACCTGCAAGCAGGTGCTTGCCTGTCACTTCGCTCCAGCTTGTTTTGCCTTGGGTATTGCCTGTGGAGGAACACCCTTCGCTTTCAGAAGCGCAGAGTTGACAGCCTCAATGAATGGGGGACAACAACACTTCCAAGTCCGACGGCGCTCTTGATCCTTCTCCGTTCTGGCATTTTGACATTTATCGAGTCGGCGACCCGTAACGCATTCTACCTCTGTTTGGCTAGCAATATCGTTTCTATGAGATCGACATACGCGACGGCATGGGGTGTCTTCAACACCATCCGGTGGGGCCTCATTATGGTTCCCGTTCAGGCTGTAACAGACGTCTTGATTACCCATGTCAGTTATTGTAAGCAGCAAACCGAACATACGAACCAGAGATATAGTTTGGGTAGATACAAAGTTTTCACTCTTAACAAATATTCTCCAGCTTGAGGCTCCTAGCCTCTATCATGAAGCGGTTTCGACTGGCTTCAGCGGTTCTTTAGAATAGTTGTAACACCTTGGACCTACCACTCCAGCTCCTTCCTTTTACTACCACCACAACCCCCGTCGTCGCCAACTGTCTGCGTTTTCCGCCATTCATAAACCCCTCCTCTCTTGTCAAAGACTCCCTTATCCCACCTGACTTGCTGCATAGCCTGGTTCACCCCGACGTCGAGCAGAGAATCGCTCTTTTTCATCGGACCGTCACCCTTATCGAGGAAGCGCAAACGCTCGTCCAAAAGCAGATAGCTGCCAGCCATGCCATATGGAACCTGAGAGAGATCAAGAAATTCTGCCGCCTTCGTCGATTAAAGTTCGTCTGGATTTGCCGGGACACGTTGTTATTCGAGTGGTTCTAACAACTACATATATTACTTGAGGAGTAGGATAAAAACTCATCATTTATTCGGATTCATGTCTACCTCATCCAGCGTATGGATGTAGATGCATGCAGCTGCTAATATTATGCTAAACTCTGCGGGAACAGACCAGGATGCGGTCACCCGGCTGCGGACAGGGACCAACTTTGGTCGTCCGGACTTCAAGAGGATGCTAGGGGCAATGCCAGATGAGATAATTGACGGGTCCTAGCTTGCTGGATTGGAGGCATCAATGACGCAAGTCGGAGAATACTTCTGTGGGCCAAGTATCCTTGCAAGAGACATCAGAACAGCTTGCAAGGCTGCAAGTAGCCAGATGGTGGACTTCAAGTTCTGGAAGGAACACTTTTAGTGTTTAATCGCCCTGTATGGAGAACGTAGCTACAATACGGTTTCGATAAGGCTCGAACTTATTCGTAATGCAAATCAGGGACCAAGAATATGTTTAGCTGATTTGACGGGCGGCATCTTTTGTTGTCAAAGATGGGGCATATGCGTCACAATATATACACTATGTGCCTATGGCAAATAGTAGCGTCACTTTTGCACTAATAGCGCAGTAGTGCAATTCGTGACAATATGCGCATCAGTTCGGCCTTGGCAGTCAATTCTGAACACTTCGTGCACACTCTGGCTGGGCATTATGAGCAAGTATCCACACTGCGTCAGGATGGTAGTCAGCTCGTTAGGAATCACACCACTGCCACGTAAAATAGGTGATAGGGAAAACCAAGGTCTAATAACCTTACAGACACGTACTTCATCAGCCGACAATAAACTCTTTCCAAATAATATTTCAAAACTAATATAAAGGGTATTTCTAGGATAAGGCCAACCAATGCCTAGCTATGGCGTGGTCTCAAAGCATCACATACAGTATTACCGTAACACCGCTACAAATTTCAAAAGTTACGTGACATCATGTAAAAAAAGATGCTGTGGCTTGACTACCTTCTCCCCGTGGCTTTACACAACTTGAGTCAGTAAACTTCTTAAACGCCCACTTATCTTGATGGATATTCACATGCTGGGTAGCATGCGAATATTCGTTGATATAAGTAGGCGTTTAAGCTCTAATCACGCCTACGTTATCATAGGGAATTATATGGATTATGTAGCTGCGTAGCAGACACCTGAGTGAAGCTCGTTAATATATATTTGCACTTGCAGTGTACGTATGCCTCCGCAGCAAGATGAACCGCTTTAATTACGTTTGAACGCGCTGGGAAAGAGTGAGCGACAAAAACGCAAGCTTGTCGTTCTCCGCTCTCGAGAGATCCTGAACCCTGGACTTGACTCTTGGTTCTAGGCTGGACTACTAGTTGTTCCTCCGCCGATGTACTGAAGCAAGTGGAATGCTGAAACAAATGATGTCGAATCATACAAGTGAGATGTTTCAGGTGAGAGATTAGCTGACTAAGCTCCGAAGGCCACCGGATCTAAATTTGTAAGCGGCAGACTGGTAGTCCCCGACGCCTGTCGGGGTCTTGACTAGCCGATGTTAAGAAAAAAAGTTTTGGAAGGAGACACTTCCCATAATTAATTATTATTAACTATAAATACATACAGGGACCGCCTACATACATACTGCTGAAGAAGCGTACGTACACGGATTGAAAGCGAAACCATCTAAATACATACTCGCGGAAGCACCATATCAAACACCCAGCTCGTCTAAACCAAACTTCATAACACCATCAAACATGTCATCCTCAGCTAATCGTCGAAGTTTGCGCATCGGGGTCATGATGGAGAATGTGCAATTGGCTGACGTTATGGGCATGGACATTTTGGGCAACCTGTCCATGCGCCATTACGAGGGTGGCATTGCATTTGACCCCAGCTTCACTCGATGGGCCGATCATCCTGTCTACATGACCTTCTATTACATTGGAGCCACTCTGGATCCTACCGGAGCATCGCCGGATATCAAATACCTCCCGAACATTACTTACGACGACTGCCCCCGGGACCTTGACATTCTTATCATTGGTGGACCTCCGCCTACGCATCGTCCCCCCCCAGGCGGATCGTTTCATGAAGGAAGCATGGCCCAAAACCCGTGTATGGCTCGTAACCTGTATCGGATCTATGTGGCTGGCCAGCACTGGACTTCTCAACGGCAAGAAGTCCACAACAAATCGAGGATTGATACCTGTCGCGAAGCGCATGTATCCAGAGGTCGACTGGGCAGACCAGAAGTGGGTGGTTACGGAGAAAGATTACGATGGAGCGGACGGGAAGGGTGAGATTTGGACGGCTGGGGGTGCTGCTGCTGGTGAGTCGCTCTATTATGAGATGGGAAGAAATTTGCTGACATTGAGACCAGGCACTGAAATGATTGCAAAGTACTGCCTGGAGAACTTTGATCCCGAATTTGTTCAGCACGTGGCCCTACACTCTCTTGCTCTGGACGAATACCCTCTAGATCAATTTTACAGATCTTAAGCTATTGCCCACATAGATTTTATTAGAAACCGGATATTCGCGTACCCTCAATCAGATGCCGCTTACCTTTTCATGACTAATTATGCCGCCCCCTGTGCCCGAATTGAAAAACACTATGGTTCCGCCATACAAATAATTAACGTGACTACACCGACTAACATATTGCACTATGCCACTATTCCCATACACTCAAGGGCACTAAATTAAGCACTATTAGACCCAAGTGTTGGCAAACGTTGCCCACGTCGTCGCCATCGTGACCTAGCGAGTCGGATAGTAAGTCAACAAAGCCGGGCATCACGGCGACGATCTCGTCCTGCGTTTCCTTGGCGCCCTCGAGCCCCGAGTAGTCTGGGACCTGCGCCATCGTTACAGCACCAGGAAGACAGTATCTAATGTGCTAGGGTATGTCTTTGATACCGAATTAATCGATCCTATGAAGCAAATAGTCGATTTGACGAAGCGTTGGTGGTGGGTGGGTGGGTTAAGGTTGGTGGGCAGAGGAGGATATACAGGGTATATTGGAGAGGCCGCAAAAAGCACTATCGTGGGTGGTGAAGTGTTATAAAATGAGAGGCTCTGATTAGCTGCAGCGCTGATTAGTTAGAAAAGGTTGTGTGGCATCCGATTTTGGTTGTGCGAATATCCGCTTTCTTTATTATCATCAGGCTAAAAACCCTATATTGTTCTAGGCTGTGGTGATCTAAATCAGCCGACTTAGAAAGGTCAAGGGCTTAAGCAGGGGCTATGTGCAAAGTTTATCATATACTGGAAGCCTCCTTGTCAGTCTCCTAAGACACCGGAAGAACATCAGTGACGTTCCAAGCGTTGGCGAACGGGTCATTTTTGGGGTCCAACACTCGCACGTGCTCGATCTCCAAGGCAAGATCCTCGGCCCTTGCCTTTCCAAAGACTCGACCCGCCTACAGGGCAATGGCGAGCCTGCTGGGGATGGTCACATCCGCTCCGGCGCGTTTTGGGAATACTTTCAGTCCTTCGAGTTCCTCCTTAACCATCTCGAGAAGCTGAAGATGAATACTGACCTGGTTGATGGGCTTGACTCCAAGTCAGTCACTATGGTATAGAGCCATATTAACTTGGCTTGGGAAAAGCTTGACAGCTATTACCAAAAGCTGTGCCCGCCTGTGTACGCCTCTGCTATTGTTCTACACCCTTGTTATGGCTGGACGGCGCTGACGAAGTATTTCAAAGGCAATCCTAATGCGAAGGAGTGGCTTTCAGAATATAAGCATTCCGTGAAGAAGTTGTGGGAGAAAGACTATCAGAATATGCCCTTGAAGTCCGCCGACGCTGCCTCTTCATCGTCGACATCTACTTCCCAGAAGGGACGCAGTGAATTCGAAACCTTCCTTGATTCAGCAATGGAAGACGATGAGGATGAGATGGTGGCCATTGATGCCGGCACGGTTCCCTTCCTTGACGAGTACGAGAGGTATGTTAGGACTTGGAAGCGTGCGGATCCCCAGCTCTATCGAGAGAACCCGTATCTTTGGTGGAAGGCACACGAGAAGGAATACCCAAGGCTTTCTCGTATGGCCAGCGACGTCTTGTCGATCCCAGCGATGTCTACGCAAACAGAGCGAGAATTCAGCTCTTGTGGGCGTATGGTGGGCGTTTTAAGGACTAGGTTGGACCGTTGGAGCATTGGGATGTCGCAGTGTGTTCGTTCATGGAAGAAAGAGGGTATTATATAGTTTGGCAGCCCGGATAAGACTCTCCAACTCTCCCACAGTCTCTGGGGTTCACTGCCACGGTGTGGACGCAAACTGTCAGAAACTGGTTGTTTCCATCCCTGATGTTGTGGATGGATTGCCAACTCATCCAACTCCAACCAATCCTGGGTTCAGGTTGGTTGGATCCAACCAATCCTGGCTGTGAAAGTGTCCAATCGATCCAATCGAAGGGTTGGGTTGGTTGGGTTGGTTGGAAGGACACTCTGGGTACCGACCAGGTCTGCAGCACTGTGCACTACAACAGTCTAACACCCGCTCCCCTCTACTTGAATTGAGTAAGAGGGAATGTTCTTCATGATTCTTGATATCTACGCCATTATATGTACAAGGTCAGGACCCAATGAGAGGTGCGAGCCCTATTACGAGGACGTTGAAAAGGATCAGCGTAAGAAGATTGAAGAATACAGTTCGCTTGCTCAACCTATACGGTAAGTGTCAAGATAGCTAAGACAATTGAAACAATCTGGTTGGTTGCTCAGAGTTGACGACGGTGTTCTGATCGATGACAAATTCACCACGTAAGCATCCTTTTGGCACTATCATGTCAATGTCGCAGGCCCTGTCATCACGATACCCTTAAATGAGCTGAGCGTCCCCGAAGGTGGGAAGTCGAAGAAGCAAAGTTGATATGTTGAAAAAGTAACGACACACGCGCCCCCAACAACATGGGGCCCCAGCCAAATTCGACAAATGATTGGAGTTCTAGGCGTCCAAAAGCAAACGATCCTGGCCGTGGTAGTTAGAAGCTGATGCCTGAGGCCGTAAGGAGATACTGTAGTCTACCCCGCAAACGCCGTCATGTCCTTCACCACTCATATTAATCTTGAGCCGGTCCTTCATAATACGTACACAATGCGTACACCTCCTTTGCTGCCTACGGCGGGCACGACCGAGGCCGAGGTTGCAGATGTCGATGCTTCGGAGAGCGATGAAGTGATTCATCTTGACACCATCACGAAATCTCTAGACCTGCCAGACGCAGCGGCGCGCTCCAAAGACCGCCCATCCCCAGCAAGCTTTATACGCACACCACACGCAAACCTGCAACGTGAAACCAGACCAAAAAGAATTCTCAAACGAGATTCGGCGCCCAAAAGACGCCGTACACGGCAAAATGGCGGCTCAAGGCTCTCCGGACTAGCGAAAACGCCAAGCAGCAGAACAAGCCGTTCAGACGCGCGTGCCCCCTCCAGTAAATTCGGTCACGCCGTGTCTGCCGCGATAAGCGATCATTTGGTCATAATAGGCTGGACAAGAGATGGGACGTGTAGAAAAGTGCAAGCTTCCTTTGATTCCGCTGGACAATTTTCATTCAGACTTTACGATAGCCCTGACCACAGGAATGGGCGTAAGGGAGGGAATGCTGCCGCGGTTACAATCGAGGAAATTGAATTGGTGCCTCGATTTCAAGGAAAAAACCGTGACGAAGTCAGATCTGAGGTACAGAAATTTTTGGAGAATGAGCTCGGCTTGTCAGCAGATTGTGGAGAAGTCTGACACATTGTAGGAGGGGCGGAGGGGAGTGGCAGAATGCTCAAGCAAGATTTGAACTCAGTACAGTATCATTGCCATTTGGATCATCCATCGTTGCTCGCGTGCCTGAAAAGTCGTACGCCGCAGCGCAGCCTTGATCTGATTCTCTTCCTTCACTAGTCGGCAGAATGTCGAAAAGACGAGGGAGGAAAAGGAATGGACGAAACAAATGCCTTCTGACAACCACTGATGGCGTCTCATCGCTTAGAGCCTCCGATTGCCCTGCAGGATGAAGTAGTCCACACCGAACATCGACTCGACTCATTCTGGCAGCCTCCTCTCAGGACTACGGTGGTAGGGGCCTTGGATACATGACCGAATCAGATTTCCTAAGTCTAACGCTTTCTCGGTACAACACCTGGTGCCTCTGAATCTCTGGCTGCAAAAGAGCATACCAAACACCTTCCTCGTCTCCCAAAATAATCAGGAAGCAAGGAAATCAGGTAGAGCAGGATGAAACTTTCCATGAATGAAACAGTCCTTCAACAGAGTGAACAGTGGTAGGACCATGATCCCGAAACTCGAGGAAGCATTGTAATGAGAGTAAGTCCAAACAACTTCTCGATCCAAGTCCGCAGATCTCCGGCTGCGTTGGTAGTTTCGTGAACGTCCTCAGTTAGGCTCCACACAGCCAGGTCAAAGTTCTTACAGTACCGGTAGCTAGAGGGAGAAACTACTGCTCTTGGACAAATAAGGAAAAAAGAAAGCACGATCCCGGCCGGAGCAGTTTGACAAGGGGGGAGAAAGCAACCCCCGCCGGCAATATAGGAAACCCGAGGAAGAGACTGTTTTCCCTTATCTTTTCTTTCCCAAATTCCCTACCCGCCGTTGACCAGCCGCCATCCATGCCGGCTTCATCACTTCACCCGTCCACCGACTCGCGCTACATCAATCGCCTATTCACCCATCAATGTCGGCACCACCTCCAATTCACTTCATACCCATCTGCTCCGAGCTACTTCCTCTTGATTTTGGCTGCTGTCCGCTGACTTTTTACTAGCACCACAAACAAGATTGATAGTATATACACTTTGCTGCATCAAATGTCATTGGTTATTATCAAGAAGATTTGTAATTCGATAGAGGACAAGTTTCCACCTCCAATGCAGTATCATTCGCCATCATGAATCCAGTATCAATGTTCAAGAGTACAGCAAGTCCTGGCTGGCCAATCAAGACTCAGTTTTAGTCCGAAGCATTCTACTTTGCGGGCCGATTGGTTCGGTCACCCAAATTGGCTAGAAACTAGCGGCTTCCTTGGAACACGACGAGGCCAACGAGGGTTTGATACATATATCAACCGCCAAAGGAATGATAGGTGGACTGATCTGGCCTAAAATAGGGACTATCGAATGAAAGTATCAATTATTCCATTTTTCAGCGTGTAATCGTAGTTCATGATCGTATTGTTCCCTGTCGCATGCCTCCCAAGTCGCCTTCATGATCACCACCCGGCTCTATAGGATCATCAACTGCAGACGACAAATTCATGAATACGCGGTGTCCGAAAATATTTCCAGGGCACAGATACCATTTTACTATTCTAATGAAACCTCGTGCAAGCTTGCTGTGTGTCCGAGCCCTGAGTCAAAATTCTCACCCGAACTCAATCGCTATAACGTTAGTGCACTAGCGGAGACTTATGTACGACTTCTCAGGCTATATCTAACCATTGATTCAGCGTTGAAGACGGGAATAAAGTACTTTCAACTTACGCCGACCTTGGGTATTTTACATAACAGTCTGGCCCTAGGCGACCATTTTCTATCTCGTTCCTCGTTTTTGTGTTGCTGTTTCTCGCGCATCAACAACTTGAATTTTGATTGCACATTCCTACCACCGTTGCCCATGTTATAAAAATAGATTGCGTTCCCTAATTTAGGACGTCGGGCCCTAACGCTCCTAGACTCGGGCCCCGAGGAACAAGTTTCGGTCACACCAGGTTCATAGAACTTAAAGGAAGCTTATCCTGCAGCAGCATGTCGATTTGCTCTCGAGGCAGACACCATACCCCATCATGTTCCAGCGTGACACTGTATTTCCCGGTAGCAGCCAATGGGCCAACACTAAACGCTCAACTCCTACGTCCGAGGCTAATGTCCAGGTCTCCGCGGCTCAGAGATCGATACCCAGACCGAAGACAAACCCTCGCATTCCTCGGATCGACCTGCCTATTAATTTTGCAGATCCAGACGGCAACCGCCCCGCACCTGTCGTCGACGGATCGCCATGGAAGCATTATAGAACCGCCTTTGGACTGGAGCTCGGCGCTTACGTTGCCGTCGTTTGCAAGATCCCCGCTGCAGACAGACTTTTTTCAATGCAAAGTGTCTCTGGGCTGAGCCAAGGGGAGAAAATTGACATGCTTCGAGGTCTTAAGCACGAAAATCTTCTCCTACCCGAGGAGATATTCACGCACGAGAACACGAGCTACGTTATCACCGAGTATGCAGCCATATCCCTGGACGGCCTTGTACTGGTGCGGCCCGACGAGGCCCAGCTCGCTGCTATCGCAGGGCAGGTCCTACATGGCCTATCTTATCTAGCGTCTAATAGCTTGTCACATGGATCAATTACCAGTGCGAACATCCTCCTGACGAATAAAGGGGTGGTCAAAATTGGTGAGCGCTGCAAATATTGTTAACAATGCTCCTCACTAATATCTTCTTACAGCTCATTGTGAAGGGTGCTCCCCGGCTGTGGCAGAAAGCCAGCGAGCCGATGCGAGAGCCTTAGGCACAGTCATGTGTGGGTTGATGGGCGAGGAGACAGATGTCGGCGTAGCAAGTGAGAAGTCGAATGACAGTTTGTTTCGGCTGAAGGACCCTCTCAAGTGGTCGTCGGAGGCGATTGATTTCCTGAGTCTCACACTTGATGCACCCGTTCAAAAGCTGGCCGAGGTGAGTCATAAACCTTACAATCATCTCCAGGTGGATGTGGTTAACTTTTCAGCACCGGTTCCTGCGACATCCACTCCTGATCAATGAACTAGTTCCGTTGGTTGAGTTCGCAATCACGTCTTCGTGCAGGTTTTATGGTTTGAACAATAGTTTCATGCACACTCGGTCGAATGGATAGTTACATTGCACCAGGTTTGTCGGCGGGAGGTCAACTGCTTCGGAGATGGCTTAATCGCGACTGAGACTTGGTGTTCTGGATGGCCAGTTCGTTATAGATGTAGATCAATGCTTTCGCTAAGATCAGCAAGATCACATGTGTCACGGATCCGAGCAGGGCATATCGATTAGAGCAAGTTGACTGATTTTCCGACTATATGAATTGAGCTGGCAAAGCCCTTATTATATGCGAAAAGAACTCCGCCATGGTGGAGCCCCGAGCTCGTGATAACATGATAAGCGGATGGCCAGTTCCGAGTCCTATTCATTACCGCCTGTCCTTGACTACGATCAACATCTCCTACTAACTACCGATTTCTGATTTGCACTATCTTATTTCGAATGTTCAGGTTTGGTGTCCATAGCCTTGGAGTAACGCCAATACTCGATAAAGCCAGCGAGATCACTGTTTCCTTTGTACACCGATGGGCGGCAGTCGTTTTGGCTTGCTACCCTTCGGCGACCAGCCTGTAGGGCGGAGGCAGTTTCGTCTATCCACACAAAATTTGTCGATGTAAACAAATTGACCGTAGTGCCAAGTTTAATACCTACCTAGCCCTTTCTTGCTCGTCGCGTTGTGTGGCTATCGGCGCCGGCTTCTTCTTTCCCCAGGCTATCCGGCCGAGTGCCGGCTGATGGCAGACAGAGAGACATCAGGCTCATACGTATCGACTAACCAACACTGAATTTCCTCGAGATACAGGTTTTTCTTCTGGGTGGTGAGGTTAAGAATGTTCTGGATGGCCAAGAAACGCGTCAGATTCAACAGTAGTCTCCGGGGAGCCGAGAGCCGGTACGTGCAGCCAGGTGGAAGTCGACCAACTTAAGCCGACCGTTCATGAGCAGCAATTACAGAAATCGTCGCAGTTCTGCGTCAGTTCTAGGCCAGGAGTGCCAAGTCGGCCCAGCCGAGGTGTCTTCGGAGGTGTCCACAACCCGCATGATCATTCGTTCATATCTCCCAGCGTACGCGTCTGGAACTCTTTTTGATAGGTGATATCCTAACCAATCAACCAATCAACCAGTCACCATCGCACCAAATTGTCGGCAGCACTGACATGTACACGGCAGCACTGCCTATTTTGAAGCTATGAGAAGGCAAACAGGCTACCAAAGCCACTTAGCTCCCAGAAGAATGGCGCACGGCGATGAGAGCCGTGGGAGTTCGTTGGAATGGAAGGAAATATTTGATAACAAGAATTCTACCTTCATGCCCTGGTGAGAGAGCGAAGACCGTTCATGCTTGGCGGCCGGCCTTCTGACTGCCGCGTGCTGAATATTGATGTCGAGACGCCCTGATCTCTCTTGGCACAACGGTAGGATTTCTCAAAACATTGCAAGAACCCGATAGTTCTGCAACACGCCCCATTTGCAGCTTTAGAGGAACAAGAGAAAACCTCACTGCGCTGTCTATTGTTTTGAATGAGGCCTGTTGTAAAGTAGTGTAAACATCGAAAGGCTTATGATCGTTAAAACAGTAAACGGCTGATAGCTGCAGCTCACAAAGCTTGTCACCAAAAGTCTGGGTCCCCAAACCATTTATGAGGCCGAGTCGTGCAGGCTGTATTCAGCCATGCCGGCCCAATTGGATGAAATTCAAATCCATTTCAGCTCCCAGGGCCTTTTGCATTTCTACCTGGGAAACGCACTCGCGGCAGCAGAGTGGCGGCGCAGGAGGTCAGGAAGCTCGCCCCGATGCAGCGTGACGAGGGTCTCGCGGACGTCCTCGAGCGGGATCTTCTCGCGCTTCGTCTCCTGGATCCAGTAGCGGAATGGGCCGAGGTTGGCTTGCAGGGCTGTTCCCAGTTCCATACAGCGCTCCATGCGGTTGTGTTCCCCGTGCATACGCGTGTAGTGGGTAATTATTTTACTGACGTCGCGCAGGGGCCGGGTCGACTGTGCCGCCAAAGAGATACAGTATAGCCTGATACCATATTCCAATCATTCGCCCTTGTTGAATGTCATAGAATGGTGCAAATTGGTCCATGACGTTGATGACCAGCCCTTATTGCGTCCAACGACGAGGAAGCGGCGGAGAGCGAAGATGCCATCTGCATCGCCTGGACCAGGGCGCGACGATTCTTTTTTATCTGCACGAGGTTTAATTACAACTGTGCCGCAATTAGAAAACTCACACGATATCCAGTGAGTGCAGTGTAGTATTGACTCTAACGTACAGTACAGAACGGCATAAGCCCAGGTACTTGCCAGTTTCCTCATTACACATCAAATCTCAATGTCCGAGACCATCGGTTGAAAGGTCCGCCAAGCCCGAGGCTTCGGTTGGCTGTGAACATTGAAACTACATACAGTACTGTACAATACAGTACAGTAATGGCCACCGTTAAATTAGATTCCTTTCTGAAAATACAGTACCGAGGCGGCTTATCGAGAGATCGAGCCGCCAATTCGAGGGCAGGATGCGGTATTTTATTGGATTAGAAAGAAGGAAGCGGTGAACAGTCCCATACAAGTGCCTACAAGTCGAATTTTGTGATTGGCAATTGGTTTCCCATCTACGGAACTATTGATCAGCCAGTAAGATCATGAGTTATGGATCACCACGCATATAGAACCTATGCTATTGGACTGTGCCAAGCTACAGCCAATTAGATCAGTAGAACATCACTCTACTGAGCGAGGGACATGGGGCCTGAGCTGCGAAAGCAGTCATCGAAGACACGATCAAGTTACTGTACAGGACGGACAGAATACATTATCTGTCACTTGATCAGTTAAGTGAGTGCTCACAACCACCAGTCATATTTCAACAAAGCCTTGTTTCAAACCCAAGTCACCTCGACGAATAATTGACATCTCGATACGACGGCCCACAACACGGTGGTATCGCCTGAACAAACAGTCAAACAAGTAGGCAGTACAGTACCTGTACAGTACACTATGACTACTTAAACATATAGCCAAACAAATGGGCAGTATGAGGCAAATGTGCACACTGCAGTTCGGTGGGCCAATGATGGTATTTACAGCGGGTGCGACCAGTGTCGGAATACAAAACTAGGTCGAATTTCTCTTGTGAGTCTCAAGCAACAGCTGAAATGCTGAAAATGCCGTGGATATTTATAGCACAAATCGTCAAGTGACGTTCGGGCCCACGGGACCTTCCACGCTGCCACGCTGGGGCCACAATTGGGTAACCTATTTACCTCTGTCAATCGGCGCGAGACCGAAGGTCTAGACTCGGTTCACAATAAAAGCAGCGAGTCTTAATCTCCTTGTCGTGATCCGCATGTCCCGTACTTGCATTTAATTATACACTATCATCCGTCATGGAGCATTTCCGAGCTTCCGCCATTGAAAATCAGCTTTACCGAGACCGTGGCAGCTCTTTCAGGGGAACCGCCCGGGTCCGCTTCGCACATCTCCATTTCGGGGATCTTTGTCCCCGGGAGGCTAATGAAAAGGTGATAACAACATTGAGGGATACATTTGTGCACGAGGGATGTCTGCGGCTTGAGCCCAAGAATCACATACCCGCCATAATCAGCCGAGCGGATTTAGATCTCGCTATCCAAGCAGCGCTGCCCACAATTCAATCCGCAATCCAATTTCATCCAATTCAAGCCAGCAATTCAATCCAATTCGGCCTACCCGCAAGGCAAGGCAATTCAATTCGGGGCTCACTGGGAATTGGATAGGATTGAGGTCATGCATGTTATGTGTTAGTGAATGAGATAGTGGCTCAACCTGTGGCTTAACCTCTTAGCGCCTAGCCTAATTAGGCCATTGCCCGTCAATAACAACCACCCCGCGTCCCAGTTGACGCGTTTACTGCTATTTTTGCTGTTTTTGCTGTTGTTGTTTTGCTGCTGCTTTTGGCCCCGCAGCTGCCAACTTGCCTTCCTTTATCAATTGCCCTGATTGAAGCAATTCAGAGTCATATTTATCCTTATCTTCATCATCGTCACAATGTCTTCGGCACCCTCTTCATTACAGCAAACTACCTAAGGCAGTTCTAATATCTTCCGTGACGTCTTTAAACCACGCCGTTCCATTGAGGAACAGCTCGGTGGAGCCCTCGAGACAGTTCTGCCGGTTGGTACCCAAATCACAGATCTTCCAAATGCAACCTGGAATCTACGCCGCTTTGTCCTTGAGAAGCAGTTACATCGAAAAAAGACAAGGTCGTCCTAGATCCAGAATTACGGGATATTTCTCGTTGAGCTTGACTGCGACGGTAAGGAGCTAAAGGCAGCATTCTGGTCTTGTCGACATTGTAATGAGGCCGGAAGTCCCGAGTTATTTGGCGCCAAAGCAACATCGGCCTCTATATCTTACCTTTAGAAGTAAGTCTGTTTTAATAAAGTTATTTAGATATCTAATTGACTGGCCCAAGGAAGCACAGGATCCTCAAATCTTCGACCTTTGATACTGATGATACCAAATCTTCTGTCCTTGACTTATAGCTCGATGCTGCTTCTAGACGGCCTTGTCTTGGACATTTGTCAGTACCTTAATTAACGGTTGAGTGTATTTGAGACCTTAACATCGGGCTTACAGTTGATGCAGACCTTCCATTTTTAACAGTATCTAATCAATATCTACAGCAGGTCTTATGATGTTAGATGCCAACCTAGCAGCACAAGTGCCTTGGAGTAGGTCTACTGTTTGGCGGGACCTCAATAAGATCTTTGCGTTAAAGAAGGTGTAGATCTGTTAATAACTTCATAGAGCCGGGTGGTGATCATGAAGGCGACTTGGGAGGCATGCGACAGGGAACAATACGATCATGAACTACGATTACAGGCTGAAAAGTGGAATAATTGATACTTTCATTCGATAGTCCCTATTTTAGGCCAGATCAGTCCACCTTCCACGAGGAAATATCTGCCAGTGTGGTCTTGCTTACTTTGACGACCCGCTCGAGGAGTCTGGCTTGGAGGATGACTTGCCTCCTCCCCGACCACTTGAGCCGTGACCACCCTTTCGCGTCCACAGATAGGAGTCGTGAGATCCGTCGAGCTTTTTCTGTTGAAATTGAGTGTCGATGTCGTGTGTTCCTGTCAAGTTGGTAGTCTGCAAAGCAGCAACAGCCACGATGGTGGTTTGCAGGGCTGTGCCGGTTAACATGATCGAATAGAGCTTCATGACTTCTTATTGACGAAAGGCTTGATTCGATGGTTCGTAAAGAATCGTAAACAAAGGCTGAAAGGTCTGTAGATAGAAATAGATGGTGGGAAATACATACTGGGAAATAGATTGACGAAAGAAAGCCACCCGAAAGCCAGCGGACACAGCCTTATATATACTTATCGTTTGAGTGTAGAAAATCACCCCTTGTCAACAGGCAGCCAGCCATCTATCGGATGTAAAGACGAGCCGTGTGGAGAAGCATAAGTGGAAATAATAATACAATCTTGAACAATCCTATTCTCAGCTATGCTAAGCCAGGCAATGGGTAGGCCAAAGGCAGCGGAGACACGATCCACGCCACTTCCGACCGCAGCCTTAGTTGTTCACTCCAAAATTCAGGCAGCAAACAGGCCATGGCATTCAGCTTTATCGCCCTGCGATGAACAAAACGTACATCAATTTTATGAATTTTCAACTACGGTATATCATGATAGCCTATACCAGACGATGTCATCACAAAATGACATTTTGGTGCACCATGTGGAATGATTCATTTCCGTGTTAGGACCTTAGTGATAGCTGTATACCTCGGCGTGCGATTATTGCTGTCTAAAAGCCAATGGGGCCTTTCCTGAGCATAGTACTTACGTGGGGCAGCGGCAGTGCTCGGGACTGGCACCAGAGACTCAACAGTGTTTCTGACTCCCGGAGTGTCCGCAATCGGGCGCCTTGAGGGTATAAACAATGCTGAGAGCACAGAATGTGAGACCGGGTTGGGTGGGAAATTTTCAGGTGAGTTCGAGCAACATGACGATCACAAAAGACCTGGCCATTGATTATCTAAGGCTTGGCTTTGTTCATGACCCTTGATGGGCAAATGAAGGATATCAGGTGCCTGCGCGAACCGTCCAGGCTCTTGAAGCTACGCAGAAGCCTTTAAACTATGCGATTGAGGATTACCCGAACAGGAATCACTTGACGATATCATTAATTGTCCAGGTCCTGATGACGTAGACAGCATCGGTACTTTGCTATGTAGTAAAGCATTCGATATCCTGGCATGGCTAACAGCCACTCAATCATCTGATGCTTATGTCAAGTTTTTTCACCCTCACCATCGTCATGGGCACTTTCTGTAGTCGAGCCTGCAATTCTGACAGTTATTCAAACATTTATTGTCTCACACACACAATTACTAGCAGAGCAGAACAGGGCGATGGTACCACCATGACGTGTCTTTCTATTTATCTTTCACCCCCAGTCTTACCACTGGAACCCGGGCTCAAGATATGGTACTACACGTGGCACAATTACTGTCTTGGTCGGACGTTGCACAATGTCAAATTCTGTCAAATCAAGTCACATTCTGGTGCTGATGTTCCCCGTTTTCGTTCAAGAGATCAGAGGAATGAGACGCGAGTTTAGTCGAGCGTCGCAACCGTCATGTTACGAGATTGCACAACTGAGGAGTAGTAAAGGAAGATATAGATACATAGCCTGGTCAAGAGCCGAGATCTGTAGTCCGCAAGAACATATATTGAGCTTGATCCATTTATATGTGAGAAATAATTTATCCTCATTCCAGATTCCGTTCCTTCTTTTCAAATTCCTGCAACTAAAGCAACTACGGTTTCTCAAAATGTGCCAATGGTTACCTCCTTGTTGGGCGTGGGATATCTCATGAAATGGATTCTTTTTCTGCAATGGTTCCCCTAGCCTCAACGCCGCCGTTAGTAGTCCCCTTCAGGAAAACGTAAGCAAGCAAATTTGGTAACAGCTGAAAATGGAAACTGGGGAACTGAGGAAAGTTGCCACATTGGTACTAGCTGAATTCCGCTCCGGACCGACCTGAGAGCCTCCGCAGCTGCGAGTTGTTCATTCTCGACGACGTGGTCTTGATGATAATTGGAAGCCTAATTGATTCCTCAGTATCAATGAGAATAAGACCGTGTTCTCCTAGTCCTTCTCCAGCCCTAATATATTCAGTAATTCAATAGAGCTGCAGCCAAGCGGGAAAGCTTAAGCGGAATACCGCAGGGCGGGTCAGATTGAGCTAGCCAGACTGAGCTAGCCAGATTGAGCTAGCCACATTTCAATGCTAGCCGGCCATTATTTCGCGGGTTTCCTGCGGATGTCATCAGGCAGAAGAAGTGGGCTTGCATCATGCAAGGGCAAACATACCTCATGCCTGATTGCATGGGTTGACCAGTTACACTTTTGGTAAAATCTTTGCTCGCCAAGAGTGTCTTGAATGGAATAGATTCCGAATCAAACCTGGGCAAATGCCAAGATTCGTGTTCAATTTAATAAAGACCTGATGTTAGAACTCTTCCATATTACACTCAGAAATGTATCTTGATCTTGAACGGTGTCCCTTTTGTGCGGGATGAGTGATCTTGCATTTCTTCAAGCATACTGACATTACTAGCGCAACCGATATCAGCCACACGTTTAAGCACAAAATTTCACGACAATCGGTTCAGGTCTGTTCGTCCATAAATAATTGTATTCAAGCATTCACTTTCCATGAAGGCACATGAGCGTACTTTCCTAATCTTAGTCTTTTTATCTTTATATTTTTAAGCAACCGCTCTGTGCACCATTGTAGTGTTACTCACCCAAGGCCTGCTCGGAAGGAAGAGAGCTAACTACGGTCGTAATCGTTTATAACGCATCTCCGTTCCGGGCCGGTTGCTCTGCCACAAAACTGCTACCTCAAGGCTGCATCACTCTCAGCCTTTTCCGTAGTGATATCTTAACCTGACCTCTCTCACGGACTGAAACGTCTCGCGCCATTCTTTGCTATCACCATTGCCGCGGTCTCCCAGAGATGCGGGTTTCCGATTGCTCTCAATGCAAGTTGTGCAAGGGAAGTTTCACGTTTCGCGAGGGCGTCAGCAAACATATTTTTGAGGAAGAAAAAAAAGAGACGCCGTGGAGGGTCCCAAAGTGAAGACAGGTAGAGTCAGAAGTCTTCAAGCTATAGAAATTAGGGACTTTACGGAGGCCGCCTGACGTGTATGCTCAAGCTACCTTGATCAGCCAGGAGCCATTATTCGTCTCCGAGGAATCACGATCTAAAGCGAGTCGCCACAAGTACTTAAAACAGCGAACCTCTGGAAAAGGTTCTCTTCGTCTTTCCCTCTTTTTCCGTCCGTCAACAAAGCCACCGCCTCCGAGCTTATTCTATTCTACAGTTGCCGCACACCCTCAAGGCCATGAAGTTCTCGCCAACTCTGTGAAATCAGCCTTTTATATGACCAACGCATGGTCGCCCCCGAAACTTTCTATCTCGATTATCCAGGACTAAATCATTGCCATGTCGCAAGAAATATCGAAGCCTATCTTGGATGAGATAACCGTCATGTTTTCCTGCGAGACTTGCGGCAAGGCCTTCTCATTTGTCGATAAACTCCAAGCACATGAAGCCGATCACACAAAAACGCGCCATGAAGAGGCACAAGACGAAGGAACGTGCGCTCTCATGACATGGCCAGACCCAATTGCCGATCCTGAGTCCTCTGATTGGGCTTACGACCACTCCTCTCAAAACGTTCAGGAGCCTCCCATCGCTCTTGCGCGGCATCCCCAGGGTTCTGTGAACAACATCGGAGAACGCAACCGCTGCAGCTCGCCTAAGGCACAGTCGTGCATATCGAAGCCCCTGAGAACCCTCCTGACCATGTCAGTTCCTAGAATTGCGGACACTGTTGACTGCTCGGTGCGGCAGACCCAGCTCGACGCAACAGCAACAGACACGCTGTTCAAAACACACAGTGAGACCTCTACCAGCAATTTCCGCAAAGACCAGACACCTGAGATCATGCAAGTCATTCGGCTCCCACCGATTCTGCCCGATGGCAATTTCCAAAGAACAAGCCTTCCGTCGCTGCAAAAGCTGTTTGGATACGGAATGTTTGAGCTCCAACTTCAACGTCCATCACTTTTCTGTACCAGCAAGACCTCGTTCGTTGGCGGAACTCTTTGATATGCCTGTGGAAGGTTTGTTGGGCGCAAGATTTCAAATACTTAATCATTTTCATTAGAATTGCGTCTTGTGTATGACAGACTTACTGTGAGGTCTAGAATGTCAATTTGTCTCTTGTTTTAGACGGCCAAACCTGTATTCGTCAGACTCTTTTGGGCACCCAGGGCAGGAAGAAGGGCTGTCTTTTGTCTTGCAGCTAAAAAAAAAAAAACCACCAGAAAAGTATGCTTCAAGACAAACCTGGGAATCGGTGTTATCTAAGGTCCGAAAACGGAGGGAGATAACCAAATGGAGATGTATAGAATCACGCAAAACCTGTGACAAAATCCTGACACTGCTCAGCATATGCCGGTAGGAGAAGTTCAAAGTCCAAAATCAACCAAAACAATCCCGCTATTCCCAACTGGGAACAAACAGCTGCCCGTAGACAAAAAAGCAGCTTCGCAGCCTTTTCATTTGGTGGCCTGGGAGGGATACTACATAGTGTCACTGCCGCTGCATTTTTATTCTCGAAAAGGGACTTAATTTGCCTCGATTATTACTTAGTGGTTAGTCTGCGTCCTCTCCAGAATGAGTGAGAGGGAGGTTACTTTCGAAGCTTGGCGGACAAAAAGACGGATCTAGTTGAACTTTGACTGCGGATATACCCTATTACTTATTATATTAGATACGAAAGTCGGTGTTGCAACGTGGGACACAGGACTTCGACTTGGGTCGGACGTGATTTGAGCCACTTCAAATTGATACGCGACTATAGAGAGTGGCGAGACTCTTTTGGTACCTCGTCACCCCGCCGTCAAGGCAGACTGGTTGTCTTGCTTGATTACCCTCTATAGGGTCGTGCTGCTTGCCTCTTTCCCCTGGCCCTGCGGACGATTGTTCTCTTTGTGGCATGTCGTGTTCCGTCCGGATCGTCAAGTGAGGACTCGACAATGAAATCAAGCAGCTTCTGATTTCTTTTCACTATCGCCTCTGCACTCATTGCTGCGTGCTCCTGACGCAGTCTGTTGTGTTCTAAGCGGAGGGTCACCTGGTTAGTGAATATTGGATTGATGGACGCTTTGAACGCAAGCAGATAGTCTTGTAACTTTTGGAAAGGTTGATCAATGTCTTCGAGTTCTTGTCGGTGGAACGAAGGGGCAAGACGGCAGAAATACGTGTTGCATACCAGTCAGAAAGCAGCTAGGTAGCGTGGGAAATTTATAGTACAATGCGTGGTGTGTCGCCCGTTCATCCACGACATAGAAGAGATTAATCACTAGAGGAGGCTTCTTCGTGACTAGTGCAGGAAATAGGAACACAACTCAGACCGGCCCGAATTTTACCAGTTCTCTTGGTGAAGGCCCTCTTGGTATGCTCAGGGCTGCGCACTGCTTCGCCGCGTCTCATGTCCAATACCTGCTACATCGCCCAATCAATTCGCATCTATACAGGCCGGCGAGGACTCGAAAGCAGGCGACTGGAACATTACGCGATATTTCAGCTTCAAGACGAGGTCGGCACGGACAAGCGCTGCATGTCGACTAACGAGTGCACTCGACGTCACAAGTATGGGAAAATGGAGGAATTAATAATGCAGGGATAAGGAATGGAACGTTCTGCAGGATGAGTCGGCTGTCTAATCCCTTTTGAGCAATCGAGCCTGCATCTTGAGTAGTATGCCAAACTAGTGCGTTGTGATGACGGCGATGGGATGCTGGCAGACCTCATTCCTTGGTTGGTAGATCTTCGCGCCGATCGAATTGCCTTTGCATTTTCAAGCGGTCCATACCATGATTGGAAGAGCATGATGAACAGTCTCGTGGTGATAATAACGAGCCACATTGATGACGCCTCGCTCGGTCGCCTCGCAGAGCAGCTCTTCCTTTTGTTCGCATTCCATATATTGCCACCCAACGTCACTACAAACGACACCGCTCAGAAAACAGAGAAAAAAGCACAGAACGGGAAATCTACCAGCGGGTCCCTCGAACAAGCCATCCGTACGCGAGGGCTCAAGTCTGGCCCGAAGTATTGACGAGACAGGTCCTTCATCGAAGCGGCTTAATCGGGGAGTCCACAACCCGAACGTTCTAGTGGAAGAGCTGATCAGCCCTGCTAACGAGTCGCGTATCAGCCGTCATGTAAGATGCAATAGCGACAATCCTGCTCTCCCAGATGTTTGGAACGATCAGAAAGTCTCGGTAAAGCAGATGGGCAAGCCTCTGAATCCTGCGTCCATGTGCCAAGAAAAGTCGGATTTTGGCCGAATAGTATCCTTGATCCTGGGAATAGAAGGCCTTGGAGACCGAATGTCGAAAGAATTTTAGGGCTAGATTGTCGAAAGATAATATCGCTCGAGTCTTGCCCCGCAAGAACGTACATCGGGAGCAATCCGCAAATGGCTAACACTGACGCGTAGACTTGGCCAAATCAAGTATTATCTGCCCTTTTTACCCTTAGCCACCGAGGCATAAAAGCTGTATTGCATCCCTAGGATCTCGGACACTTCCGCCAGTGTCTTGTTCTCGTCAATGTACATTTCTCGACTTGTCGACCGTGCCGCCTCCCACTCCTCGGGAGACTGCTTCTAGCCAGTCTTCTCAGGAGAGATAGAGTGCATGTGGGCAGGAGACGGTGTTGGTGCCGCCGGCGATGGGGCCGTTGTGGATGTCATGATGGCGATGCCGAAAAAGCAAGGTGGGGTGCGGCGATGGTTTTGCTATCGTATGCGATGAGATTCGGCTTAGAAAGTTCGAGGTAAAAGAGTGGGAAGCGAGCAGAAAGATTTGGGCCAGGGTTGGGAATGGGACTGCATGACAAAGAAGCCGTTCGGCCGAACATAATTGGTGGTTGTCTGGGGCCAACCATGTCTGCTCGCTGACTGTGACCTTAACCCTTGAATGAGCACTTAGTCCCGGGCTCATGCGGTCACCAACGTGCGCATGAGAGTAGAGTAGCACCGGGCTGCGACCGCCTCTGCATCAACTCTACCCAGACACTTGAACTTGCTAGAGGCCTTAGCCAGAAGAAAATCTGAGTCGCTGCGTTCCACGTCATAGGGATTTGAGAGATTGGGCGGTGGCACGCTACTTTTGAGGCTGGAAAAGGACATCCAAGATGGCGGCCACACCCTGGAGACAGGCACCGTGGCTTTAGCTGTGCTGACAACACCATAAGGCATCTGGAGGACGTCAGGTTCGAGCAAGATCAGGTACGCACCCCAAGATGACCATGTTCCTGCGTGTGTTTCCCTTCTGTACCGAAGTAGTGTTAGCAGAACGGAAAGGAGTCAGCGCGAGGTGGCAATGGTTTGAATTAGACTTGGGCGTGGACCCAGACCAGGTGCAGCTTAGGGCATCATGACGAAGATTCGCCTGTTTAACCAAATAGTTGTGACTTCATATCCTGGCAGTATAGACCTTCTTCTGGGTTAGTCAATGTAGAGACATGCCGTTAAAGAGTCCCTTTCGCGTCAGTTTGATCTAGGTCTAAAAGTAGTCTCAAGGCCTAAAAGAGTGACCGAATAATTCCACTTCTCAGGACCATATTCGGGAATCTAAGGGATCCTATATATGTGATCGCCTCGGACTTAGTGACTCGCGCCATAGCACTACGACTTCCACAGCTGATCGATTCAAAAGTATCAACATGACTACTGACAAGATTGCAGAAAATCCACGTCTTCGTCTTGCGGATGTAAGGGCAAGTGCGTTCAAAAGGATGATACAAATGCAGAATGAAGACGCTAAGAAGAACGAGGAGAAGATCAAGAAATACGAGAAACTCCTACAAGAGCAGGATCTGTCCGAAGCTCTAGATTTTCTGAGCAAAGAGCAAATAGAAGAAATGGGATTGGAAGACAGACTTGCGTATTGTGACATGCTAAAGTGATATCACACTGTGCTAAAGTGCTAAAGTGATATATATCACCGTGAATATATATCATGTCACGGCCAGCGCGAGATGCAGCATGGGAGCTGGGTCTATTGGCGCTATCAACGAATATTCTAAGCTAAAGAGAAAGAAGGAAAAAGGGAGAGCGAAGCTCATGCGATCCCTCGACTGCGTAAAAGTCTTGACGCAACTGTGGGGCTCAGGGTTAGGGCCTTGTGACGGCCAGGGTTTGCTTGACCGTCGCTGCCGTCACATATCACACTTTTTTTCAGCTAAATGTGATATCACGATAGCTAAAGTGCTATCGGCCGTGTAGCATGCTTATCAGATAAGATTAGATAACCTTATCTACTTTTGTTGGATCTACTCTAATTAGCTTTTGCAACACCCCTATTGGCTTGTGTCATCGTGTACAGACCATCGAGGCGCACAACGCGACATTTCCAGGTTAAGGATACACGAGACATGTGAGACTCCAAGGTCGAAATGGTCTTCTGACCGTGAGAGCATTGGCACCGATAGGAAGCTCCTGACGGGAGATATCTAAACGGGCCAGTTTTGTTTGCATTACTTCCAATCTACGGAAAATCAGCATGTGTTGAAGTTCATCGTGGAGCTTTACAAGACGGGCCTACGCTATATCTCAGTGCTAGAAAGATACCAGGGTGCTCACGTATTCCCCCACACTTGCGCAAGTACCCTCTAAACAATATTGGTCGCATTTCATGGTCACGGGGATTCGCTTTTCAACCTCTCCCACGCTGGACATAGTCCTCATGGGAATTGGGAAATGGTCTCATTCTGTCAGATGTGACGGGTGCTTTGGGTTAGGTGCCTGAGGCATCAATGGTTGAATCATGACAAAACCAGCCCCCTTACGGGTGGGGTCCCACCAAGGAACCAAGACAAGACATCATCACAAAGCGTCAGGGGTCGGTTGACGCGTTCAAGAAATGAGAGTTTCAGCGAACCGCGCCACTCGTTCGACCGAATCGATCGATTTCGATCGAACGTTTGGGCCCGTTCGATTCGATAGCGAATAAAATTCGATTCGATAAAGACTTGGCATCGAATTAGTCTATCAATTCGATTCCCGTTCGTAAGATGTCCATCCCTGGTGTTGGAGAAGTAGCATGGATGATAAGTGTTGCATAGGCAGCCACAGGAAACGGTGTCACACGATTACGCGTGAATCGTCAGAACAGTGTTACAGGTCTGTTGCAGGGTCAGCAGGTCTAGTATCATACCTCGCCTCTTTACCTATAAGAAGGAGGAGAGCAAGAACAACCATGATGAGAAAGAGACAGGAGACAATCATTCCGATCATCATTAGATTATGAGTTACCGGTACCTAGTGAGAGCGCGCGGTCCGGCAGTCTGCTGCCTCGACTTTCAATATTGAATTATGAGTTCATCTTCAAAAGTTATCACTGATACCCTTACTCGATCACGGACTAGAGCATCACCCGATGATCTGCCCTTCGAATCATCTAGCTTCGACGTCATTTTCCGCACCACTCATCCAGAGAAGGCCAAACTAGGGCCATCTGGCAAACGAAAGACGTCTGGTCGTGTTATGTATGAATGCCTTCATTGTCCCCCAGATAGTCCATGGTCAAATGGAAAGCGTGGCAATGCTATATACCACGCGAAAAGGAAGCATGCCTCTATTCTTCAGACGGAGGCCAGTACCGTAGACGAGCACGACTCAGATATTATTACCCGGCCGTCAAAGCAGCCTCGGATGGACAATTTTTTTCAGAGTCGGCCATCAGATGCCACTTTACGCCGCGTCTTTAACCGACAGCAATATATAGAACCGATTGTCGGTCTTCTCACACGCCGTCGTTTACCATTCTCCGCGGTGAAATGGGATGAGATGCAGGATATCATATTGGCATGCAATCCGGCTATTGAGGATCTTCTCCTCACGTCCCGCGACGCGGCGATGCGTCATATTACCACTACTTTCGACTTATACCGATCCCAACTGAGAGCAAAGCTTCAGGCGTCCGTATCGAAGATCCATCTCTCGACCGATCTCTGGACATCGCCTCATCGGCATGGCATTTTAGCAGTATGCGCTAGATGGGTTGATAATGGCTATCGACTTCAAAAGGCCCTGCTAGCTATGCCTGAATGTCGATACAGCCACAGTGGCGAGCGCCAAGCAGCTCTAATGGCGGAAGCAATCGAAGAATACGGCATTGCGAAGCAAATCGGCTATCATACCGGCGATAATGCTACTTCAAACGATACCTGTTTAAAGCATCTCTCACAAATGCTACAGGATAAATACGGTGTATGCTATTTAGAACGCTGATTAATAGGTAGTTGGTTAACTGAGTCTAGGTATCTTTCCATCCCAGCCAGCGTCGAATCCGATGCATCGCTCATATCATAAATCTCTCCCTTCAAGCCTTTCTCCTTGCGTCCTCGAAAGAAGCTTTACGCGCAGCACTTGCCGCTGCTAGCGACGTGGCCGGCGCCGAGATGTACGAACAATTCTACTTCACACTATATGATATATCCGCCAACGAGCCAGCATCGCGGTCTGAAGGTTCGGGACAGCAAGAACAGTCTTTCAGTAAGATATGGAAGGGAAAGGCTAAAAGGGCCGCTCGGAAGGCCCCCGATTTCAAGGATGACAACTTCAGAGGCTGGCAAACCATCCCGGCGATGCGTAAACTACATAACATTGCGGTCTGGCTTCGAAATTCATCTATCCACAGTGATCTATGGGAGGATCGAGTAGGCTTGCGGCTCGGGGTCGATAACGACACCCGATGGAACTCTTGGTATAAGCTGATCGATAATCTTATCAGAAGGCAATCACAGTTCAAGCAATTCTTGCTTGATTACGATAAGGAGATCAACGATAATATCCTCAACTCATCAGATTGGGATTACCTTGAAAAAACACATAGATTTCTCCACCCATTCGCGTCAGCAACTTTATGGGCTGAGGGTAAGAATTCTACATTGTCGCAAATATTGACAATTATGGATGGTTTATTACGCCACTATGAAAAGAACAAGGTTTGCTGTCTCTTGATAGACTCTAAGCCCTAACTTGGCTAATTATCCAATCTAGGAACATTACTCGAAGCCAGAGACGCTTGATCGCCGTATCCTTCATTCAATTGAGATGGGCTGGTTCATTCTCGACAAGTATTATACGATGACCGAAGATGCGCCCGTTTACGCTGCCGCCCTCCTTCTTGATCCTTCAAAGCGAATCAGGTACATTGAGCGCCACTGGCCAGAGTCATGGCACGAGAACGCCATTGCTGGTGTCCGTACAATTTGGGAAGAAGAGTACAAAACTCAGCCTGAGACTGGACCTGCAGAGTCGGTTGGTGAGGTATGTGCTTCGCAAAAGCGGCAGCCGAACGAGTGGGACGCTTTACTTGAAGAGTTGGAAGTCACCGAGGATCTGGGCGATTGTATGGACGATCTTGAAGACTTTATCAAGGCAACACCCATTAAAATAAGTGGATCACCACTTCAATGGTGGTGTCATAAGGATCAGCGGAAGACTTATCCTCAGCTAAGTCGAATGGCTATTGATATCCTCTCAATCGCGCCTGAATCAGCTGATCCGGAATCTGCTTTCTCTGGTGGTCGACGTACTCTCTCCTGGGATAGAGAACGAATGACTTGCGAGAATCTTGAGGAGGTTGAATGTATAGGTAACTGGCTGCGTGAAGGCCATATCCAGAAGACTGTTCATGGTGGTATGGGTGTAATTACTGATACGGGTTTTGATAGTGGCGGCGATGAAGACTCCGATGTTAATTTTGATTGATTTGCGGATGTCTGACAGCATAGGTGGTAAAGTACTATAGTGATACCAATTGTTCTAAAGTGCTATAGTGATATCAATCGTGCTAAAGTGCTATAGTGCTACCAATCGTGCTAAAGTGCTAGGGTGATATTCTAGCACACTTTTTGCGAATATGTGAATATGAATATGAATATCACTTTAGCACTTTATATCACAATACGCAAGTCTGGCCCTAACCTCCTCAGTTTGGAATGTGAGTACCTTCCAGGGACCCACTGATGCCGTTTCAGTTGTCTCCACTCATCCCGGCCGCGACTAAATGACAGACCTCTACTCCCTCCGAGGCCTTCTTTAAGGATGAATGCACTGCCACAGTTGCAGTACACCTACAGGAGAAATAGCAATTTTGGGTTTGAATTAGTTCAAATGATGGCCCAAGTCTATTGTCAGCTACCAGCCTATTTTTCTTCAACTCGCACCCCTATCGCGTCTTGTCATTGCAAGGTCACTCAACCGCGCGAAACTTAGTTTCTACCTTCTTCCAATAGCCTCTATTATCGCACAACTATACTAAACCCGCAGGTCGTAAGCCAATCACCCTAGTTAAATACTAGTTTTTATTCTACGTTATATGCGCAGGCTTTCTTGTGTTGCTATGTCCCGAGGGCAGCCGGCTGCTATATTAAGTTCCCAGGAACGGGCCTCATATGTGTCTAGCATAGCTAGCTCCTGTGCCAGAAATAGGCCCTTGTTGCCACTAGGAGCAAGCTTTATTTAGTTCATCAGTATTACTACAAAGCCCAAGGAGGGCCCGTTGGGGTGTATATATTGTCGACTTGTGGTTTTCGTAGATGCCGCCCGAGGTAGAATTGAGCTCGAGACGGATAACTCTATCAAGAGTGTAGGTGCCCTGATCCGCATGCTAGCTCAGTCTCGACCAGGACTGAGTGTCACTGAGCCTCGCCGCCGAATCAGTGCCGTCCAGTCCTGATCTTTTCTGATCTTGGTTTTCTCGTGCAAGTGTTAGTCAGTAGCAATACTAAGGCCATGCAGTCTAGGAGATGACCTCAGAAGGTGACCCGGCGCGTTGCGAGGCAAAGGAACTCGCTGCTACGACATACATATTATTACAAGCTTTCCAAGTACAGATCATTACATATCACTTGACCATTATCGACGAGTCTGCTCTGTCAGTGATGGTGGTGTGGGTCAGTGGCTTCTGTGGCTTGGTAGATCACTGGTGTAGCCGCAGAGGTATCAAAAGTAAGCAGGGACCTAACAGAGCCAGAACTGCTCACTGTGTAGACAAATGTCATCAAGGGGAGACTTGAGAGACCAGCCAGATATGATATTCTGAATTTGCATGCCAAAAGGTAACGCACAGGGGGCAGATGGGGAGCCATGGCGCTGGACATCCGTCAAGTTGGAAAATATGGATACCTCCAACAGGAAGAACGGATCGGCAATCGAAGCATTTTGGCCGAACCATCTTGAAACGCGCCGTAATCAGCTTTAGCTCGGTGGGGCGTAATACTGCTTTACAGGCCGAGTTGCCTCCTCCCATCTATAAAAGCCCCACTCGCTCCTCTCCAAAGTCCTTTGCACTTCTCAGTGTTGCTAGTTTCCAATGATCCTTCCCCTATCCTCGGTGTCTAACAGTCTTTCATAATGCCTTTGAAGTTGAACTTTCAGCCGCCTTTTGATCGCACCGCATACTACAAGGCAAAAGAAACACCACCTCGAGGAAGATACTGTCACAGGCATCACGAGGGACCCTCAAACCGACCACTCCATGACACCAATGAAGAATTTCAAGACATATCTCATTCATTCCACACTCCCCTAGGTCGCTCGAAAGACATATATAATCTCACCACAGATGTATTAGCGCCGGTATCACCGGAAATCACCAGCACACAAGTTGTGACGGAGAGCCAAGGAAATAGAGGCGGTACGATGTAGCTGCCCATTCCTTCTGAAGACACAAACTAATCCTGCTGTCCAGAAACGAGCAGCGGCTACAGTGAGAAGGACCTCGAAAGCCAGAGCCGGTCCTCCAATCCTGGTGAAGTGGGTGAATACCATTCTGACACAAGCGAGTCGGCCAGTTGTAAGAAGGGACATCAGCACTCTCGAAGCCGGCTTTGCTTTAAGCTATAATTCCGCGTCTGTCCTGCCTGCGTCCGTCGAAGCATGTAGCCGCGATGCCCCTGTACATGCCAGAATGCTTGAACATGAAGAAGAACCCGGACAAGACACACAGGATCCCAGCAGCTCGCCGTTGGCGGTCTCCCAAACTCACGGCGACGGCAGGTCTTCAGTAGGTCAAGAAGAACGTTTGGCTAAGGAAGCTGACGATACCCTCCATGGTCAATGGCCGGTTGCCGAAATCATTGGAGAAGAAGTCAAGAATGGCGAGTTGTACTACCTAATAAGATGGGAGGACAACTTGGAGCCTGCAAGGAACGTAGCACATCTCAAAGCTGTGGTCAAAAAATGGAATAAAGAGGTCCTGGCATTACGGCAGAAGCTTCATCTTCCTTCGGCGACCGCAGATACGCACGTCAATGGGAGGTCGTCATTGGATCGAGGGGAAGATTTATCGAACAAATTCGACGATACAATGCTGTATCAGTGGCCGGTTTCGAAAATAGTTGGAGAAGAAGTCTGTGACGGAGAGTTGCATTACCTGATGAGATGAGAAGATTCCTTAGAGCCTGCAAGCAACATAGTACACGAAGGTTTAGTCCAAGACTGGAATACCAAGGTCAAAGAATTACGATGGGATCTCCAAAGTCCTTCGAGAACCAAGAGGCCACGAGGCGCAGCTAGCGATGCAGGGAGGACCAAGAAGAGTCGACATCTCAGCGGCAACAGTAGTTTTTAGGCCATGGTGGGGTTTCTCCACATCCTCCGACGAATGCTGTTCTGAATTTCATGTGTTATATATTTGAGAATTGCTCTATAAGTCTCCTGCCTTTCGGGAGAGATTGGACCATTGCGTAAGGCGGACCGATGAAAATGGCCGAAAAGGTACAAATCAGACCCTGAAGTCCCTTTTTTCACGGCTTGCCATCCATGAGAACGCGCGCTTGAGCAGTACCCCGGGAACAGGAGATACTGAAGAAGCAGAAGTCAAGCTTATGAAGCTCAGGCGTGAGGCTGAGGAGGCTTTACGAGCACATTTCTGGAGATATCCTTAGTTCTGGGTCACAAGACAGGGAACCACTGTAGTCGAACGTATCTGGTGCACGCGTCGTTGATGTACGAAGGACTAGGCAAATGCGGTCAGCTAGGAGGCACTCGGTTGGCGCCCTGAGATGACTTACTACTAGGGAGAGAGGTTACAACGTTTGTAGATATGTGTACGCAGACTAAGAAATCTGATCTGACCTTTTCTGTAATTATACAACGCTGGTTAAGGGTGACATCACAACGTGGTTGATCTTAATTCCCCACAACCTCCGCCTGAATTCACCCTCATATTTTCTAAGAAACCCGAGGGAATAGCCCCGTCGTTATGACAAAATAATTCAAACTGCCTCCACCGCTTAAGGAAAATGGGGGTTACCCCGAGTTTGAGGTCGAAAAAGTCGAAGCTTAGACCAAGAGACGGCTTAGATATCAGGCTAGACGGAAACAGTTCGATCCTGTCCAAACGTGGTACGCCGACTGGAATTTCAAAAAGACTGCCAAAAAGACCGCCACTACACTTGCGCGTTCTCACACCACTCCTGCAAGAATGGACTCGAGCTGTGGCTAAAGATCAGTCCGCTAAAGACAACAATGACGACGTCATAGCATCGAAGGTCAGTCACCAAAGGAAGGTAAGGCGACACAGATATCGCTGGCCCGCACAATATCTATTGCATGAGGCTTCCAGGGGGTCTTGTTCCCATCTGCTTCCCTCCTTCGGAGTATTGCGACGAGCACTGGCTTCTATGTATTGTTGACTCTACTAGCACCCGCGTCTAGGATCCGATGACAACTAAGAATACTATATAGGCTGTTTTAAAAATATTATCTAGCCACTAAAATCATGACTTTGGGACAATAAGGAAGATGGCTTATCTATAAGTAGAAAGTGTCGTCACCGGGCTCTCCGTGGTTGTAAATGCTGTTTGCCTTGTTTTAACTACGCTCGGCGCCGAGGTGTGGCTACCTGAGATACAACAAAGCTTCCTATAGAGGGACGTCTTAAAATTTATATTAAGTTTAAGGACCGGGGCCCCGTTCCGCATCTCTTGGGGAATTAAATTTGAAGATAATATAGTCTTTTTAAAAGGGAGCAATTCGAATGACAACGAAGTGTGGAAGGCCCTCTGTAGCAACACCTAGGTATCCATCAGCTACGAGGCGGCCACTAATGCAATCCAACATCAACGGCTACGCCTTGACAAAGCGGCACGGATAAAGAGGGATCGGAGAGAAATAATCATAGCATTAGGTATTTGCATTGGAAGTATACTAGGCTGTTTGGCTACGTTGGCCTCGACATAGAAGCACCAGCTCGAGAGGCTTTAGAAAGACAGCGAGAACCTGGAAAACGTTCTTCGCCTGCTTGTTAGAGCGGATAAACATTTGCTCAAGGTGTCTTTATCGGCGACTAAGGGAGTTCCGCCTACTGCATTACTTTAATCCGAGACTCGTGATCGATTGCAGGAAACGATGATCTGCCAAGCGCGTGGTGAGTTGATGGTCAAGACACTCAACATGACTGTTAGTGCAGTGAGTGAAGCTGTAGAGACGCTTCGGACTGGGCAATGAATGGGAAGAAATCTATGCTCCAATATAGTTATCATGTGCCCAATTTAGGACACTTAAATTCTTGAGGAATGTTGGGAAAGCCGGATCACTAAGAATGTGCACTTGGCTTTGGCATCAAAAATAGAAAATCGGTCCGCTAAAGATTGTCGCATCACTGGTCTATATACTCTAGCCCAGCCGGCTGGCGTATAGCTATGCCATCCTGTGGAGAACTACATGGTAGGAATACTAACTCCCCCGCACTCGACCCAGCTTTGGGAAAAGCGAACGTTGCGTATACTATATAGTTGTCAACATATATGGCGTTCGGGAAGAACACAACCAGTATATCCAACATCGGCGGCATGCACATGCCGGTAAGCGCGGGGATGAGGAAAATTCCCAACAACAGGATTGTCCAATTCGGATCTAAGGATACGTATGGAGCTTGATCACGGACTTAGAAGACTTAACTAGGTAACCCGGTTCTCGGGAATGACAAGCTGACCAAATAAGACAACATGTGTCTTGAGAGGTGCAACCTTGATCAATGCCCGCTAGCAACAATCTCACGACATGTAGCTTACTCGAGGCTGGCCAATCACTGCATTTGGTCAAGAGTGGCCGAATGCTATACTGTGGCTGACTTGCCGCCGCCCATGTGGCTGAAAACAGTTGTACGGCATCTTGACTAACTATTCTATTGGTTCAGAACTTGGTCTCCACGAGCCCATAGGTATTCGCGGAAGGGTCTTTGTCTTTTCAGGAACAATAAGGATCCGTGAATATCTTCACTCACTGCCGCTTTTGCCACCCTTGCAGATGAGCTCTGTGACGGAACGGGTCTTATATACTGTTTGAATGTCCATTGTATCGACGGGGGATTCTGGTCTCTTGACCAGAGGGTCTATTATTAAGCAGTAGGGTAGATTCGTGTTGCATGTAAAAGACGAGCCTTATTCATACCCAGGTAACTAGAGCTCGGGGTAGACTCAGCATCCACAAAAACATGGAAATTTGAGATGAAACAAATTGGAATTATCTTCCAACAACCTTGCCTTTAGCATTGGAAGCGGACAGGCAAACCAAAGATGAATAGTTGCACTACAAGAAAGTTTGTGACGTGTAGATCCTGTTTGTATGAAGTTCACTGGCGTTGAGAGCCCCTCTGCCCTGCTGAGTTGCCCGTCTAATAGCTGCTGTTGCCATGTGCCGTCCATGCTACGAGATGCGAGGACCTGCAGATGCACGTCACAGAAGGCGCCACAACGAGAAGTGGATTCAGTGCGCAGAGCTGCAGGGGAGAAAGTCTTCTGGGGTCCGGCATTTCACCTGCAAGCAAATGCGGAAATTGCTGTCGTGTGTCGTATTTATACGAGTGGTTTCGTTTCTAATCCCCATTGTATTTATACGAAGTACGAACATGCCAGGCTTGGGCGGAGGCTCGGGGGAGGCTCGGGGGGCCGAGCCTCCGCTGTGCTAGCGGTTCTTCGCAACGAGCTCGGATTAAACGCAGAGAAGCCCGGGGATTTGACGGCCGACGCGGATCGACAGAGGACGGCTCATTCGAAAAAAAATTCTTCGAAAGGTACGGGCTCCCCTCTGTCTCGTAATCCCCTCCCCTCGAGCGAAAGGAGTTTTGCTGATATCCACGGCACTTTGAAAGCCTGGGTTTACGAATTTTTCCAGCTTGATCCTCCAAGCAGCCTGCCGCTATATCACTCATCAACGAAGCCTTTCAGGATGTCCCGCGTCATCCCACAAGATGCCGCTGCTGCCGAATCCGTAGTTGCAAAACATGCGAAAGCTCCAGGCCAAGACGTTCTCTACGGCAGCACCGATTCCTCGGATGAGGCTTCCGTTGATGATGTTCGTGGCCGCCTTGGATACGAGTCCCAACTAAGGCGCAACCGATCCACAGTCCACGTTACTTTCATGGCGTTCGTTTTGGGGGCGAATCCTTATGGGCTTGCGACCACCCTGAATTATCCTCTCATTGGCGGAGGGCCTGTCAATATCATTTGGGGTTGGTTGTTGGTCGTCCTAATCGTTGTTTGCGTCGCTGCTTCGCTGGGAGAAATCACAAGCGTTTATCCAACTGCCGGGGGTATAGCGGTCCCTTCACCACGAAACCCATCTTCCAGTGCCACATCACTAACTTACTCAATCCCGTGGCAGGAGTATACCATCAAGCTGGAATGCTGAGCCCCCCCAAATATCGCCCTCTTGCAAGCTGGATATGCGGCTGGTACTCGTGGGTTGGAAATATATCAATTACTCTCTCGGTGAACTTTGGCACGGCACAATTCTTTGCTGCATGTCTTAACGTTTTTGAAACGGAATCTGGCATTGGCGTCTTTCCCAACAAAACATACCAAGGCTTTCTTATATTCGTTGCCATGACCCTGGTTTGCAATGCCGTGTCTTCTTTTGGTAACCGGTGGCTCCCTTGGATTGACGTAAGCTCCCCCTAGTGCATAGAACAGTACCGATGATATCTAACTCGCATCAAACGCGCGCGGCAAGAACACAGTGGAATATATGTCCAAACAAGTCAGGCTCAGCCTGCATGTCGGATAATCTTTTTATTGGTTATCGCTTGATCAAGATTCGACCATCTGAACCGACAAACATCCTGAAGAACTCTGTATGAAAATCAAGGTATCCTGAAAGGATATCTAAGTGCTTGTAATCTTAAAAAGGGTGCTAGTTTAGCAGTTTACAGAAAGGAAAACAACGGTGGGATATTGTACAATGGGAGAAGCATGGACCAGTCTCTTGCAATGGTGCAAATTGCTCAATGATGAGAAGAGATGACATATTGGAGGTATAATGGCTGATTATGGTTTTGAATCAGCCTCTGCATGAAAAAGTCTAGGGTTCGACACAACAAACGTGTCGAAATACTCAAACCAGATGGCAGGAAACTGTCCATCATCACATTAAAAGGAAAAGAAAGAGGCACGTGTTGTGGGATTTCCTTGGGGGGTTCGTTTAAAAAGCTTAGTGTGTATCCAGTAATACTCTTCGCCAGATGGTTTGAGGTTGTTGGTCTATAATACTTGGGCTGGATGATAAGGCAGCACAAGAGGCCTTGATTGTGGTCGAAGTTGAAAGCAGTTCTAAGACTGAATCATAACTGCTATCAACTCATAATAATGCATGAAAGCACCGATCATCGATATCTCCTCGAGATTCACCCAGGGAAGCTTTGCAAGTATCAGAATTGATTTTCCATCATTAAATAATTGAACCAGGTATAACCCCAATCCTTTAATCTAATTTAAAAAAACAGATCGTGTTTTAGGTCTTAAGGATAACTTTCCTTACGCCAAAGCCATTTTTAAAGAACGTTATAATTGTGGCGGTTGTCACCACTAGACGGGCTGACACCACCACAAGGTGCTGGCAGGGGGGCTGGCCCCTGCGACAGGCACGGACCACGGTTATTAAACTTCTCCAACGCGTCGCACATCGCGAGTTTCTTTTCTTTCTTCTCCCCTCCTCAAGCTTAGAATCTTCGTACGTCAATGTTGGCCCGGGAAGATCCGACCACACCCACACTCCCGCATGGGCTCCTGAGTTGAAGATGTGACTCACCAGCGCGTAATTCTAGGCTGGTTGAGGGCGCGGGTAATCGCCCGCAAAGCCTCGTTTTGCCCAACTTGACTTGCTCTAATGGATGATGGTTGTCGAGCGTGGCAACGAGCGTCGCCCAATCACGTAGACACCGTTCAAGACTGCTCGGTCCGCCCCGTCCGGGTCCATACTAACTAGCCCAACTCCAGATCCTGCTGAGCGATTAAATCAAACTGTCCAGCCTGAATAGAATTATGGTGTTGGGTGGTCGCTCGCTACCAATCAGAAGGGCCAGATCTGCCAGGTCAAAATCACTGGGGAGCAGCCGTCAAGCCGGCTTGCTAGGAGGGCCTCCCGTTAGGAAGGAAAAGAGAGAGCTGGCGCTCCGCATCAGGACGTCTTCAGGCAGAGAAGGTCATGCGTCCGTGCGGAAAAACCATGCGTCTACGGCTGTTCTCAGCTGGGGCATGGGTTATTGGTGTTGTATGCAGTTGACAGGTTGGAACAGCTGGTTGAAATTCGCGAGCCACTAACAGGGTCACAGCGATTTTACCTGTAGACAAGATAGATCTACCCATCCTGAGTACTCGTTATGTTCAATCAATCTTCAAAACGGACCTCGATAGTACAGGCTCGTGCGAAAGGCTAAAAGTGGTAAATTACATCGTATCAAAGCTTAGCTATCATCAGCTGATACTTGGGCAGGGATCATGGGGTGGAGAGGTCGCAACGTCTCTTCAAATACGGATCCGTACTCCCCACTACGTCATTTGCGGCGCAAGAAGTGTTTCCACATTCTACCCCAGATTGTGAACACATACACCACTCTGTCGTCGACAACATTCTTGGGCACCATGTCTTCGTTGCCTCTTGCAAAGTAGGTTGCTAGAGTTAGGTGTTTGGTAGCGGCCGCCGGATGAAACGCCGAAATTGGGAAGTTCGTCGCCAAGCTTGACATCGACGGCCTTGCCTGGAACAAAGAAACCCTAAGCAGATACCTGCCGATTCTTGCGGAGCATTGCTAACATAGATAGCGCTTGAAAAAAATCCACGACCACTATGACACAGAGAAGCCTTCACTCGCCTTTTACCTAGCAAGCGATAACCCGAACCATTACTACGCGTCTAGTATTACGGATGACGAAGTAGAAGATCATCGAGCCATCCTCTAATTGTTTAACAGCTCGTCATTGAGCCATCGACTCTGATCAGTGGTGCCCTTGAGTCTCTCGAGATCTTGTGGGCGGAATGGAAGCTGCGATTGAAATATATGCGGCTGCATCTGGGCTGTGAGATCTTGAGTCAAGTCGACTGGGTCCTGTTGATTGGTGATATGGGAAGTTGTTGTGATTTGAACCTTGGTAGGACCCAGGCACTGTATCTGTTGTGGTGATCGCTGTGCTGGAGTGGATGCTGTCCATCCGCGGGCAAGCGATTCAGGAAATGTCGCGCCTGGAGAGGAGGGTATGTCTCTAGCCTTTTTCTCTCAGTTACTCGCGCCACAATTACGGCTCGAAGTGCCACATGTGACCAGCGTCGACGTATTGCCATTAGGTCCGTCGGAGTGGCCGTGGCCACCTCTTTCAGAGGCAGCATCGGCGACTGAAGGAGTTTGATTCGAGCTGGACTCGGTGTAGGCTCGAGACTTTGGCAGCTGTTGTGAGAAAGTCGGAGATACTTGCTCTATGGGGTGGATGTCCATTTCAACAGGCTAACCACAGACGGGCAGAGCCTGCCAACATCTGTATGCACAAGTGACGACTCAAGCACCACTACCACATTCCGCCCATATAATTTAGAGTTGCTCGAGGACTGCTTCGCAACAATAGACTGGGTAAGGGAATTGGTGAGAAACTGCGGCGATAGATGCGGGTGAGAGGGCCGATTAGCTAAGTCACCTTGTTTTAGGTCGGGTCTTTCATTGTTTTCAGCGGAAAACAGGGCTATAAAGCCCGGAGAGCATCGTTAGTTGTATGGTCCAGGTGAAGAATGATAATTTTGTGTAAGGGATCGGTAGGGGGTAGTGCATATGACAGAACGGAATGGTACTTTCGTTAGTTTGAAATCATACTTTTTCAGCTCCGGAAACTATTCCTCGTCCATGCCATCCCGAACTACTCTTACGCCGTTGCAAACCTCGCGCCGACATACTCCCTTTATACAGACAATTTATGGCTGCCAACGATAGTGAAAAAATAATACCTTACAAGGCGCGCGACAAAGTAGCAGCCATCGAGTGGCAATCATACAGCATGCAACATGCAACATGCAAGGTACTTGGAGGTAGGTTCCTTTTCCAATTTTCAACTACATTTGTATCGGAAGATTGCCATTTCGACACCATGGCAATTTTCTACAGCAACTCAACGTGAAGTCGTGTATTTCCAAGTAGGTTACTCGCAAACAAATTCGTTTCTATCAGCTAACCCAATGTGATCAGCAGTATGAAGATTAGTACAATGCCTGGCCATAGAAACCTCTCACGCCGGCCATCAGGAGCCAGATCGCCCCGCTCGCAGCGGCTGCGTAAATCCACGACTCTGTTCTGGTCCACTCTGATAGGTTGGAGAGATTCACCCATTGGCGTAATAAGTTCGGAAAGCCATTCGTCGTGATCTAAAAGCACCACCCCCATCAACCTTGAAAAGCAATCCAACCAGTAGACGTTGCCGCTCCAAAGCTCATCAGTAATCCGTCTGGTGACGTCTTTGAGGCCCTCGTAATATGTTCCATTGCGCAATGTCTTCGGGAGGTAAGGATCCATAGCATCGAGATGTCTGCTGACTTCCCCGAATCTCTTATAGGTATAGCTGTCGGGCAGGTGGAGGTTCTTCGTCTCTCGGTTGTGTTGTATGAGACGGCCATAGTGCGCTTTTGTTTCTTCAAGCCAGTTATGAATGGCCTCGACAGTGCGTACCCACTGAAGAAGCTGGGCCGATTCTTCATGGTTTTGCCAGAACGACGACCCCAAGGACTCGTGCAGTCTGTCTCGGAGACACTGAATAGATTCTCGGTCCTCGCGATGCTCCATACTGATGGATTTGGTGAGTTGCAATGGTCAATGGCTTGGTTTGGTAAGAGGTTAAGCAAGTTAATTCAGGCGGGTAGAAGAGGATCTTTGCCATCTCATCGCGAGACTGATAAAATCAGGGGATCAGGCCATTTTATAATCCGAATGACATTCAACCACTGGGTCATTTTCAAGCCACTGGTCACCGTCCAAGACCACTATACCTAGGATACGCCTGCGGTTCGACAGGCAGATGTGCATAATTCTTAACCGACTGGACAACCCATGAGCAGCCACACGTGGTTATTCTGGGAGTCTGTATCTACATTTCACACTGCATCATATGGCGCCAGACGTCACGAGGCCGCGAAAGGATCGTCCTCCGTCACTAACGAGCAGGGTCACCCTAGTGTCCTAAGGGACGGTTCTGGACTTCCTTCCGCGCCTAAACGCCAGAACAGGCTACCATGAGGCAGAATCAGTATCGCAAGTCCGACAGGAAACCCGGAGAGACCAGCTGTATACTGCGCCGCGATGTGATAATTACGGCTTCGCCACCCACACTGTCACCGCCAAATCAAGGCAGCAACCTTGGAATACGAGGCGATTGTGCCATTTGTGCATATACGCTGTGACTAACAAGGCTTTATGGACAGAAGTGTGCGTGAGTACGTCTTCGCACACTTTGCATGGACCTTGATACAGTTGGTAAAACCGTTCGTCACCTCCTCAATCTCGCGGGCTGTTGTACATGTTCAGAAGGAACAGGGGAAGGCACCACAGTGGCTGGTTGAAGAACTGCAGGGTGATCAGCTTAACGATCTTTACGGGGGCGGGGGTCTTAGGAGCGCCAGCCCCAAGAAGAGGAAGCAGAGCAGTACCCGCGAGGAGCACGGCCCTCAGAATAGGACGGACATGATTTACGAGCGAATTAAGGCCGAACAGGTATTGATTGATTGGGACCGAAGTGAGATCAACAGGTTATACGAGCAGATCAGGGCCGAAGCAGCCATCAAGAAGAGAGGGGGTTCAGACATCGAAGAGAACTCGGAGTCGGAGTCCCAGGGTGGTCATCAATTCAACTCAATCGCCCCCGGTGGACAAAAGATCACTATGTGCACCGTGCGAGCGTGCGCGTGCCATAAACAGACCGTGCCACCCCTGTTTCAACTCAATCGACGCCCCAGATTGAATTGATGACCACCCTGCGGAGTCCTTCTTCATGTGCTCTTCGGGTCAAATACAGTAGAAGTACAGCTATCGTATCGCGGTTAACGTACGTCTTTGATGACCAGGAAAGTACATCGACTAAAGTATAAGGTATTAGTATGGAATAAAGACGCGACTGCTGCAGAGTTTAGAGTACCCTATGGAAGTACTCAACCCTCAAATAAAATTATTGCGGTAAGGGACAGTACATACACTACATACTGTACGAACGGCTTTATTTGTCTCTATGTTTACAGTATCTCTTGAAATTGGAGGGAGAATCTCTGGAGAACTAAATTGAAATACTCTATTAAAGAGGTCGAAGTCGCAGGCTCCGTGCTAGTGTCATTGCTGAGAGAGTCATTGATTATGGGACAGCGAATACGCCTAACGTGGTTTACCAGTCAGCCGTGTTTATCACATGCCCGTGTTTTTTTACCAGTGATGGAAAAAAACGTATCAGTTTCAATGGTGTTTCATTGAAACTGAAACCGACCGTCCCATGTTTCAATTGAAACCAGCCAGATGTTTGTTTCAAGGTTTCAAACGTTTCAACATAATTCTAGGTTTCCCTGCTGCCTAATTAGTTCAAACTGATCTCTGTGGTTGCCTGTGTTGCCTACGCTGCCTACGAAGTGTCTTAGCTGCCTGGCTGTCAATGGTGCGTTTATATTACAGGTCGTGCATTGCTCGATTGAGTAATCCAGTAATAAATAGTCAACTGACCTCCTCTGTTAATCACACAAATTTGATCATGTCCACCACCGCCAGCCAACCTAGCTCAGTGACGAAGGCTAATGTGGCCTCAGACGATGAATTCAGCGTCTCCGAGCTCACGGAGTACACTGAAAATCTCGAATCACACCCAGTACCCCGAAACGAGCGCAAGAGATCAGCGGCAAGTGGGGAGGACGAACCAGCAAAGCGGAAGCGCGGCAACAAAGACCTCTGGGCTCACACGAGGCCTCCTAAAGATGGAGAACCTCTAAGGAACAAGCATAAACACGAGATCTACTATTGTGGCCAGCCACACTGTACGTATGGCGGCACACCGAATTCGAGTCGATTCCGCGCCCATCTGAGCAGCAAGCACAACATCGTCATGAGAGGCGCGCCACCAGGAGCTCAAACAATTGCCAATCAAGCGACCATTGATGATATTTTCGGGAGAGAAGGCGAACGCCAGAGAGAACGAGATATTCAGCAAGAAAAAGCCCTTGTCTCGGCTATTCAACTTCCCGAGTTTAACGACGCTTGCGCTAGGCTTATTGCTATCCGAAATCTTCCGCATACTCTCCTCGATTGGCCTGAGTTCTGGGCAGTTATCCTCTCCGTTAACTACATGGGAAAGGATATGATTAGAGTATGCCGCAAGGATGTGCCTCAGCTTCTCCGAAGGACTTTCACCCTCCACAAGAAAGCGCTTGCGCAAAAGCTTCAAAGTTCGCTCTCGTGGATCCATTTCTCTATCGATATGTGGACAGCCCCGTCAAAAACTGGCTACCAAGCTATCGTTACCTCTTGGGTCGATGCAGAATCAATGCAAGCAGAGACTGCTCTCCTTTCCCTCCGCGAATTTAGAGGAACTCACGGCGGCGAGCAGCAAGCTGGTGTATTCCTTGAGGTTGTTGAAGACTATGCAATCCGGTTAGACAGGATTGGGTTCTTTACCCTTGATAACGCGGCATCGAATGATAATATGCTTCGATTTATTGCTGAAGAGATCAACGAGGCACATCCTGCGTTGTTCGTCCCTCGCATCCGCCGGGTTCGTTGTAACGGGCACGTTATCAACCTCGCAGTCCAAGCCTTCCTCTTCCGCGGGAAGAGTCGAGCATCTAGAGCCGATGAGGATGAGGCAATCAAAATGGCTCTTCAGGATACTCAACGCCTCACCGACGAAGAAAACAGCAATAAGAGAGATCAAGCCGATATCGCGGACGACTGGCGTCAGATGGGTGCACTTGGCAAGCTCCATAATATCAACGTTTGGTTTCGATCGTCTACACAGCGCTATCAAGAGTTTGTGGCGGCAGCCGGCAGAGCAATCCCGCTGGACAACGACACTCGGTGGAATTCCTGGGCCAAAGAGATTGAAGCGGCCCTCGCAATGAGAAAGGAGATTCGTGGCTGCCTTGATGATCACTATGACGAGCTGAAGGAAGACCACCTTTCCCACGAAGATTGGCAAGAGCTCGAGGACATTTTCTCTTTTTTGCAAGCCTTTCTCTTTGCTACAAAGGACACTGAGGGAAGGTCAATACTCTGGATGATATGTTGCTCTCAATGGACTATCTAGTTCAGCATCGAGATGAACGAGAAGACGAAATTGCCAGGACTCGCCAAGAAAATCAAAGACTTCGCCTGGAAGTTCAACACTACACTGGCATTATCGAAAAGATTGCTTCCGCCTTGGACGCGATATTTACAGAATGCCTTCCGTTAGGAAGGTCTTTGCCTTCCGTTAGGAAGGTCTTTCTTATTCGCGCCCGACCCTTGACACCCTGGATCCCCCGCCTTCTGATTGGCTAATAAAATGTCTTCTGATTGGTCCGTTCCGCATTTTGGCCCTCTTTTTTTTCTGGTCTGCTTGACGAACCCGTCCTCCTAGCCTTCACCCTCAACTGCCAACATCAGCTCTGCTCCTGCTGTATTATCGCCAGCGGCGCAGCATTTCAAAACCATATATGCTCGTTATCAACGTGTCCCTGGTGTGGCAAGGTCAACACCCGACTGTTCTCATTACAGCCACCCACGGCCGGACCTAGGATCCTAGACTTGGGCCCAAGCTCCGATTTGACCAAGACGTGCGCGTTTCTCAAAGACATTCAGAGGAATACCATTACCGCACTGCCGCTGCGGGACTACTTTGACATTGTGAGATGCAATGGCACATCTGGCCTGCTCCTCGTCCTGAGCCTCTTTGTGGAGGAATGGTCTCTTGACAATACAGCATACTATGTAAGGCGAGCCACTAAAACTAGGGTCTACCAGGGCTTGATTACCTTTGGGCCGCACCTAACTTGGCCCTTTCGCGCACTTTAACGCGCAAATGGCACTAAAGTCGTCCATCACCAGCTAGACTCAGCACCGGATGAGAATTTACTGTAGAGGAGCAGTGTTATCCGATATGATTCCACGAAGTGCGGGAATAACTCAATAGAGTTAATATCGAATCGCATACTTGCTGACTTCTTTTACATTGAACTAATTGATCAACCGTGTCTTGCCGGCAGTCCTGAAATCTGCTTACTCAGGCTAAGGTGCCGGGTGCAGCCAGGCCAAGCCCGTTCTATCATCTTGAGGAAGTTTCAACAAAGCAGGATCTATTTCCGGGGCGATGAACCTAATTACTATATCTCGCATTTGTTGCCCCCAGATGTGTTACAATCTATCAACAATGGCGAGCCCTTTTCCCGAATTATCGAAGTTATGGTTTCCTCGCCGGCATCAAAAATACGCGTCAAGATCGAGGGGGCTGATGGTCAGAGACGCCATATCAGCGGAAGCCCTTATCCCCTCGGGCAGCTCATACGGGACCAAGGCCTGGATTGCTTATTTGGGAAGCCGAACCACAGTGAGTTTGGTTCATCAGCGATCCAAGAAAACAAGGCCACGATGCGCCTGTACGCAGAAAAATTGCAAGACACTTTGAAATCAATTGATGCTTGCCAGTAAATTGGGAGGACGGTAAATCGGCTTACTGATCCCGTTTGCATTTGCGCACGCAAGCAGGCCCGCAGTGCGGCATACTCACAGGCGGCGCGCAAGCTCCGGCAGAAACTCAAAACGATCCGACATGATCAACGCGTTTATAAGCACACTGCAGAACCCATGGGATACGATAAGACTAGCTACCCCTAATTGCTGGTATATCTACCGTCTCGGCAGTGTAAGTTGTGATTGATTCCCTCCTAGTCCATCACTGAACTCATCTAGATTTAGGTACGATCATCCGTTCTGGAACAAGTGCCTTTCCAGTCCAGAATTTGACCCTGTCACATTTATCTTTGATCAGGGAGGGTGAAATGAGGCGCTACATGTGCACATAATGCCGTAACATCAGTTGTTTTGTGTGTCAGAAGGGGTGGTTTTCGAGTTAGTCTATTCCATCTTTTGCGCTCGATTAATACATAGGAGAAGATGATAGGTCCCATTACGGCCTGCTCTCTCCCATTTCGGCTTGTAGAATGCCCAGAGTTCCGGGCACTCTTGGCCTACATCAATAACGATATCGATACTTGGCTTCCAGATACGCACGAGACCATTAGGAAATGGATCATGCGGCAGTATGAAGACCAGAAGGACAAGGTCAAGCAGCGCATACAGTCGGCGAAGTCAAGAATTCACATCAGCTGCGACCCTTGGACTTCTCCCAACTCTTTGGCCATCTTGGGCGTAGTCGGCCACTATGTCACGGAAGACGGCCAGCTGGAACACCATATTTTGGCGTTGAAAGACATCGACAGTGAGCACGACGGTCCTCACCTCGCGGCGGCGATTTTGGAAGTGGTTGACGGATGGGGCTTTGCTTCAAAACTCGGATATTTCGTGATGGACAATGCTGGCAATAACGACACAATGATGAGATCCCTTTCGCTTGGTCAGTACAACTCACCGTTTCTACTGACTGGTTCTAACATCCCACAGGCCTCCTTTTTTGGTACCCTGGACACATCTACCGTGCAGAACACTGGTTCTGGCGTTGCCGCCCGACCTGTGGAGGAGGCCGGGGTGGGAATGCTAACCGGAGGGGTGCGTCGAGCGACGTCTGCATACGCTGGTCGAACCGACGGGGCTCCTTGAGCTCCCGCCATAGCGAGTAGCTGGAGCCTGGTGTCCTCGAGCTCGCCGCGAGCTTGCGTAAGCTCCTCTCGCGCTTGCGATAGTTCTTGGGCCAACTGGGCCGTCATTTTGGCGACTTCCTTTGTCATCTGATCCCTAAGTTTTCTGAACTCTAGCTGAAATTCTGCCTTCATGATGTCCAATTTCTTATTGAAGTCACGGTCCACGGGTTGTTCTGGGCCGCGGCTCGCGTCGTCGGCGGCTGCAGCCCGAATTGTGAGGTTTTCGTCGTTTCTCAGCACCCTATCACTGCCGTTTTCCTCTTCCCAATCCATATCGTCTTCCTGTCGCATCGCCTCCATCGCCTTCGCCGTTTTCACCCTCTTGCGCTGGGGGCGGCGATGCCCCGCTCCCGGAGTTTCGGAATCGCCTCCCATGACGTCGATGACGTCTTCCGCGCCGCGCGTCGCACCAGACATCTGCCACAAACCTAAATTCTCCGCCAGGTGTCCAGAAGATGAAAAGAAGATAGATTCAGAGTGATTTGGAATTGTTCGATCACTCTAACAACAATCTTGGTTCTCTGATTATTGGGATCTCAACGTTATCGCCAACTAGGTTCCACGTACAGTATGTAGTTTGTTCGATTGACTTTGGAAACTTATCAACGTGAAAAGGAGGACTATTTTTATACATCCCTGAAATCATCGTCTATTAATATCTAAGAATTAGAAAGCCACAAGTGGCGTCTCAATGATCGACATTGCGCTAGTGCAATGCTTGTATAGCGTCTTCAATCATGAACTCCGTAGGAATATTATGTCAGAGCGGCTTATGGCATGGCTTAGCGTGCTGACTACCAGGCTGATTGGCCGCAATACGCCTTGGAGATCCCGTGGACAGCTGTTGATCGAGACTGAGGATTTCAGCTCTGGTCCCTAATGAAACAGTACAACCAATGAGGACCATACTTCTGGGTTTTTTCTCAACTCTGTTACACAGAACGGAGCACGATTCGGTTTCTTTCACCGCCGCACTTCACCTGTGGCGATTGTTCCCCAAGGTGTTGATCTTTGACGTGTGTGTTGATCAATTCTAGAACGGGATAATGCCATATTTGAACAAGGTTAATTTGGCAGGTCTATTTAAGCAGCTCGAGATCAACTTTAGTCTCTTCTCACAATTGAAAGTCATTAAACGTTACCACATTACTTCTTGCCAACAAATTGGTTGACATTTGCACCCTACTCTTGACCGTCACGACGTCGCGATTATCTTAAAATGATACTCCTTCAACTCACAACTCTTCTGGTCTTTGCAATTAATGCATACGCTCAGGTCAACATCACAATCCAACCATTGACGGATGTCGATGTAGACAACCACATAGGCTACTTCTCAGATCCTTATCATGTTCCATATCAGAACGAGACCCGCGTCTATATCTCAGGCACCACCCACAAATATCTCGAATGCGATGGAGGGTTGAGCCCCAAATGTGCTACACGGAAGAACAACGAGGACATCCAATGGAATGTTACAGATGAGCTGCAGCAACAGCTAAAGAAGACCAAGGTCCAGGTGTGCGGCGTGGCTGGCATCCATCCTTTCCAGACCGTCTCAGGCAACGACAAATCGTGGGATGCAGCAGTGACGCTTCACGTCCAGGAAAATGACACGGTGTGTGATGGTCTCAAGGGCTGGAGTGTTATCGTCCACGCAAGCCCAGCGGTCTCGACCGTTGACACACCACCGCTCGCCTGGACCGTGGACAAGGTTCTTATTGGAACCTTTACCGACAAAGCCGATGCCAATTACGACGGCAAATACTTTCGAACACCAGAAGGAAGTTTGTTCCTGATTTACGAGAAGAACCTACACCCGAAACCAATGAAGCGTGACGGCGTGGTCGCTTGGCCTATGAAGGACTTCGTGACGCCAGTCCATCCCAACCAGAATGCTACAGTCTTAATCGCTCCCGACGAAGGATTGAACTCGGAAAACTACCACAACCACAGCGACGATCACTTCAAACTCATCGAGAATGGAAATATTAGGGCTATTAATGGAAAGTTCCTAATGGCTTACTCGGTCGCGGCTTATAATCGCCCGACGTACAAGATTGCCATGGCCTACTCCGACACGTTCCTGCCTGCCGATGGGCAACAGTACCGCAAAGTTATGAAGGAAAACCCGGCTCAACTCTGGGGATCCACCAAGGAGAAGGAAGTCTACTACCTCCTGCAGGCAGACGCGCAGCACGACGGCTGGCACTACGTTGGCAATCAAATCCGTGCTCCCGGCGTGGCGACCGTCGCCAAAATCGGCGCCGGCGATAGCTGGGTGCTGACTTTTCATGGGTATCAAGTCGGTGACACCGGGGGCAATGGCACATTGGATTATGTGGGCAAGCACCGGCGACCATTCTACATCGACCTGGATGTGAATGTGCCAACCGATACTTCTGTGAAAGATGCCAGCGACCAGGACTTGCAGGGTTGGATCACCCCTAAACATGGATAGGCATCTCAGAGGTATATATCGATTGGAACAATAGCGGAGTACAATTGGACTCAGACGGAGAAAGCTGTTATCGCGGAGTGGGAGTGCTATACTTAGACAGCTTTCGTTATTGTTGGAAGGCAGCACTTCGGGCCCGTCGGAGGCCCGGTGAAGGGCACCGTAGTATCGGCGAAAGGCACCGCAGCACCGCTCAGGCACATATGGCGCCCAAGTCAGGGCTGAGCCTCGCTCAGGCCAGCGTGCATCGAGATCCATGAGGGATGGGCAGGTCAGGTTATAAGATGGGTGGCTAGACGCACTGGAATCACAATGTAGTTAACTTAGGTATCAATCGTAACATAGCACGGAATGTTCAGATCCTGATCTGCCCTCAAGCAATCTTTGCCCAGCATCTTCCCCTGACCTCTTGACAGAAGGGAACCTTCCAATGAATTAGAAGAAGTTTTTTTTCACGCTATTTGGAATCCATCCCTGATGATACTCACGCTTCATTAGAGAAAGACCTAAGTAAATAGCAAAGACCCGCAAAGAGGCCAATCGCCAAGCCTAGAAAAGATGGCATAATAATAATTGAGCTCGCATATAGATCTGCTCAAATTGTTTGCAGTGCTGGTCCATCACAAACTACCATGTGGGAAACCTAGACGGTCTGTTTTTTTGAGAGCCCTCCCTGATCTGCTGTAAACCTTCTTGACATTCTGCAACTTCCCTTGCCGCGGAGCGCGGCCCGTCTGCTTGGACTTCCATTCAAGTTTATCGACATGCTTCCTAACGCCCTCTTTGTAGATATCACAGAGTTCCTCGGCCGTAATCTTGATCATCGCGTCGGTACAGCCAGGTAGTGCATTCGCACAATCTTGACACATGAAGTCGCTAAGGAAGAGAACCAATTCAAAATCGGCATTGGGCTTGCCGTCTAAATTGCGGAAGGCCTATGAAAAAATCAATAATTTAGAAGAGTCAGAGGTTTAACGAGGAAATTTAAACGTAGAGACAAACAGCGAGAAAGGCATAATTACTTTATCGAAATCCTTTCGTGATGTCGCGGCTTGCTGGTCTTCGCCTCCATAAGACCTCCATACCGAAATAACCGCCGGAGCTGGACCTTTTTGGTCATTCTTTAGGGACTTTCCTTTGTTGGACCTTTGGTATATATGATATAGATCGACGGTGACGACAGTGCGAACCTCCCCTTTAGATAGGTGGATATATTCCTCTGTCTTCTTGGCTAATTTCTTACTCGTGAGGTTAGTCCAGTTGACCTCGATGAGAAATGGCGGTTGGGTCTCTTTTCCGTCCGAAGTACAACTACTGTTGTACAAGGAAGCATCTGGACCTTTCCTGTCTTTTACTCCATCAAATTCTACTGCCGCACCCCCCAGGCCTTTGATTTTCTTAGCAGCGTCCCTTAGATCCGAGCAATAGATGTCGTCTGGTATATGTTGCAACTTTGTTTTGATGAGATCCTCCAAGTGATTCCAAAATAGGGAATGTAATGGGTCCGACGATATGCGAATGGTGAACTCGTTCCAAGAGGTCGAATATTCGTATCTAAGTTCCTGTTAGATATTACCTCGGGGATAATTTAGACTCCAAAAAAGCTAGCGCTACCTACCGAAGCGGCTTCTTGGAATAGTTCCGTAGCGTTCTGCCCCCGTTTCGTTCAATCTGATCAACTAGGTGATCATACTCGTCTGGGTTGAGTGCCCACTTTCTGAATTCCTCGTCGTCCTCCCTAGTCTTATTGCTGCGAATCAGGTTGATGTCTTTAATAATTGTGCTTACCAGGTCCTTTGTGGCTTTGGAGACCTTCCGTGTGGCCACCGTGGGTCGATTCTTTTTAAAATCCCTGGTGCTGGTAGTCCCTTGAGGCCCTGTGGCCTTGGCCACCGAGGAGCGGCTCTTTTGGCGTGCCAGACTGTCTTTGGACTGGGGACACACTGGTGTAATGTTTGCAGGCACCGAGCCCGAAGCAGGGGTTTTAGGAAGACGTTGATTGGGTGTGACTGTTTGGGAGGGATGATTTCTTGGAGTGCTCGGAGTGACAGGAGGAGCAGGAAGGGCTTCTGTTGTCCCTGATGATGTAGGTGTCGCGGGTTTGATGAGCGATTTCGTTGTTCGAAAGAGATTGAGAGTGCCCTTCGTCGCACCAGCTTCTGATGACATGATAAGAATGACTGGTGAGCAAAGTTGTTTAAGACAAGAATAGTATAGACTATAATGAAAGCCGATGTGAGGAATACCAGCAAGAGGGAGAAGCTAGAAAGGTATTGCTCAAGGTCTCAAGACCCCTTAATGTCAACGTAAGCTAATGATCGGTGGCCTACTGCGCAGATCACGGTTTCCGATCTTGCTGTGCATCTGGCACGTGACGTCTTAAGTGGCCATTACGTGCGGTCGCACGTGTAAACTCAGCCCTGCAATATGGGCAGCTGAACTTGGGTGCCTGTTCGGACTTTTCTCGCCGGTGACGTATGAGGTTGCTGCACGTGGAGAGCTGGCGGCCGTTACAGCCGTGCAACACTGTGGCTTGGCCTTGGAGGCACCCTTGTTTCTGCGCCGAAAACCTTCCTGGATTTGCAGGGTTGTTGTGTGGTTGCCTGTAGCCGAAACGGGATCATTAGAAAAAAATCTAATACTTAAATCAGTTTTAAAAAACATTCTATAACAATGCAACTAACTACAATACCCATAGTATGAGGGAATGAGTGCTGGATTTAGGCAAGATAGGTATATATATGGTTGCTGATAGTATGGATTCGGGATCAATATTTGGCTCGGGATCGTAAATGGTGGAGCGTAGCTTGGAGGTATCCCATCTTGAGCCGTAGTCATTGGGCTGACATAAAATGGAACTTGAGGTCTGTGAGTTTCAATTGTTGCCTGTCCCGCTGCCATTTCCCGTCAACTATACTTGTTGAGTCTCGCTTCTGGAAATGTATTTGTCGGCTACCCATACTCAGTCAGCAACCTGAGGTGCTGGAAAAGCTAGAGGGCACAGCAACCAATATCAGCCTGCCTGGCATAAGCAATAAGGAGGACCAAGGTGCCTGAGTGAAAGGGTCACCCTCTAACGTCGAGTCATTATGTGGAAACCCCGATAACAAGGTGTTTAAGAGTTTGTTAGTTTCAGGATATCGGGGAAAGACGTTGGTTTCCAAATCAGCAGGCCACGTAAAGGAACGACATCTTACTCCATGAGACGCAGAACGAGTTCCGAACGGTGAGGGTTATAGTCGTAGCGTAGCTTCTCAAAGTCGAGATTAATCGGAAGAAGGAAGATCGTGGACGGCGTGTATGCTAAATGTTTGATACCCGCGATACTGACCAATCTCACTGAGTCAGCCGTTTCAACGACCGCAACTATTTTCCATGTAGAACTTGAGAAGCGTTTTAGGACTGATGTCTCCGGTTTTTCCGAGTGCCTGGGCGAGAGATTCGGAGTTCATGCCTTTTGGTGGATCCATTATCAGATTTCGAATGGCGGTCGAACTGGTCAGAAACGTGCCAGCCTTATTGTCATCCGTCAGGAGCCTAACCGCCGAACCCCAGCAGCTTGTGGAGCTTCTCGATGCGCTGGCCGGATCGCTGCACCCAGTGAACAGTGTTATGCAGCTTGCCAATTGGCCCTTTCGCCCCCCACAACCTCATCTCGTCTTGTATCTCCTTGTCGGCTTGGCAGTCCTCCTCGAAGGCTTCGGCATCTGTTCCAAATAGGATGGATCGGGCGACGAGATTAATGATATGTCCGCAGCACCGAAGCCGGCGGTGCTGCTTATTGAAGCCAAGCTCAATAGGGAGCTCTTCCAGACATGTGTCGTTACTTTCTGCGTTGTCTGTGACAAAGTACCCCACGCGACCGTCGAAGCCATATTCGTGGATGATCTCACTTACGCGACCCGCAAGGTTTTCGCCACTGTGACGGCCCTCGATTTGCGGTAAGCCGAGCAGGAACGTGCGGAACTTGCCTTCGTCGTCAAGAAAGTGTACGGTGAGGCCGAGGAGAGATGTGAACTTGCGAGACGTCCACACGTCAAAGGAGACATTAATGCGGCCGAGGGAGCGACTGAGAAGCTCAGTCACGACGCCTTTATGGCAATTGAAGGTCCGTACGATCCACTCGCGCATCGTGTTATGGGTCGGGAGACTTCCAGACTCGATAATGGCGCTGTTCGCGTATTCCATAAGCTCTCGGAAGCGAGGGCTCTCCAACTTGTTAAAAGGGACGTTGTCGCAGGCCACCCAACGAATAAGCAGCCGCTGAAAGCGCAGAGGGTCGAAGGAGGCTATGAAGGCGTTCATCACGGCTTGATCCTTCCCTTGGCGAGCGTCCAGGTCGACCATGTCAAAGAGAGTACGCTGTTTCTTCCTGCGAGGTGACATTTGCCCGCCTCTGTTGATGCTGTGGACATCTTCCATGTGACCGTTGGCTTGGCTCGTAGACGCAGCATCGTACATGTGGGTGATGGCAGCCTTTGCCCGGTGACACTCTTTGCAGAGCCAGAAACGGTGACCGGAGCTATCTTTCTCGATATCGTATCCGTGCTCCCAAACCCATCCCGTCCGCTGTCTTCTTCGTTGCTTACTGGCTAAATATCCTGGAAGGCGATTCCAATTGATGCCTTCGTACGCCGAGTGACCAGCCGAGGAAGAAGTGTCCTCTGTCGCTTCTCTATTGTCATCGGATCGATTGAAGCCGGCCGCCGTATAGGGATCGCTGTTGGCGATAGAAGGAGGTGTTGAAATCAGCGCTGCTGAGATATCGGTACTCTTAGAATGAACCATTGTAGCGAGAGGATGGATACAATTCTGACCGGAGCGGGGCCGCGAGCGGAGGCTAATTCAGGCAATTCCACACGCGATGGGCGCGACGCGTGTTGGCCGAGAGTGGGTCAACTTGTCCCGGGTTACACGCGGTGATTGGCTAGCATATTATCTAAATGAATTCAGATATCCAAATAAATCCGGCCCCTGCGATTTGATTTGATTTGAATTCGTTTTAGCTTAATTTGATTTGATTTGATTTGGATTTATTTGAATTTATTTGAACTCATTTATTTGTTGACAAGTCTGGACTCTGGTTGATAATCAATTGATCGGAAAGAGCCAGCCAACAAACTTTTATGTGGCACTGTGGATGAGACCTAGCGAGGTTGTCCTTCACGGCCGGCAGTAGTTCTCACCAATACGCCGCGGAGGCAAAGTCATTTACCCTAAATGCCAGACACGATAGCGTGCAATCTTAGCTAATACTATTCTGGTCAATTCCTACATCTCAGAGAACAGACGTACGGGCAGTAAGAGAACAGCCTGGGAGGTAGCTGCTACTCGCTGTCTGGAAGTTCAGAACCGAATCCAAGTGGTGCGCTTTGCGGCGGATGGAGGCTGCTTACTGATAGGTCGTACGATACTCCTACGCGCATATATTATACAAGAGGAGAGGTTTCTCAGCGAGATGTGCAGCGAGTATTGGGCGGATAGAAGTTTCGTAGTTTTCAATGTCATCCATATCTAGCTGTATGTCATTTTCTATTACCATGATGCTGCCTCGGTAAAATCGGCTATTATTTGCACGGGCGACCTCGGCCGCTCTCAGCTTCAATGATCAAATCCTTGTGCCGGTGTGTGGAGGAGGAGGAGGAGCAGTAGCAGCAGGAGGTGGAATAGGAGGAGATCGAGGATGAGGTAGTGCTTGTGGCTGTGGCTGTGGCGGTTGCTGAGCTTGTCCGAGGAGATGGTTGCCAGCCCGCTCGAGTATGTTTCCCACGTTTAAGCGTACCAATGTGCACAGGCGACCGCCTGGCCCGTGATGGTGATGGTGGTGACGATGATGGATGTCTAACCTGAGTTAGCGAGCCCAGAGACCCAAACAACTCAACCAACTCAACGGACGACCTATATTGAGTGAATTGGCTTAGTAAT
>JAJTUP010000150.1:0-79080 GCA_021399435.1 Diaporthe sp. PMI_573 | reverse complement strand
TAGAAAGCTACTATAGCGATAGATAGTTAAGAAAGGGTAAGTCTAGCCATTATTCTAGGTCTAATACCTATATAACTGAGACTTTATAACCTGCTTCCTCCCATTATAGGTCTCCTAGAGCCTCTTTTAGTATTTCTTTAGAAGAGATATTTAACCTAGATACCTTAATTCTATTTATTAAACCTGTTTCTGTTACTAATTGGGTCGACCCTATTGTATAACTATTGTAACTGCCTTTCTATAATAACTTTGGCGTATAGCTATCTGGCGTCTGTTTCTCTAATCTAGTTGATGTCTAAAACTATTATAACTTTGGCTATAAGGCTAGCGTAGACCTTTTTTATGACCTGTTTAAGACTTAAATCCTTATATATAGGCTTAAGATTAGACAAGTTTAGCTAATAGAATATAAGGATAGGCCTTTATTCTTTAATATTAATTTTATTATTATAGGAAATTAGGTATAAAAGATAGTTGCTAACTATTTTCCGGGTATTAATATGTACTCTAAGTTCTAATTACTACCTAGGTTGTAAAACCTTTTTGGTAAATACTGGGTATACTTAGCTCTAAACCTGGTAGATATTGAGGGACTTCTGGGTTAAAATGAGGAGCTTTAAAGTAATTATATCTTGGCCTTGATTAGATGGCAGCTTCTTGACTTTATTGATATTATGTTTATTAATTACTTTATTATTTCTTATAATTAGCCAGCCTACCCTGGCTTTAAATAGTCGTGATTAATAATAAAGTACCGGTTTATTATTATACCTATATATATACCTAGGTACTTTGCCCTTAGAATCTACAACTGTGCTACTAATTATCTTGGGTCTATTAATAGCTACCTAAATATAATAAAGCAGAGCCTTAACTATAGGAGGATTGTGATTAGCTACAAGAGCTTTATTAAGGAAGGATGCTCTAGGATAAAGGAGCCTAAAGTGATTAGAGTTACTATTTTACTTTAGACAAGCTTTACCAACTGTGGCTAGTAGGTAGCTAACTATGTAGCTTTCGTTTTTTGAGAGAATAGGGGAAGGAATGACTGGGAGTTTGGCGACTAGAAGGGCTTAAACTTGACCAAGAATCCTTCTATAGGGCTTTCTTTTAAAGAGATAGTAGTCTAGATATAGATGTTTGCTATTTAATTAGAACTAAACAGACTTGGGTATGGTCTTTAAGAGCCTGTTAACTGCCCTTTGATTAGCCTTAATGATTTCCAAAAAGTAAAGAAGAAGTATAGTCTGATCTCCTAACCGGAACTTATTAAGAAGGAACTATATAATATAGAGCTTTATGTAAATCTATCTTAACTGCCTGTAAAGCAACTATTGACTAAGATAATTATAAGAGCACTGGAGAACTATATTGGATACGTTGATTTATACCGCCTAATTAACTACAGGGTCTTTTGTATATAATTAGAGCAGCTGCTTTCTTTAATAATAAAGTAACTAAGTATAGGAGACAAGTAGTCTTATATTTATATTAAAATAGTTAAATTATAACTACCCGTTATAAAAATAAGTATAAGGTTTTACTAAATCAATAAACATTAGAGTATAGAGCCTAATAATACTAAGATAAACAATAAATATAAAGCTTGGTGTGATTAGATTAGAGCTTATAATGCTTGGGCTTATTATTATATAATTACAAAGAGTGTAATAGATTGGGTCCCGATATCTGCCATATAGCTAGAATTTCGCAGATAGGCTTATATTATTTAAGGATATTTTAAAGACAATACTTAGGAAAGTATTAACTAGGTGATAGCCTGGAACTGGCAAGCTAAGTACTATAGAGATACAAGAAGAAACTAATTAAAATGACGGATAAATGGTTTAGTCGACCCTTTTACTCTAGGGAGCAAAGGGCCGGAGAGGAGTATATTACAGGGTGTAGTGTTTTACGTAGCTAGTACAATGAATCTTTCTTAACCGTCCGTACTATAAGTACCGGATATACTTTTGTCTCTCTCGAGGGCTAAAGTAATAATTTAACTTATTCTTCTATTATTATTATTTAATAACCTGTAATATTGTTTGATTAAAACCAACATACCCTGCTTTTGTTGCCTTTATAGCCCTTTCGGCCCTTTTTTATTATCTCTTCTTTCTTTGTATTAGAGCCCTCAAGTGGTTTTCTCTCTCTCTCTGAGGGGCTAGCAGAACTTGGGCATATATGCTCGGCTTGTTGTCCCCGTTTTTACTATAATAGCTAATTGAATTTAATAAAGGAAGGATTAAACTTAATGAGGACAACATTATCTTTATATAAAAGGGACAAATTACAAACCTTTGTCTAATTGATCTAAAAGCAAAAGATAGACCCTAACAGTATATTATATAACATATAAGGAGTATATATATTGCTTTAATATGTTAACTAGAAGCAGCATACAACCTATTAATAACCGTATAAATTAAGGATCCCGAGAAGAAAGATATAGAGGCACTTAATATACAAATTAAGTGGCAAATAGAAAATTCTAAAAGAGGAATAACATTTATACCACTAGACCTTAAATATACAAAACTCTATGTTTTTATAAACAGGTCTTTTACTAACAACATAGATCTTAGCTCACAGCTAGGATTTATTATTATACTAGTAATAGAAACTAGCCATACAAGAGAAGACTTTAAAATCTATAGAAACATTATCTATTAGAGCTCAACTAAGTACAAAAGAGTAACTTAAAGCATACTAGCAAGTAAGCTATATAAGATAATAACTAGATTTAACAGTAGCATAGCACTTAGTATAATACTCAACTAGATTATAACCTGCCTAGAAATACTAAGAATTCCAGTTATTATCTATATAGATTTAAGATCATTATATAACTATCTAGTTAGGCTAAACACAATAGATAAGAAAAGACTAATAATTAACATTATATTACTAAGGGAAGCATATAAAAAGAAAGAAATTTCTAAAGTACAGTAGATTAATAAAAAGGATAACCCAGCTAATACTTATATAAAGAAGACACTAAATAGAGCATTAGAAAAGCTGATTTTAATAAATACGTTAAAGATTAAGGTAGAGGCATACGTAGAACGCCTCAGCTAGAAGAAATAAGGGTAAAAAGATAGAGATAGCTCAGGCCTAGAGTTATACTAAGGATTAAACCCAGGCCTCTAGCTAAAAAGCTAGCATCCTTTCAACTAGACTATATAACTAGTTAAGACCCTTACCATCTCTATTAAAAAAGGGGGAAAGGGCATAATTATAAGGAAGAATAAGGAAAGAGGTACTTAACTAAAGGGTATAAAGACAAGAAGAAAAGGCTACAGGATAGCTATATAAAAACTTAAGGACTAAAGGAAGACAAGCCTAGGATAAGCCTAAGATATATAATAGATAGGCCTAAGACAGCTACAGGATAGCTTTAAGATATATGGAGGATATAGCCAGGACAACTTAGGATATAGCTAGGATTACTTAAAGACGTATAAAAATAGGTCTAGGATATACTAGGACAGAGCCAGGATACTTTAGGACATATAAGGATAGAGCCAGGAAACATTAGGACAGAGCCAGGATACTTTAGGCTGCATAAAAGCAACTAAAGGCAAACCTAGAACAGTATCAGGCTATATAAGGACAGCTAAGAATTAGCCCAGGGAAACCAAAAAGGGAAGACCCTAACTATATAATAGAACATTTTATAAAGGAGCAGGCGACTTTTATATAAAGAAAAACGGTTAAAGGGGAATCGATTTTAATAGTATACAAAAAGCTTAACATATAACTTAACCTAGCTTATAAAAATTCACTACCTACCATATAATCCTCCCTCTACTCAATTATTTAAGCATTACGCTAGGGATTAATTACCAGGTCCTCTATCTTAATACTAACATTACTATAAGCATTATCTAAATTATCTTCTTCATTATTATTATTTAAGTTATATAACTTATTATCCTTATCCTTTAAGTTAGATAGCTAATTACTATTATAGTGGCCGCAATAATTACCATATAACTACTAGATATACTTAGTATAAGCACCACTATAGAATCTATTAATATATACATAGGCCTTTGTACAACAGGTAACCCGACAGTTATTATACTTTTAGAGATAGCGGCCAGCCATATTGCTATACGACTAGATAATAATTACATAGAAATAGCTTTCTTAACAAATAATCTTAGCCTAAGCTAGCTAAATTATATTACTATCAGCTATCTAAATCAAGATATTGCATAAAGAAAGACAGCAAGCATTATACTCTTTATCCTGATTTTTATATATTAGTAAAGGCATATTGTGTAAAGGAGAGGAAGGGTAGTATAAATATTAGTATATATCGCGAGAAGGAACCGGTAGTTAACTACCTAGCTAGTCAAAAGGTTTAGCTAGTATACCCTGTCTAGCTTGTCAACAGTCATAACCTTAAAAGCATTAGCCATTATACAAAAGGTTTAGTAACAATAGAGGGGTAAGTTTTAAAGATGTTTTTAATCGCACGACGTATAAAGTATGTGTGTGTATATATGTGTGTGTGTGTGAGAGAAAGAAAGAAAAAGTGTTGTGTGATGGAGAAGGGAAGAAGGGAAGGTTAAAGCAAAAGGCAAAAGGCGTGAGGTTTTTATGCTGGCACCAGAAGGGCGCTGTGTACAGACCACCTTAACTGACTAGGAAAAAGGGTTACTCGTATGAGTGAGTCACAGGCAACAGTCCCTTCTCGCCTTCTAGCTAGTACGATAAAAGTCGTGAGAAAAAGTGGTTAGAAAGCAGGTCAGAAAAGATGCTGAAAAGAAGGTTGAGAGAGTTAGTGCAATAAGTATTTAAGGCAGACCATTAATTAAAGGTTAGCTTACAACGCACAATTAAAAAAAACCAGGGCAGCACAACCTACCTAGCCAGGGTGATTTCATTTGTTATAGAAAAGGGCGTACAAGTAATTCAACTTGCTCGACCAGCCTAAAGAAAGTGTACGATCAGAAAACAAAAGACCCCCAGTGTTGGAATAGTACTAAGGCTGATCACATATAGCCATATTGGCTAGGAAGGATGACTAATCTAGCAAGGGAGTGCATGTAGACCTCTTAGGTCTATATGCGAGCTTCCCCGCTTGTTTCATAATTTAGACAGACATCAACAAATTCAGAACCAATTGCACAGACACGTATGTACGTACATTACGCCATATGGCAAAAGCTATTCAACAAATATAGTATATTTATAAGTACTTTTCTAAAAAGATTAAGCTATAAGCCTATTTACTTGTTTAGAATAAGATCTTAAATAGACCAACCCTTTATAAAGCAAGCTTTTTATTCTTTAAATATAGATATTTAGTTATTAATAATATCTATTTATTAATCTTAAATTATATAAGCTAATATTGTTTATTATAATTTCAGGCCTATATCTTAACTATATATTTCTAGTTTTTCTTATAGTCTATTTAAATTTACTAGAGTTTCTCTAGTTATTTCTTAGCTATTAGTATCTATTAATAGGTCCATAGTAAATAGTGGAGGTCACGTGATTAGCACGGGGCCGCACTATAAAGGGTTGTCTTCCTGTAGGCGTGGCTTCGCCACGCCCTTTAGAGTGAGAACCAAGAGACCTATAGACTTAATAAAATATTTATTTAGTCTGCACTCTTCTTTTCTCTTTGCTAACACTTCTTTTCTATCATATATAATAAAGCCCAACCAACACTGATTAGTAATTGCTTATAGCAATTACAGAGTAGCAAGGAAGGAAGAGGCAGATCGCTATTAATAACATTTGACGAGTTCCTAGATCTTTATCAAAACTTGTCAGTTAGTCGACAATATTTACGCTACAATTAAATGTACTATAGTTCCTAGATCTTTATTAAAACCACAATATAAGCAATTAAACCCCATTAGTATAACTACTAGATCTCTATTAAAGCTGTATTAAAGAGGTTATGTTTATTACAAATCCTGTCGATAAATAAATAAATACTTGCGGCAAAAGATAATAACTATAACGATATAGCCCTTAGGTATAGCCAAAGCTATATTAACAAGGTTACATTTCACTAAAACAAATAACTATATATAATTCCTTTATTAAGCACTTTAATACTATATAAAATACCAACAAGACCCTCACGACACAAGAATATTATTATAAAAGAACACTTATTATAAAGGTATCTAAACAAACGACTATACTAGAGAAAGCAATGACTTGTATATAAATCTTAGTAATATTTTCTTGCCAACACAGGGCCGTACTTTATTAAGAAGACCTAACTTACCAAATTATAATTAGTAACTGAGTTATTAAGAGAGTTACCCTAGACTTTTTGTAAAAATAGGCCACTTCCAATTAAATTTACTTTAGACCAAACAATAAGTTTGAGTTACGGGATTTATAGAAGCTTTGGTTAAGAAAGCTATAGCCGAGGTAGCTATAGCTATAATAATAATTATTATGATAATTCTTGTAGCATAGTTTATAGTAGACTACTATATTAGGGAGGATAAAACTACTTTTATAGTTACTATCTTTACAAAATATACTTAAGGGGGAGGGATAACTATAGATATAACTAAGGCCAATAATAGCCTTATAAATACTATATATATTATAAGGAAGGCTACTAGTTAATAAACTATACTAATAAGGAATATTAATATACTAGAAGTAGCTTTATAGTATATATAGAATAGTATACTAAAGATATATTAGATATAGTATATACTATATTTTGTACTAATATTAAGGGTATAGGAATAAACGATAAAGAGGATGCCTAAGAAGATAATAATAATTTTACTATAGTATAGTATTTAATAGATACTTTTTTCCTTTATAGTATATTTTTTAAAAAAAATAAGTATATAAAAGAAGATAATATTATCTTAGTATTATAATTTATATTAAAAGGATAATATTTTTAATAGAAATTCTAGGAAATTAGACTAGATAGTAGTATTACTAAAGTATCTATAGTAGATTATAATTAGTTTTTTATACTAAAGTATAAGGATCTAACTATTATCTTAGATACTTTATAAGTAAGTAAAGCTATAGTTTAGTTTAGTAAAGGTATAGAGATTACTTTAATTAGAGCTATATATATTAAGATACTACTAGAAATAATTATGTTTTATATTATAAAGACTAATATATTATTTCTATTTTATTTAGTAGATATAGATAAACTTAGTATATTTTTTAATAATACTCTTAACCTATTTATTTAGAGAAAATCTAATAGTAATCGCGGATGCGGTGCTGCACCCGCCGGGTTTAGCGGCCCTCCCCATCCTTTCCAATCGGGCATGGCGTCGCACCAGCCCGCGCCATGCCCACCCCCGGCCCGGCGAGCCCCAGTATAAATAGGGCCCTCCTCTCCGACGTCTCTTTCCTGTACTATTGACTTCTCTCTCTCTCTCTATGTATTCTTATTCTCTCCCCTCCCCTTGTCATTTTCGCCGGCCATCACGGCCGCGCTCTGATCCCCTTATTTTGCCGGGCTAGATCCCCCCTATGTCCTTCCCCTTGTCTCCCCTCTCCATTTTGCCCTCAAACCGCGCGGTCGTTTCGCGCCGTACACGCCTCGTTCAACTCGCGTCTAGACCCACGCCTTTCCTTACCACTCTTCGCTCAAGACAGCTTATTCCGATTTTAATCACGATCACGGCTCAGCCCCATCTTCTGTTTACGCTTAGCGGCTAGAGATCTGCTATGCTTTCCTTCACAATACCTATAAGATTTTCCCTCGCCACACCTCGCACGCCCATATCCAGCTAGTTCGCGCGCCCAACATGTACCTTCCCTTCGTCCGTAAGGCTGACTCCAAGTCTACCTATTACATCCTTGGCACACGTTGTACAGCCTATCTAAACCAACCAGTTATAAAAATACTGCAGGTATCGATGGCATTAATGTAGAGATAGCAGGAGGCCTCCTCTTCCCAGCATAGCTTAGCCAGGTCCTTTCTATCTACAGGCTAGACACCTTGTTAGTTATGGTCAGACCGATCGCCAGCACAGCTACGGCAGGGGCATATAGGAGTCGGGTCACACAAGAGGCGGGATACTTACCTAATTCAACAGCTATCTATTTCTAATTTACAAGTAGTAATTCAGGCTGTAGTAGGCAGGGCTAGCAAGGACAAGCTAGAAATAAGACTAGCAAAGCAGTCTAGTTAGGATAAGTTCCGGAGAGTAAGGGAGAAAGGATATCTGGCGTAGTAAGGAGGGGAAGGATGACGTAGCCTTCCTGTAACGCTGTTAGTAATCATGAGGCACACTACAGAAAGCAGAGGAGGCATTAGTAACGGGTCTACACCTCTATACATGGCGATCTATACTTCATTAGAGCAGCAGCAAGGCAGCAACAAGCCATTAGGAGGGAGCTAGTTGGCTAAGGTAATGGCATGCGTAAGGCGGCCCTGGTGAGATCTTGCCCTCTTATTACTGGTGTCCAAGATGGCACAACAGAGAAAGGGGGCGAGCTTATGCAAAAAGGTCAGAAGGCACAGGAGAAGAAAGTAACGACGCACCTACATCACATCAGCTAGGCCATCCCGGGCAATCTCTAGAGACGCCGTAGGTCATATGCCGTCTGATCAGAGATACGATTAGCAGTAACGATAGCCACCCTTAAAGTCTACCTTTTCCCAGCTACTTCTTATCTATCTCAGTAGCTACATAATTAGTAAAGATACGACGGACTAAGAAATCAACAGCCTCCTATTTCTTAACCCCAACACTAAGACACCTTTACAACCAAGTACATTTATTATTAACTATTCAGGATTAGTAGATCAGAGGGGGCTATAAAAGACCAAGGCGTGCTCTTAGCTAGTACTATATCGAGCCTACAATTTCTATACACATAAATATATTTCCTTTATCAGCCCTATAGTTATAAGTATAAAAACAGTCTCCTCACACACCCAATACTCCCCTAAGCCATTTTTCCCAAGTCTTTTAGCATCTTCTATAATTTAACTACTTCTCCCTCAATACTTGTAACATAATAGCAAGCATCTCCCTTAACAGCCAGACCTTATTTACCTTTCTTGTAGCGGTAGAAGGAAAGCCTATAAGCCAATATTATATATAGGATCAAGATTAAATTAAAGAGCCCTCTATAGCCTCTTCTCGAGCTTCTAAAAGTCCTCGGCAAAATATACACGATTCTCGATATAGTGCTGCCAGGGCCTCCCAGGACGATTTAGTCCTGATCTCCAGTAATAACGAGTCTAATTAGGGTAATCTTGAAGATAGCAAATCCAATATGTCTTTCCCACCAATTAAAGAGCTACTTTAGACTCCTAAACGCAGAGGCATTAAATCTAGTAGTACCGCTAGTATAGGTATATACCTAAATCCTCTATCTAGGCGAATTATTATACTAACACGCCTAAGCTGACGAGAGTTTCTATACTATACTTAGCACTAGCAGTAATAGTAATGCTATAGAGCTGTCTACCACCGAGAAAGCCGACCTAGATAATTAGATTATATTAAGTTGATAGCTACAAATTTAGGGCCTATAGCATTCTCTAGCACCCGCATCTACCCCAGCACCAGTATGGCTATTACCTACCTCGCCAGGGCCTCTCTAGATAGAGGTAGAGCAGGACCAGCAAATTACTACTAGCAGCGCCTCATATAAGACGAAGCAGGCACCTGCTCTTAAGAACGCTACCTATAGCAAGCCGGCTAAGGAGATACCTTACACATTACTACTAGGAGCAGAGTCTCAGCATGCACCTAGCCTAGGCTGTTTTCCCCAGCCCTTTCCACCGTAGTTGAAAGAAGCTACAGATCAAGAGGCTACGCTGTACCGTAGTTCGGCAGGCGAAAGCAATAGCAATAGCAATGGCGATAGCAACACTAGGCAGCTTCAGGTTAAGCCAAAGGCCGATTAGACGAGAGCTGCGCTTTATTATAAAATCCGTCGTTCCAGCGATACACCCAGTATCGATTCCGCCAAGGCCGACAAGACCAAAGCTATACAGCCATCTAGTAATCCTGCTATCTATAGCAGCCCTTGACACCGTCTGTACTATCATTAGCACGACAGTACTGGGGCAGGCAATAACAATATATACTATCCTCCTAAAGATAGTAAAAGTAAGCAGGACGAGAAAGACGGTAATAGCATTTGCCCACCGCTTTACAAGCACCGCAAGATAAGCTCAACCCTTCTCAGAAGATTAACCAGACTACAGACTCGCTCAGGCAGCGGCACCTCTTAATTACAACAAGTCTAAATATCCACCCTAGGCCAGAAGCACTCCAGCCACCACAACATCCCCAGCCCACCATTCTCTTAAGGCTCCAACATTAAAGAAGAGACTATTCAGGTCCCTTTAGTAAATTTTCAGGAATAGCCACTTCTAAATATAGTTCTTAAGAGTGCTATAGTAGAGGGCTGGTCGATATTCCAGCTCTAATTTACCTAGAATTCCTACACAAATCACAGACACAAAAACTATCCAAGTCAACACCCACAATATACATCACCACTCAACAGGCATTTCTCTACAAAGCAGGGCACACTAATAAGGGTTACTTTTACACCTAAAGAAGACAAGCTTCTCAGGACACTAAAGAATCAAAAGTTATTATAAAGGGAGATCTATAAGCAATTTACACACACCTTACCATAACAACAGTAGAGTATAGGAGGGCTACAGGTATAATATTCTACAAGGCTAAAGGAGGGGCAGTTAAGCAGGGGCAGGCATCAACAGGATTAAGCTACTTAGACTTAAAGTTAGGAATATAGTAGAAGGTTCCTTAGTTCCTATTAGCCGTCTATCATCACCAGTATTTAGGAGAGGGATATAGTAATAATAAATTATTTAGAGAGAGAGATTTACTATATTATTTACATATATAATAAATATAGTCTTTTGTCACGACCCTGACAGAAATAGGAACAACGGTTGGTTCTGCAGGAAAATAACCCCACCCGGCCAGCCTAGCAGGCCAGACAAACGGTACAAACAGGATCCTACACAATTACGTAACCACGGGTTACCTAAGTAGGATTAGGGAGATTAAGTCCTAAGCCAACTAATCTGGGATCAGTAGGATTAGAGACTAAGCCAATTGACCCAGCATTAGATTATAAGGATTATACCCTAAGCTTTATAAGCCAGCCTGAAGAGATGGACATATAAAGACATACTTGTTACCAGATAGCTAAATAGTATAGACAGCTCTTTAGTAGTTAATCTAAGTATTTACCCTAAATAGCTTTTATTAGCTTGTAATTATTGTTAGAAACTATATTACTTAACCAACTGCCTTATTATATATCTTGGACATAAACCTAATTGCACGGTTTAGAGGACCCAGGAAACCTTAATTATTATATTTTGACTACTCTTATTTATACATTATGACATAGACTTTAAGCAATATTATACACAATATCTTTATAATGTCTAGATTTAGAAATAACCTTTTGCTATGTAATCTTCTGTAGGAATTAGACAATGCTATTAGTAGTAATACCGATAATAATAATAATTCCGGCAACGGCAATAATAATAATACTTATAGTAAAATGACTAACAAATAACTCTAGGAGTTAGTCAGTAAGGTTAATTGCCTCTATACCTTTATAAATGAGCAAGCTAAATAAAATAAAGAAATAGAGAACCTTAAAAAGGAAGTTACTACCCTTAGAGCTGCCGCCGCCATTATTAACACCCTAATTCCAACCAAGGAAAGCGTTAGGCTTAACAGCCCGACCCTATATAATAAGACCCCGGGCTAGTTACAGCCTTACCTTACCTAAGTTAGGGCCTACTAGCGTTTTAACTATATAGATAGTTAGGCAGATAGGAAACAAATTATATATACAGCCTTGTTCCTTAAGGAAAAAGCACTTGCCTGGTTTAAACTATACCTTATAGACTTTGTTAATACTAAAGAATTTGAAAAGTATAAATAAGAAATTTAGGAGATATTTAGTAAATATAAGAACTATAAAAATACTCTTTAAGCCTTATTCTAAGATTCTAATAAAGAATAACAGGCTGAAAGGGAACTATTAAAACTATAATAGAAAGGCCCAGCCTCGGCCTATACAGTAGAATTCCGACAAATCTGCGCCTAAATCAACTCTATAGATAAAACCAAGATCTTTATATTTTATAATAGACTTAAGAAAGAAGTAAAAGATGAGATGGCTAGATATAACCAACCTAATAACTTTTTATAGTATATTAAACTAGCCATCAAACTTAACAATAGGCTCTACAAAAGACGCCAGGAGAAATATAGAAATAACCCCAGACCTTTTTAGCAAAATATGCCTAGGAATAAACCTAATGCCGGAAGAAGGTATAACCGCAACAACTTAACCTAGTAGGGACACCAAGTAGGCCCTATAGAGCTTAATGCTGCCTAACAAAAAGACAAAAAGGACATCAAATACTATAACTATAGAAAGAAAGGATACTTTATACAGGAATGCCGCGGTAAGAAAAAGGACTAGAAGCCTGTACCCAAGGGCTCCAGACAGGCTAGCATAATCACCCATACCAGTAGACTACCATGCTCAAAAATACAACAAGCCATTACAAAACAATATTGCCAATATAGAACAAAATGGCACAAGCCGTGCCTAGTGTACCTAGACCAGGCAACAGAAGACAGAAAAATCCTATTTAGCATCACTCCTTAAAACTTACCTACTAATGACAAACAAAAAGGCAAGTTAAAGACAGGAGAAACAATCTAATAGTAATTATTACAGATAGTACAAACAGAGCTGGATAAAGCTAAAGAAGCCAAAAAATACGCCTTGCTTAATTAGACAGCCTGTCACAATAATATCTGTACTACATACTAAAGCAATAAAAAAAGAGCCAATTAGTTTCCAAAAAGTATTATAAAGACCTAAATACTTACGTTAGGACAATAGGAAAAACTCCTGCCCTATAACTCCTGACAGGAACTAGTAGGACTAGTTCCCTAGGATCTACTTATACCTTGAGCCCAGCAAAAAAAACTACAGGCATATCTAGAACAAACCCTCCTACTAGCCTCTAGAACTAACATCATAGAAATCGCCATTGTTAAACGGAAACGCTTGTGTGGGCGCTGCACGTAAGGGGTTACCCTAGACTTCACGTAGGGAGTTACCCTAGACTTGGCACTTTTTCGGCTAAGTGCCTATGTGGCGTGCGCGCCGGCAGATGAGTTTGGTGGCCGTGAGTCGATTTTTTGGGCTATTGTAAGACCCTAACTTCGAACCTCTGCATTCCCCTTATTTCTTACCCAAAAAGCATGTAACTTAGCTTATTAGATAGTCTGATTTCTAAAGTTTATCTATATTTAGTTTGGTTACTGTCAGGGTTAGGGTTGGCTGGTTATTTAAAGCCAAAGATAGTGGGTCCGAGGGCCGAATTTTCCGGCCTCCCTATCTGCGCACCAGAGCCAACCGCAGCGTGCCCAGGGTTGAGACGATGTCGGAGGGACTGTGAGGAGGGCTGACAGAAGCCCACTCGAATTCAATACAAAGTTGTCCAAACCACTCTCAAGCGTCCCAACAAGACCTCAGTGCACCCTACTGCTACCTGACTCCCATTCGATCCACCAACCTTTAGAATAAGTATTCTTTATATTTAGAATAAGTATGGCTATAAATCAGAATATCATCCAGGTAAGTAGTATAGAATATATCTAGGTATAGTTATAAGGTATCATTAATGAATCTCTGGAATATCAAGGGGGCCCTAGTAAGCCTAAATGGCATTACTAATGTTTTAAATAAGCTAAATCGTGTATAGAATGTAGTCAGGTATTCCTCTCCCTTATGTATATAAAGGTTGTTAAAGGTAGTAATAATGTTAATTTTTAAGAAATACCTCATTCCCTTTAGGTTATTTAAAGTCTCCTTGGTTAGGGGTAGTAGGTAATAGTTCTTAATAGTGATATTGTTCAGGGCTTAATAATCTATGTAGAACTAGAGCCTGCCTCTAGGTTTAGATATAAACAGGACTAGCAAGGTAATGTGGGAAGTACTTAATTAGATAAATCCCTTCCATAGGTTTTTATCCAACTATTCTCTTAGGGCTATTAGCTTGTCTTAAGATATAGAGTATAATGGACTAAAGGGGGGTGTCTTTCCTTCTATTAGTTAGATATGGTAGTTATACAGGTAGTGTAGGGGTAGTCTCTTAGCCTCCTATAGTAAGAAGACATTGGTAAACTCCTCTAGTTCTCTAGGTAGGCTTCTCTCTGATTAAGGCTCCTTGTGAGTAGAGCCTAAGAGTTTAGTTTCTAAAATCTCGTCTATCTACTCTAATGATATAGTAAATAGGTAGTAGCCCTCCTTATAGGTATAGGTAGTAGTAGCCCTTAGAGTAACTTAATAGGGCTCATATTTCCTCAGGATATCAAGGCAAGATAGGGGCTAATATACGTAGGTGGTTTTCGGGATGTCCTGGAGGGCTCTTAGTCTTGTAGGTTTCCTTAGTATGTTATAATAAGTATGGTAGTACTTGCTATTAAATGTAATTATATGAGAGGTGAAGTGGATAGTTAGGTTATACTATTTAAGCTAGGGTATTCCTAGGATAACGGGGTAGTAGGCTAACTACGTGGTAAACATCATTATAGCCTCCTAGGAGTAGTTATTAATATAGTAGGGGACCTAGGCATAGTGGGAGACGATATCCTTAGAGGTCCTCCCATTAATTACTTCTAGATTAAATAGTTTCTTTAGGGGTAAAAGTGGAATTCTATAGGCCTTGGCTTATTCTTGGTTTATAAAAGCCTTTCCTTTAACTCTAGTATCTATTAGGGTGTAGGTTGGTACTTCTTTGCTATTTATGGTTAGGTGTATTAGTAGTATTAATATATTAGAGTATTGGTTCTACTCCTCTTTAATAGTTAGTCTAGTAATGGTAGTGGTAGAGATATAGAGGGTGTACTCCTTGGGAGCCTAAGGGTAACTTATCCCAGGCTCGTACTATTTACTAAGCTCTAAGTGGGAGAGTTGCTCTGGCTATAGATATGTGAACGGGGGCTGGGATAAACTAGTAAGTAAGTAGGTAAAGGGAGGATTAGGGAAGCGGGACGAAAACCTTGTACACGGGGTAGGCGGTGATCTAGCAGGGGGTAGTAGGCTACGAAGTAGTTGGCTGAGCCGCAGTAGTAGTATTTACAGTGTTCCTTACAGCTGTTGTTATGGTGTTAAGAGCTTAAATCTATAGGATTACTAGTAGGGGACTGGGGAGTAGGTGTTTTTAGGGCAAGGGTGGTAGGGGGTTTAGTAATTATAGTATATGTCTTCTGGGGGGTCTAGGTGTGGGTAGAAGTAGGTTTATAGCGAGAGACTTGCTGTTGGTATTGGTAGAAATGGTTGTCTAGGGACTAAAGGTGTTGGGTATAGGGCTAGAACTTATTAGAGTTAGTAGGGTTGTGTAGGAGTATATCCTAAAGCTTGTGGGAGATTCCTTGAAATAGTAGAGGTGAGAGGGTGGTATCTAGTATTTCCCCCTCTAGAGCAAGGTACTAGAACTTGGTAAAATAGGTACTAAAGTCTTGGTTATATTATTTTAGCTGGTATAACTTATTCTAAGAGTTCTGAATATGGTCTGGGTCCCTAAAGGCTTCTTCTAGATACCTGAGTGGGTCTGGGTAGTCTATAAACTAGGGGACGCCATATAGAGTCTTAGGTAGAATTAGCTTATATGCCTTTTCTATAAGGTATCTAGTGATATAGGTTAGGTAGGTAGTAGTGGTAGGAAAGTAGTCGGCATTGGTGGTCATCTTTGTATAGATCTGTTATATGAAGTAGTGAAGGTTGTGGCGAGATCTGTTAAATTCCTTTAGGTTAGGTAGTTTCTTGCTAAGGATGGTAGAACTAGTACTTATAATAGGAGTAGGTAAAGTTGCTCTCAGTATAGTATCTATAGTTTGGTTAACACAGGGACTAGTAGGAGCGGGTTTAGTGGTAGGAGTCTGTACAGCGGGTATGGTGGTATTCAGGAGTTATAGTTTCTTAATTTCAAGGCGGATAACCTCCCTCTGGGCGGTATTGAACTAGTCCTTCTAGTAGCTGATCACCCTATCCTGCTTGGTCAGGTTGGAGCGTAGGGAAGTAATCGTAGCGTTACAGCTTAGTGTCTCGACCTGGGAGGAAGAGACTTCTTCCTTGAGCATAGATGTGTACTAGTTAAGGTTACGTAAGTATATCATCCAGTCAGAGGCGTGTTTGGTAACATGGTAAGCTAACTTCTCTAGTGAGTTAGTACTTAGAGGTGGCTGCGGGTGGTTCGACATAGTATCGATATCTAAGGGTAGGAGCTACGTAGTGTTACGCTAGTAGGTAGGCGGTTCCCAGGCGGGTGGACGTCGAGTAGTCAGAATGATTAGGCAGGTCTTCTATTACCATGTACAGGCTCTATCCTTGGTAGGTATAGGCTCTGTTGACAAGACGTAGCTTGAAGAGCTACGAAACAGGACTCGGGCAGGTTTCCCGGGTTTTATGTAGCCCTCGGCTTACGTAATCAGACCCCAACCCTCTGGTTGGGTGGTCATGGCGCGGTCCGCGGCGGACCGCCCATTACAGGCGGTTCAGGTCGTGACACCGCATACCATAATTCTGCATCGGACAATGTGCCATGCTGGCTACACGAAGCTCTTTAACTTCCTTGACTACACTGTGCTCTCTTTCCCAGCCGGCAAGGCTTCGAAAGCCCTTGGTCATCCTTCAACGGAATATGAGCCTCGCAATGATGCTGATGCTTGGAACTGGGGCTTGTACGACATTGAGAAAATGGATGGTTTTAGCGTTGGTCTGCAGATTGTGGGCCGACGCATGGAGGAGGAAAAGGTTCTAGGGGTTGCTCACCAGGTCCAGAAGCTATTATAGATAGAGCCTCCACCGGGGTTCAAAACCTTAGAGAACTTGAGCGAAATTGTTGTATACTAGATATTTGTGTGCCCGCGCAACGCGGGCACGTTGATAATAAATCTCTCTGACTTGATATACGGATCTTTGATCCAAGTTGATGTTTTCAGTGGATATATAGGTAAGAGTATGCCGCTATTGGCAGGTCCTTTCGGGTAAATATCGGGATATTCGCTGTTAGATTCATGGTACTCCTCCCTTATAATTTGACGGGAAAGTAACTTATACCTTAACAGCCGGCTTAGACCTACTCTTCATGAACCTGAGGATATGTATTCCTGTAAGAGGACTTCTGGAAACACAATGTTCGTGCATGCTAAATCTTCCCGCGAGGATAGCAAGATAGAGAGATTGCGAACGTCAGTCACGCGGGACATGGCTACGTAGAACTGACCGTGGGTAAAGACCGGCACACGCAAGTCGACAGCGATATGGTTTAAGGATTGGCCTTGGGCCTTGTTGATAGTGATGGCAAAACGGAGGCGGAAGGGAAATTGAAAGCGAGCTATAACGTGAGGAAAATCGGCGGTGGAACTTAAGAGTTTGATCTTGGGGATATGCGTGATCTGGCCCTTGAAATCGCCGGTCAAAATACGGGCTTGAACGACAGCTTTTCCAAGAGACACAATTACTAATCGAGTGCCGTTACACAGGCCCCGCTCAGGGAAGAGGTTCCGCAGTAGGATTACTGGACAGCCTATTTTTGGCTGGAGTCGCGAAGGAGGAATCGAAGCAAAATCCAAGGAAGCAAGGAACTCGGGAGGAAATGGGGTTGTCGATTCATGCTCGCATTCCTGAACCTCGTTTGTAGCTAAATAGGTATGGCCTTCATCAGGCATCTTTTCTATCACGTAGGCATTAATATCGGCTACTGCACCGTTTCGGGCTGAAAGGATGGCGCGTTCTGCGAATACCTCATGATCACTACATGCACGGGCGAGCAGAACTGCCGGATAGATATGGGCGCAGAGCTCGGACAACGCGAAGACGACCTTCACGTGGGTAGGCGGCTGTATGAGGCCATAGTGCGTACGGTTATAGCAAAGGTCATCCAGCCAACGAATGAAGTGGCGATTATCGGGCTGGTCACCGTTGACTCTCATATTCCGCCGCAGATACCGAACCTGGATGCCCGGCCACAGCGGCGAGGATTGTAAGGATGCTTTGACCAGGTCGGCTCTTCTACCATGGCGTACAACAGGAAGGATCTGTGCAAAGTCGCCGCCGAACACGGTCGGCAAGCCACCAAAGAGAGAGTCGACGTCACGGATATCCCGCAGAGTTCGCTCAACGGCTTCGAAGCAATATCTATGTTGCATGGGAACTTCGTCCCAGACGATGAGCTTCGCTCGACGTAAGAGGTCGGCCAGAGCGGACTCCTTAAACACCGCACACGTCGACAGACCGGTCAGGCCTTCGACAGGAATCTTAAAGCGAGAATGTGCGGTTCTCCCCCCTGGTAGGAGAAGGGCAGCGATGTCTGATGATGCGACACAGAGTACAATATCTCCGCGAGAGCGATAGTGAGCACAGAGAGCTTTGTATAAGAACGTCTTCCCGGAACCGCCTGGTCCTTGAATGAAAAAGTGAGACAGCAAAGGCTGTCTCTCCACACTATCAATGATCTCGCGAAAAATAGTTAGTTGATCGGTGTTCAGATCTGCCTCCATATCCTCGGCAATTTGAGACTGATGAAGCCTGTCGTATGCAAGCTCTCTCTGGATAAGCTGATTCTCGGAAGACTGGGCCCAGTCATGCTCTGCTGCAGGAAGACCTAAGTCAGACAACTTACGGCCGGCGTCCTTGAGAGCTGTGTCAAGGAGAAAGAGCCCGTAATCGCACCATGGCTCGGCGAGACCCAGTGGCGTTTGATGGCCCGGTGGCCGTTGCTGAGCGAGATCGTCGCATAAAGAATGACGAAATCGCTCCCAGAGAGCAGCCGGCTCTGACACGTCCCCATTGAGAAGTACTAAAATGAAGAGGTCCCGCAAATACCGGCCGGTGTGCCAACCCTGGGCTTCTTCAAAGCACATAATCCAGTGGCGATCATCTTCCAGGAGCCCAGATGCGACACATGCCTCACGAAAAGAACGATAAGTAATGCTGTGCACTGTCCGCAGATCTTGGAATGAGGTAGCGCCCGGTACACTCGAGAGTAATAGACGCAGATACCACCTCTCCCCAGTTTGCGGGGGAACGTATAGCATACGGCCTATTGAAGAACCGATCTGTCGAGGGACCCACTGGCGAGACGATTGCTTAAAGACATACCTCGATGGAAAGTCGACATAGAGGACATTGCGACTCTCACTGTGAACTCTATTATAATCAAAGAAGGCCGTGAGAGGAGTGTGGCGATCCATGAGAGTCTGCATCTCATCCCCGTCAGCATTTTCAGGGAAGAATATCGCTTGTTCTCCTTCAAGGTGGACGGGTAGAGTTATAACGGGCGGCCACTCTTCGTGAATAGGGAACTCAAAGATGCGGACGATCGCTTCGGCGGGGCTGACATATCGGCACTGCAGATACACGTCAATCTCATCAACGAAGCCTTCGCCGCCGTCTCGAGCTGTAAGATTGATTGTCACACGATCTGAGCCTTTATATATATATTTGTGAATGTATTTAACTGCTTGGACGGTGGAGCAGACCTCAACGTTGATGTGCGTGTTGTAACGTCTAGAAAGATATGGGTTATATGGCACAACCCAGCGATTGTCCAGCCAGACGCTAGCTCCATTAACCCTCTTTTCCACTCGCTCACCATTGTCACGCCGTCGGTACGAAGGATAGCCATCTTCGGGCACCACAGTCTCCGTGCTAAAATCCTTTGGGAACCGCTTGACGCAGCGGCGCGCTCCTGAGCCAAGTGTCTCCGTGCAAGGGGATCGAGGGTTCAAGTCTCCACAGGGTCCATGAATCATGTGAGACTCTACCATAACTCGTAACAGCCCGTCGGGGTCGTCTTCACGAACGGGCAACTCAGCCCTGACCACACGGTCGATATTCTCGGTAAGACGGAGGTTCTGCCGAGCCTCGGCGTCAAGAAAGAGCAGAATATGCCGGTGCGGTAGGCCGCGTTTTTGGAACTCCAAGGTCCAGACAATTGCCTTGCAACCCCCCAAGACACCTTTCTTCAGCTCATCTATCAACGAAGTCGACTTCATCTGAAAGACGCGGCCGACTATATCGGGTCTATCCTGTGCCGTCTGACCCGACAAAAGTTCACGTCGAATCTCCGGCCAATTGGGATTACAAGTCATAGTGATAAAAAGGTCAGGCTTACGCATGACTCTTACGATAGCCATTGAGTTCTGATAGCAACGGTAATAAAAGCGGTCTCCGCCGTGGTGCCCAGCTGGCAAGATCACCCTTCTTCCTAGCTGCTGCGCGTCCCCGTCGCCTGCCTGCACCCAGTCACTCACCTGGCAATAAAGATCCGCGCGGATTCTAGATTGATTACTCCGCAGCCAATTCAGCCTTGTCTGCTCGATAGATGCCCATAGATCCACGACAAATTGTTGAAAAAGACGCCCAAAGGCGAACGGTACGGTTAATTGGTTGAGGCGGGGATGCAGGATGTATGCTGCATACATCCGCAGAGTTAACTTCATACGCCTGCAGCCTCTCCCACGCAGATCCCTTAAAGGAAGGCCCCAATGGAATCCGTGGTCCCCACGGGGAAACATTAGAGGGTAGGCGAGTGGCAAATACGCGGCGTGGCTAGCATGAACTCGATGCCAGCCGGCCACAGCTCCGCTGGCAGAGCGTTCAGCCAGGACGATCTCCCGAGGGCCCGTTTCTTCTTCATATGGGATCAGGGCAGCCACCTCGTCTGAAACTGGAAGGTTTTCACGGCGCCGGTCAGCCCCGTGCTCTACGACCAACCGTAGCTGTGGAGTGAGTATGATCCGTACTTGGTCCCTAGAGCTCAGGAAACGCTCCCGCGCAGTCATATAGGTTCCAATGTGAGGGTTCCATTGACGTAAATACCTAGCAAACTCAACCAGAAATTGTCAGTCGAGATTGTCGTACTCTGCAGAACGAAAAGCGACAGCCTCGTCGGGGTCGTAGAAATATATCTGAGCGAACTGAGGGCGCTGGCCAGCCGTCTCTCCCAATGGACCGGTCGTATGATATAGTATCCCTTGGATCTGGAAGTCCATGGGTCCGCGCTGACTTTGTAGGCCGTGCGTCAAAGTCGTGTAGTTCACAGATGTAAAAGCGAATGCGTTGTTGTACTTCCGAACGTTGCGGCGGAATGCTGCGGCATGGCTGTCCGCCCCAAGCAATAACTCCGAAAGGAAAGACGGAAGCGCTGAGAACGGAGGGAGCTCGACGTCTCCCTGGCGACAACAGATAACAAAGACAGGGTTCCTTACACTCGATCGCTGGGCGGATGTTAGTGTGAAGCCTGTTGCCACTGCCTCAGTACGAACAGAACTCCTCTCGCTAAGCCAGTGCAGACCAGCGCACGAAGCACAGGCCTGGTCCATTGAGCCGTGATCGTAGTGTGATGTGGGACCCAGACCATTAGCGGACAGCCAGCCTGGAGGACGGGTTGATGTCTGCACAGTTCGAGATCGCCTTGCCTGCTTAATGGCGCGACATCGAATCAAACATCTATCACATAATTTGTTGCGAGCTCCGTGGCGCGGGTTCAATGAGTACGCTGCCGGAGGGTGACACTCACGGCATCGAGAGCAGAGATACAAAGGCATCAGTCTAAGTCTAGTATTAATTGATTCACTGATAGCTCAGGAGGGTGATGATGGATAGCTCGTTGTCCAAGAGAAGCTCAGACTTGTACCGCTAACTGATAATTTTCTTCGACTTAGCGCTGACACATAGTCATACGGAAACGCCACCCATTCTGACTCGCAATAAGAAATGGGCAGCTATGGAGTTCGAGTTGGAGGCTTGAGACATAAGCTTGCAATACTTGCGGCATTTAAATACGAACCAAAAAGATCTCATGGTTGGAAGCGGAGCGAGGAGTAGTTGGATTCCTGCACGCAAATGAAGAACAGCAGAATATCGACCACACGACTCGTTCACGACGAAAAGCGCAACCTAGCAAAAGATCACCACATATGACCCACGCGACTGCAACCGCAGACATGTCACCGACTCGCCTCTCGAGCAAAAGAGACGGAGGTCTGATAGGGTCAGACCTCATAATTACGTATTGCTCTGACTTCGTGGGCTGCGAGATCCTCCCCTCCGGTAGGCGATATACGCATAACGCAAACTTAAAGGCCGGCACTTTCCTCGCCTTCCCTGAGCCATTAGACCTACTCGAAACATATGACAGCATCCTCAGCAGCCGAGATGATGAAGACAATGGAATCCAGCTTCTTCTGTCGGCGTTCAGCCTAGAAGCGAAGCCAGAGAGCCTTGGTTCAGACTGGGAGGGACAATGGTTTGTCGTTACGGCAAGAATCTGTCCAAACATCCTCACATTTGAGGGCATCGAACAAGACAGTTGGGGAGAAGAAAGCAGCAAGCCAGTGCAGTATGCATTGGCCCTACCCAGAGATCAGGGCATCGAGCCGTGAGTGTGAAACAGCCACCTACCGCGCCATATCAATTTAGAATAGTAAACTTAGTGTAGTCGCGTTGTAGCATCTCCCCCCGCCAACTCAGCAACCACCCGAACGACCGCGCCTGGCCAACACGCCCAGCACAAACTTCCTTCGCCGGCCCTGTGGATCATGAAAGATTCCAGCTACGGACGGACATCTGGACAGAACTACAGCGACGGACGTCAGTGTTCGTCAAGCTCGGCTCCTACATCAATACAGAAGAAGATCGGCCGCCACATAAGGGAGTGCATGTCTGCCACGTGCTGCTCCCGTTTCCAGTCCACCGACAGCCATGGAGTGCGGCGCTCAGTTGGATGCAGAACTCACAAACACCGTTCCCTGCTGCCTCCTGGATCTCTTGTACAGGACGGATCTTGGGAGTACTAAATCGAAAGCTTCTCCGCCCTGAGTTACCAACAGACTCGCCAATCCGGATTTTCGTCGTCGTCGCCGACAACTGGGAATTCATTCGCCAGAACTCGCTGACGCCGCGTAGCGTTGCTTCTGCGAGAAAACCAATCGACGCCAGCGAGCCGCTGACACCTCCGAGCACCCCTAAGGCTAGAAAGCCTCAGAGTGGTGATGGCATCATCAGTAGAAATACATTCTACTCACGTAAAAGAGCCAGGACAGAAGAAGATTCACCATCTCCCTCAGCCCGTAGTAGAGGGTTTAACAGTTAGTTCACTTGACTCTCCTATACATAAACGCATCCTACCTATGCACTAACACCTACTGAAAATAGGGGGCAAAGGGAAACGTAATAGCAGAGCCTCTCCAAGAAGCGAGACTGCCGAACTTAGCTTAGATTCAGGGCCATCCTTAGAGATAGTTGATAATAGCCAGGAGCCTGCTAGGGAGGCGGAGCCAGCGGGGAGGCGAAGAAGGTCTTCAAGGCATGAAAAGCGAGGTGAGGACGACGGGGACTGAAGGCAGTCAACTCAACGACGTAGCGTTAAACACACGAAACTTCACAACCTGTTCCAGTTCCCCAGATGTGCAGCGCCGCCCGTGAAGACATTGGATGGAGCCAGAGACATGGCGAGATATGTCAGACATAATTGCTTATGGCGTACTGTAGGGCGTCAATAATCGAGCTGCGTGATTGGACAGTTGGAAACACTTTCGGACCCAAAACACAAACCTAGGAGAGTGGCGTTGCACGCCGGATATGTAGGCGCAGTAACAAATTCGATGACAACTTTGATGGAGAGGGGTTCAACTGCTATCTAAGCTGCACACCAAGCAGCTACGCACACTGATAGAGCTGCCCTTCCTGAATAACAGGCTGTTAAGAGGCGATGGTGGTACACGCCTTGCAGAAGCAGTCAGCCACGCATCTCACTACCCGCACCCAAAAGGGACTGTATGAAATTGTAATATGTGAGATCTCATCGTCCATGGTGATACTGATGTTGCATTGGCGAAAAAGGAACTAAGAGCCAGCGTGAAAATGATTGCATTTGCCACGGCTGGTTATTCATGCCTTTCTACCAATCGTTGTTACTTGCAACCACTTATGCTTCTCCTCCTTATCCACTCGGTATTGCCGAAAACATCTGTGATCAAATCTTTCTTATTCATCTTACCCATTGCATTACGTTTAATAGACTCAACAATCTCCAGGTCCTGGGGGTCTTAAAGGGTGGGATATAAGCCTTTAGGTTGCATTATATCTCCTTTACTCTCTACAGTTTAGTACTCATCTTTTCTGCCTTTAACAAGACAACTACTGCTATAACTTTCTGGCCCTAAGCCTCTAATAGTAAGTTAACTACTGTGTATTTACTAATATTTGGAAAAGCAAGAAGCTTATACTTAATTTCCAATATAGAAATCTTCTCTCTACCGCTCTTAATAATGTCTACACTATAACAACCCTAGATAAAGTATACTGGGCTATAAGCCTATAAGCCAGACTTCTCCTTACCTAAGCCCGAAACTATACAATAAATAGCAATATTACCAGTCTTAAACCATCTATTATATGTAAATTCTTTTTTAGTAGCGGCAGAGTTGCGCCAGTACTGGCTGAAAATAGTTGGTTCCCGGATCTAGATCTCTCCTTGTCTTTCCTTGCCTAATATAGCGTCTACTTCCTCTCTATATATAATAATAGTTTCCTTATCTATCTTATTATTCTTCTTAGCAAGGCAGGCCTTAACAAAAGGCAGAGGCTAGCTAATAAAACTCTTAATATAGTTAATATAGTCTAGGCTATATAAGATAGCCATACTAACCTTAGTTATACCGTAATACTTAAATAAAGTGTTACCCCTAGAGAGCTTGGTCTAAGCATTATAAGTCGGGGCAGGGAGTATAGCTAAGCCAGAAATATTAAGGCAAAGGTGCCTTGCAAAGATTGCCTCCTTGCCAGCTGTCTAAAGCTTAGAAGACAAGGAAGAGAAGACGGCTAGTATGTAAGCCTAGATTATAGGCACAGCTGTGAAAAAGGTAATAGGTCTAGACACCACCTTGTTACTAACGCCATTAGCCGTGCTGTTGGTCGTGCCTTTAGTAATACTATTTCCGTTAATCTACAGGAACGGTACAGCTAAGCGAGACCAGACTTATTCGGCATTAAATCTAATCATAAACTTAACGCTTAATCCTACAAGTAGAGGTACGAGGAGTATATTAATGGTGCTATAAATGTAATGTAGAGGCAGAATATATAGAAGACGGTTTAATAACTGATAGTTTTAGGCTTTATAAAGGCTGTATGCTTGGGCAAGGAGGCTGGCTTGTCTAAGTAGCATACCCTTTAGACGTGCCGTTATGCCAGATGTGTATAGCATCATGCCAGAGGTGGCGCCGGCCGGCACAGCTACCCATTCCACCTCCACGGCGTCTTCATTTTGCTTCTCAAATGAGCCAAGCTGGTGGAGAACAGGAACATTATCCAAACCTTCCTCGAGAACTGTTGGGCCTGCTCGACGTGTGCAGCGGATGCAACCACAACCGCTGCGGCACTATCATTGAGAATGTATCGCAATTCACTCGCCGGGTGAGAGGGTGCCAAAGGCAGGGCGATGGCACTGGACGCCAGGATGGCCAAGAATGTGACTGTTGGTTCTGATCAGCAACGAAGCTTATTGCCACGAAATACATCGCGATTTGGAATGCCTTTCATACCTACGAAGCCATAACCATTCTCGACAATGAATCCAATCCGTTCACCTGCCAATGATCTGTCGCCGCAGGACCTCAAGAGTGCATGCCGCGCTCGTGCAATGTCACGGAGTAGGGTCCCATATGAGAACACTATGCCGGTGCTCTGATTGACAACGGCAATGGATGAGGCGTCCTGCTCGTTGAGAACCTTAAACAGGGGTGACCGGTGAAGACTGGCTGACATTTTGGAGGTAGATCCGACGAGTTCACCGAAGGAAAATGTTCGCAAGATGAATCGATCTTCTGTTCAACCGGATTGGCCCAGTGCTTCATATCCCAGTGACTTCTATTGCCTATTGGGGAAAATCCCCTAATCCTAACCGCGGGCACGTCCCCGGCACCGCACTCCTATACTTTGAGAACGCCCGGGGAGTCGTCGGGTAGCGTCGCCTATGGCTTGGCATTTTGGGCCTGCCCACACATCCGCTCGACTAATCTCATCCCGAGTCTACGCGGCACGTTTCCGTGTCATGCTGAAATGCTACTAAATCTAGATGGACGGATCCCAAGTGGGAAGCAACCGACGAAGCCGCGGAGGTGGGCATACAATGCGGTTGTAGATCTACCAGCCTGGCCCTGCGTCAGACCGGATGTAATTCCATACGAAGCGTATCAGGCTGCGATATCGTGATCCTTCGAGAGGTACTGCCGACCAAAGGGTGTCTAGTCCACTTTGTCACCATTCAGAGACCACCCAGCGTAATCTATTGTTCAACCGCGCGAAATTGCACTGTGATGGCATACCAAGACCAGAACTATAGATTTGATGCTGGCCGACTGGGGCAGATCGAAGGCCTGACCTTGAGTCTGCGCGACGAACCAGCGGTACACTACTTTGGCGGCATTCCCTATGCCTTGCCACCGACTGGCGAATACCGTTTTCGCACTCCTCGGACGTTACCCAAGGAGTTCAAGTACGGCACAGTTTCGAACCCAGGTCGATTCACTGGTGGAACTGCAATCTGCCCACAGCCGCCAGCTCGCACTCCACAAAACACGGCCCTCTTCAATGAGGACTGTCTGCAGCTGAACATCTGGATACCAGCAGAGCCTGCGCCAAAGGAGGGCTGGCCTGTTTTTGTGTATTTTCATGGCGGTTTTCTGCAGGTCGGCAGTCCCAATTGGGGTCCAGGCTCGTTGGTGCCACTTCTTACGAAGTCGGCCTGCAGGGCGATAATGGTGTTTCCTGCTTTTAGATTGAATGCCTTCGCGTTTCTTGCAAGTGAAGAGCTCGCCTCTGAGGCGAGGAGCAACGGTGAGCCCAGCGGCAACATGGGCTTATGGGACCAGAGAGCTGCTCTAGAGTGGACATACACAAATATCTCGGTATTCGGTGGGACGCCGTCGAATATTACCGTCGCTGGATACTCTGCCGGCAGTTTCTCGGCTTTCCAGCAATCGGCGCACGAGCTGTACTGTGTTCCAGAAGGGATCCGTATCATCAAGAGAATCGCCATGCTCTCGAACGGCCCCGGCGTGATGCCCAAGACACTGGCGGAACAGCAAAAGCAATTCGACGAGTACATCACAAAGCTCGGTATTTCGCTCGAGCTCCCGTCAGCCAAGAAGTTGGAAATTCTTCGAAGCCTGCCGTACCAGAAATCAGTTGAGGTCCAAATGGAGATGAAGATTCACGAGTTCCCACTTCTTAACGATGGCGCATTTTTGCCCAAGAATCTCATGTTCAAGGTAGACGACGGGGACTTCGGCAAGAAAATGAAGGAACGTGGGATCACGCTCCTCAGCGGAGAATGCAAAGACGAACACACTATGTATCGCACTTGGCGAACACCTGAAGACTCTTATGACGCCGTCTACTCTCGCCTCTGCGCGGAGTTTCCAGAGAGTGCTGTGAGAAAGCTGATGGGGCACTATTGTGGTTCGAATAAAGAGTTACCATCTAATTACGATGGATGGAAGGATTTTTTCGGCCAGACCTACGCAAACCTTCAAGTCCATTCTCTTCAGCGCGGGCTTCACAACGCTCTGTTTCGAGGCGGTCTCCTTCCGGGTGTCGATGTTTTGCGGTACCGCTTCGACAAGCGGCTGAAGTGCATCAATGGAACTTTCCCTCTTGAATTAGGGGTGACGCACTCAAGTGATGTGCCCATCTGGTTCTGGGGTGCAAACTTCTCGGGTGGGCTGACTGACCAGGAGAAGACGTTGCTCGAGGGCTGGAACCAAGGCTTCGCATCCTTCATCAAGGGCGATAAAGTGACATGGGGTCCAAAGCAACCCGAGGAGATGAGGCGGTGGAGGGGCGATGGCGAGACAGATGTATGGATAGATGATAAGTGGGAGCAGAGTCTGAAGATTTGGGATCTGCTCAATAAGCCATGATAAAGCTAAGGACCACATAAAGAGCAGGATGGCGAGGTTGGGACTTTCTGAATATCGGAGAAGTTCCCTTGACCTCTCAGAATCTTTATGTGATGAAGAGCTCTCAGGTGTGTTGCCTATCTACGCTCATGATTGTTGCTGGTTTCTACTGAACTGGGAATGAGGGTATAGTTTCAACTTCCTCGTCGATCCCTAGCTAGCGATCCTACACACGATTCTGGACCTGGCTCCTGGCGGGCGCCTTCCAAAAGGTACCTAAGTCTACTGGAAGGCCGTGCATACCCCAACTACCCCAGACTGAACATTGAGGAACTAATGCTCTGTGTTGGTAGTTACTCTAGCTCTTATATACAGGTGTCTTTCTATGGATCACCGATCCGCCTGTGATCCCGCTATGTGATGTGATTTCATGAGCCTTCTGTCTTTCTGGCGAGGTGGGTCCTTGCGTGTTACGACATTGTAACGTTTGCGGCCCATCCTGTCGGCCAAGTCAGTTGCTTCTGTAACAGCAACTACGGAGAATCAGGACTTTATCGGCACCATGCTCGCCTTGCTGGGTTATGGTGCGGCATGTGCGTATTCTCGTACAAGGTCCCATTGTCTTACTCGTCCCAATTGCCTTGACATGGCGTGTAGCGATCTAAGTTTGTTTTTTTGTACCAATGGGGCGAAAATAGGCAAGGTTTGCCGTATCCCAATGCAAACAACGCTCGTCAGCATCAATTCTTTGACATTACGCGCGATACGATGGTTTAGGTGGGTGGTATGGGATTCGACCGCCTCTCAGAGCGTCATTATGGGACGTGAGTGATGAGTCGAGTCAGAGACGTGGAGGATCGTGTGTTTTCCCCGCCTGCCCGATAGTTCCCCGAAGCCCGAGCTAATTCACGAGCCCCTGCTTACAAACCCCCCAAATCTTAAAAAAAAAAATGTCTAATTCCTCGCCCTGCTGTTTGCATTCGCGAGAAACCGTATAAATAGCCACGACGTTATCTTAAACTCCTATTTCTCCTCTTCCTCTCCTCACGAAATCCCTCTCTTCTTCTCTTTACGAAACGTCGTCTCACCTGCCGCAAATCAATAATTGTTTCTTCTAGCAAGAGAACTCCCACTCGATAGTCACCATGTCGCAACTCGTCAACAAGCCGCTCCTTGGACCCCTCGTCGCCCTCAACGGTTGGGTTTTCGCCATGGAAGTCCTGCTGTACAAACGCAGAATCCCAGCGCTATCCAAGTACGGTGTCACCTTTGATCCAGCTACTGTCAAGCAGCAAAAGGCAGAGAAATTGCCTCCTTTCGTCAATTGGGCAGCGGACAATTTCAACAACTTACAGGAACAACCCACCCAATTCTACGCAGTAGTGCTTGGGTTGACCTTATTGAATATCAAGGACAAGACTACGGTTGGCCTGGCAAGGGCCTACGTTGGTCTGAGAGTTCTTCACAGCTTGATTCATGTGTCGACTAATAACCCCGGTATCCGCTTCCCGGTTTTCGCCGCGAGCTCATTTGCGCTTTTGGGGATGACAGCTAAGGCGGCTTTGGAACTTTTCTTCTAGTTCACAGTTGGAGATACTGCATGTAACAACTCTTCCGTGTATTGTAGTCCGGGTTTTACAACAGGCAACTTGGCTTCTAACTATGCCCCTCAGCTCGCTCAAGCGTAGGCTTCCTCTCTCTCCCCCCTCATCTGAGTAGATGTCAAGGACACAGGTCCTACGTCGAAGGAGGTTGGCTATTTCCTGCTCAAGGGGATCTTTGCGGATGTCAAAAACCACATTTTGGGGGGCATCTTTATGGATTTGTAGTCAGAGATGGCATCCTTCACTGCTGCATCCAGGGAGAATAAGGGCTAATGCATCGGGCTGTGAGGGATAACAGTGAATGAGGGGTTTATGAGGCCACTAGACTTAGTAGTTCGCAAGGCCTAAGCGGCTTTTTAGAAGAGAGCCCCTAGTGGGATATAATTAACGGGGTGAAGACTTAATAACACTTATCTTCGGACTGGTGGCAGTGACCCTTTGCTGTAGAATGCGATAAAGAGTAAGCTTGATGGGCCTGGCGAAACTCCGGGCCCCGGAACAGAGGTAGCAGCCTCGAACCCCAAGGAAGCCTTGGAGCGCTTCAAGAAGACGACAGGACTTATGTTGTCTACGGTTGTCACTCCTAAAAGAGATAACCCTCCGCTTTCTCAAAGGAGTGTTCGACGTAGAGACAGCTACTCAGCGCATACACGACACGCACGCGCGCCCGACTTCGGGCATGCTTGTCCTGACTCCCGACCAAATGCCTGGAAAATCTAACCCATGCCTGACCTTGCCTCCTTGAGATAAGGCTCTATGCTCTAAATAGCAACAATCCTACGAGAAAAAGCAGAAATGCGCCTAGATAAAAACTGGGTCCTTCTCTACCGTATTTCTGGCGTGTCCTCCGATCATTGGGGCCGAGCTTATACACCCCGGCAACCGGGCCGAGGCCGTTCTTTCCCCGGAGAGATGACCTCCCGCCCTCCCCCAAACAAGTTATTGCCAGCCCTAAAGGACAAGTCCTGCCCGAGCTAGCGCAACACTCCCTTCGAATCGGCTGCAGGCATGGCACTTCTGCATCACTCGCATTCTCATATTTTCTGACTGCACAAACGATTCCCAGTCTTCTTCTTTCGCTCTCTTGCACAAGCCTGTTCCAAAGGAAAAGGATGGCCTCTAGAATAGATGGCGAGATGCTGCCGCTAGGACGCCGAATTCTCTACCAGGCCCTGACAGTCATACCAATTCAAAACCTCCAATTCAGCTTCATTATCACTCGAGCTTAGATGTGAACAGGCGCCGGAGTCTATTCTCCGATATCAAGGTTTTGCAATGGCTGTTGGTGACCTGGATCCCGAAAAGGCCTGTGGACATCAGCGTCCACTATCTGTCCATTCAGATGCCAACGCCATTTCGAACCTCAGACTAGGTCACAACAGGGACACTGCGCGAGACGAGAACGACATTGAAGCCATTGGCGCAACCGCTGCTGGTGAACCTTCGGGGAAGACATGCGATGAATTAGCTTCCACTCACGATATCCAGTCCTGCACTCAGTCAACAGCTCCATCTACTCGCTCCCCCCCACTGTCTATTGTCCGGCGCTCCAAGCGGCGTGGGCTTCTTGGCCGATTCGCGATCGTACCCGAAGTAAACAACCCGTATAACTACCGCAACTCCACGAAATGGGGAATCACGGCCACCATTTCTTTGGCAACGGTTGTAGCACCTATGGGTTCATCTATCTTCTACCGTATGCACACTTCTGCCTCTAGCCTCTTCATGAGAGCTGTCTCGACTTCTATGACCAGTTGAACAATCTGACTGACATGTCTTCGCAGCGGCCCTCGGTGCTCTAGTTGACGAGTTTGATACCTCCGAGACTATCATCAATATGTCCGTGGCATTATACATGCTCTCCATGGCTATCTTCCCTATCTGGTGGTCAGCCTTTTCTGAGCAGTTTGGCCGCCGCAGCATCTACCTCCTCTCCTTCGCCCTCTTCATTATTTTTTCCGTCCTCTGTGCTATCAGCACAAATGCGCCAATGCTCATCATTTCCCGTCTCTTGGCCGGCGGTGCTTCAGCCAGTGTGCAGGTCATTGGCGCAGGTACCATCGCTGATATTTGGGAATCCCATGACCGCGGACGCGCTATGTCTCTCTTCTATTTGGGACCTATGCTTGGGCCCCTCTTTGGTCCGCTCCTTGGTGGTGTTTTAACGCAGCACTTGGGTTGGCGATCAACCATGTGGTTCCTGGCCATTTACGGCTTTGTTATTATTGTGGCGATCTCCTTCCTGCTTCCGGAGACGTTGGTTCGTAAAAACGAGCCTCCCATGACGCACGAGCTCACACGCATGTCCACTCGGGAGTCTATCAGGGTCAAGAGGAAGAACTTCGCGAAGTCGGTCAACCACTACCTAATCAAGCCCCTGAGTATTCTCCTTCTCCTACGCTTCCCACCCGTCTTTCTCACAGTATTGATCGCCGCCATCGCCTTTAGTTCCGTCTACGTCCTCAACATTGCCATCCAATACGGCTTTGCTCGCCCTCCGTACAGCTTCAGCCAAACGACCGTAGGAGTGACATACATGGCTACCGGGTTGGGGTACGTCGTCTCGTCATTGGTCGGTGGTCGTTGGATGGATTCGATTATGGCAAGGGAGGCTCGCAAGGCCGAGAGATATGATGCGCAAAGGAAGCTTATTTACCTACCGGAAGATCGGATGAAGGAGAATTCTTGGGTAGCCAATACCATATATCCGCTTTCATTGCTGTGGTTTGGATGGTCGATGTATTATGGGGTGCAGTACATGGTGCCTATCAGCGCGCTTTTCATCTTCAGCTTCTCCTCGATGCTTCACTTTGTAAGTCCAGAGACTCTCTCTTCCTCTCTACCGCTCAAAATATGCCGTCATTGCAATCTTTGAAACTTCTCAGACTAACGTCGTTCACCCAGACCCTCGGCACAACCATGCTGACGGAATTCGTCCGCAAACGTAGTTCTGCCGGCGTCGCCGTTAATAACTTCGTCCGAAACATCCTGAGCTGCGCCGGGACTATAGTTGCCGCGCCATGGATCGAGGGTGTAGGTGTGGGCTATATGATGACGACACTGTGTGTGGTTTGCTCGCTGTTGGGGTTCTTGGGTATCTGGCTTATTAGCAGGAACGCGCAGAAGTGGAGAGCGGCGATGGATGAGACATTGAAGAAGATGGATTGAGGTGGGAGGATAATCGAAGTACAGAATTCTATATCCAACACTTACATGCCCGGATGTTTCCGTTGCGCCAAAAAGAGCGATTGTGGCTGCTTGTGGCTTCAGTAGTGGGACCCAGGTCGAGTCACACGTACTTGTCATAATTAACATCATGATCCGTGTAAGTGGAGAAGATGAATAATGGCAAGTCTGTGCTCTCCGTCCCCGGCGTCCTTGGTAATCAATGTCGAGGAGAAAACTCGGGGATGCATCGGGCGACAGGCCGCCGCACGAGGAGTGCCGGTCTATGAGGCTCTGAGACATGACGTAAGCGACAGCATCTGAGGTCCAGCGTGTTATGTGCTCAGGGCATTTGCCGATGGTCCTGCTGTATAGCTGGTTTAACCCCTGAGGTAAAGAAGCCAGTAAAGGGTTATATTTAGCGTTTAGAATAGTTTCGACTGTCACGACGTCATTGCCAAAAATTGCAATAATTAGCCTAGATATTGGCGGTACTTCCTCACAGCCATCTTGTCGAATAACCGGAGGTCTACAATCCAAAAGAACTAAAGCTGATTGGCGAGCCTAGGGTGGTCATTCATCGTGCTTTATAGTCTGCTTAGGCGTCTAACAAGTCAGTGGGAGGAGTTTAGAAAGTGATGTTCATAGAAGGTCAGTTCCTTGGACCGGCGATTGACAGCTGGGTGGGCTGCGAAGGAGCAGGCCGCTGGCTCTTTTGGCGTTCCATTCCCTTTTCAACTCCCTCATATTGCCAAGGTTGTCTTCGGGCTCGAGCGTCGGAGGCCAGGCGACCCAGAACAGCTTCTTGCCACCGGCAGCAATTTCACTGACAGCGGCATTCCACCTCTTCACCGATTTCTTTATTTTCTCGAGGTCATCGGTGATAGTAGGTGCCCAAGTGATCCAATAGTGCTTCTTGCCGTTGACAATCGTTTCTCCAAGAATGCCGGTGGCTTCCCAATCATGAGGCACCTCATCGGTGCAAGAGGCTTCGTTGCCCTCTACCGATCCAGTGTTTGGGGTTCGAAGGCTGGCGTTCTCCAGGCGCCGTTTCCGTCCAGGCTCATCGCTGGTTCGCGAGTGACGTTGTGTTACGAGCTCCGTGGTCCTTTTTTGATCGTCCTTAGTGTCCGGTATAGCTTGTTGAGCAGATGGGAGAACTTGATCTGCGGTGGTTCGTTAGCCATTCGTTCACGCGGCAATCGAGGGACTAACTTGCCGGTTTGCTATCTCGCTTATTCATAATCCTCCAGTGTTGAGTGACAGCTGACTCCTCCCGCTTCAGCTCGTGCGCAATCCATGGCCACGGCATTTCCTCCATGACCCATGCGTTCAGCATAAGCTCGTCGAGTTCTGACCAAGGACATCGCTTTATCTTTCTGGGATTTTCGTGGGGAGCAACAGGGCTTTCGCGACGGGCAGAATCGACCCTATCACTGAAGTCTCGGCCCTCGTGATCAGAATCGCTGTCATGGGATCTTCCTCGGCGGAAACAGCATCACCGTCGATCTTCATAGGAGTCGCTGCTGCTGTGGCGTGAGTGGTTGTGTGTGCAAGTCGGGGTATGCCACTCTCGCCGTGCTGTCTTTGCCGTTTATCAGGTTGACAAGGTTCCCAGCTTTGGTCGACGTCGGTTTCTTCCCGTCGCCTCTTCCGGCCGATACTGTCATTGCCCTCTTCTCCCGCATTGTAGTAGCCAGGCTGGGTAAGGAGTTCGATGCCCGCTTGACGTTCCTCCAATTCATCAGCGAGAGCGTCTGCCAGGTCATCAACCTTGGATCGAGACAGAATTTCATGTAGGCTCGGCGGTATGGATCTAGACTGTGGGGTACTGGGCTCGAAATGTGCTGGAGGTGAAGTATGGGCGCCAGCCGAGACGTTGGTCTTGGGTTCGTCTGCATGTGGTGGGCTCTGCGGGATGCTTGACAGCATCCGATAGGCATCAGACTCTGGGGTAAGGGGCTCGATGCCAACCTTTATAATAGCGTTAAACCATAAAGAAAGAAGAAAAAAGGATTATTAAACCCCCCGTTTTATTTTTAACTAGATTTAAACTAAAATATAAATAGACTTTATTATTAATCTTTCCTTTAAGAATTAAACATAATTAATAAACTACTTAATTATTATTAATTAACTAAGGAAAAGAAAGATTTTTAAAGCAATAAATTTTATAACAACGGAAAAAGTAATTAATTAATTTATTTAAGCCTTTATATAATACTATAGATTCTTAAAGATTATTATTTCTAATTAAAGAATCTAATTTATTAATTAGTTCTAGAAAAAACTATATGTGAAGGTTAGTGGATCGAATTGGTCAGGTAGCAGTAAGGTGCACTGAGGTCTTGTTGGGACGCTTGAGAATGGTTTGGACAACTTTGCATTGAATTTGAGTGGGCTTCTGTCAGCCCTCCTCACAGTCCCTCCGACATCGTCTCAACCCTGGGCACGCTGCGGTTGGCTCTGGTGCGCAGATAGGGAGGCCGGAAAATTCGGCCCTCGGACCCACTATCTTTGGCTTTAAATAACCAGCCAACCCTAACCCTGACAGTAACCAAACTAAATATAGATAAACTTTAGAAATCAGACTATCTAATAAGCTAAGTTACATGCTTTTTGGGTAAGAAATAAGGGGAATGCAGAGGTTCGAAGTTAGGGTCTTACAATAGCCCAAAAAATCGACTCACGGCCACCAAACTCATCTGCCGGCGCGCACGCCACATAGGCACTTAGCCGAAAAAGTGCCAAGTCTAGGGTAACTCCCTACGTGAAGTCTAGGGTAACCCCTTACGTGCAGCGCCCACACAAGCGTTTCCGTTTAACACTATATATAAATTATTAAAAACTAAGCTCTTTATTAATAAAGATAGTATTATAATAAGAGTTAACTTATTCTTTTTACCCTATAAATATAATATACTTACGATAAAAGCTAAAGAAGTAAAAGCAAAAGAAAATAATAAAGACTTACTAATAATACGCGTTAATTACGTATTTAAGAAGCTTTATGCCATTCTTTTAGAATGGTCTTTCATCCCGTACGATGTCAAATCCCTCAGTATGGATCTCTCGCCAAAAAATATTAATTCTCTGTCTCGCTATTCTGCGTATATGAAAATGATCCTTGGATTTTTCTGCATTTAATGTACATGGTCACTCAGCGTCACGACTCCTTGATCGTGAGGAAATTAATAAATTAATTTTGATTACTGGTTGCTTTGTCTCTGTTAAACTCTAAAATCCTGGCGTTTTGTTTGCAACTCAGATCTTTGCATATGATCTTTTTCTCCAAATCCCCGCACCAGGCTGACTAAGCAGACCCCCCTGCGGCCCGAAGGGCCCATCCACGGCGAACGTCCATTTGGCTAACTCGCTCCGTGCCTCCCATCCAGCGAGTTCCGCCCGTACACACCACAGGAGCCCTACATCAGTCCAAGGATCCAACCCGTAGGCGGAGAGCATCAACCCGGACAGCCTTACCGCTCCTGGTTTGAGTCGTCGCACAACGCGGGCATCGGGGACGCCACGCACCAAGCCCCGAAGGCGGAAGTGGGCGTTTCCACCAGCAGCAGCAGCAGTAGTAGTCCGCCCACCACTAATACGACCACACGGATGTTCTTCAACAACAGCGGTGGCATGCCCCTGGCCCGAGGAGCAGCGGAAAACAGCAGCAGCAGCCCCTACAATGCGACGGACCAGCTCCACTGGATCATGCACGCCGTCCAGGTCCCGCCCCAGCAGGACGCCCTCGAGACCCTACGGCAATACCTCCTGTGCAGCCCAGTCGTGATCCGTGGCCTATCCAGTGGGGAGACCCCATTTTCCAGGCTGGCCAACACGGTCTGGCAGCAACTAACCTCGGACGGCACGCTGGGGCCCGAGCCGGTGTGGAAGCTGGCCGCTGAGTGCCTGCGGCAGTTCCTTCTCCTAGGCGAAGACCCGGATATTCTAGTCGGCGACAGGCCCCTCCTGATCTGGATCCTCGAGCAGCCCGCGCGGACCAGGGCGTTCGACCTGCTCTGGCCGTTCGTGTGGACCCTCGCCCAGCAGGCCAGCCTGGTTAACCATCATCACCACCACCACGGCCTCAACGCCCTCCATACACTGTTCCTCTCAATGGGGGCAAACGAGCTCGGCCTGGCCGCCATCGTCCCCACCGAGCTCGCCGCCACCCGTGCCCGTCTCGTGAAGCTCCTCATCAACCGCGTCGCAGAGGCGGGGCGCCTGGCCGACCGCAACGCCCAGGGATACACAGCGCTCCAGCAATACGTCTACCACACCGCGCAGCACGACTACCCAGAGCACGTCCTCGCCATCTGCGCCGAGACAGTCCGGCACGAGGCCAGCAGCACAGGCACGGAGACCACCAGCAACAGCAGCAGCAGCGCCGTCGTCGCGCCGTCGTTCGTGGCCGACCTGCGCGACCAGGCCTCCGCCGCGAGGCTGCTGCCCTTCGTCTGGACCTCGGCGTGCCAGCTGAGCGCAGCGGGTGACGCCGCCGCCGCCGAGGAGCACCTGGATCTCGTGATATGCTGCATCGGGGGCCGGGCCGAGGCCGAGCAGCTCAGGGCGCTGCTGCCGCGGCCGGTGGTGCCGGCGCCGTTGGCTCTTCCTAGTCCTGTTTCGCCGTTGGCTGTCTCGCCTCGGGTTGAGGTCAAGTATGCTTGGTGATGGGCGTCCGGATTGGGGAGGTTATAAGAGGAGAGAGTTGGGAGATCGGATGGTGCAATACCATAAGACGCGGAGGTCAATCTGGGAAATTCCGTTCGCTTGCAAGGAAGGGATTATGTCTTTCTGGCGGTCTGTTTTCATTCCTTTCTTTCCTATCATGACGTTCTCTTTCCACGAAACTGTCCCAGTCAGCAAACCCGCAAGCCCAGGATCACAGTACTGGGTGGGATAGACATATCCCTAAGAACAAGACATGAGGTCGGAAAAGATTCTTCAAAAAGCATATATAACAGACGAACCTGTTCATGGGGTGGATTATTAGCAGATCATTAGTAACGCACATTGGGTTTGGTTCCCTTCAATGTCAAAATCATGATTTCGTTATCTCCTCTAGCTGAAGGTCACCTTATATGATCGCCTGGGGCACGGCTTTCGCCCATTTATGTGCCACACCTTGCTCGATCGACGGACAGCTGTCTGCTGGTAAACTATCCTGTAGCCTGTATTGTGGTAGTCATTCAGTAAACCATCCTCCTCACCCAGGTCTGCCAACGGCAGAAGGTACGAGGTCCAGGTATGGCTAAGATAGAAGATTCGCCGGATTGATCCTGTGGTGAAAGTAGCTGGGCGAGTCCTAGACCTTGTAAAAACAAAATCCCACGTAGAACGATGCGGCCTCCATCTCCTCCGGCGAGACCAAAAGCTCGCCGCTGTGTCTATGTCGTACACCCATCCGCTCGCTTAGGGGACCCAGCGTAGGGTCATCCTTCTCTGTCTTCCAAATGTCGGAGAAAGTCTTGTGATACTGCAGCTCGAGATTGTAGTCCTCCGCCAGAGCTCGGAAGGCCTCCCAAGGAACAACGTACTCGGGCACCTCCTCGACGGCCTCGTGCAGGAAGAAGTTGTACTTCCAGCCGAAGGGAGGTCGGAAAATGCCGTCCTCTGGGGTCTTGCCCGGGAACCTAACCCGGTAGATGTCGTTGCCCCACTCGGCAGTCGGCTCGGCCTCTCCCTCCTCCTTCTCCTCGCCTTCCTCAAGCTCGCCCTCTTCCTCGGCCTTGGGCTCCTCGCCATTCTTCTCGGCCTGTTCAGCCTTCGCCTTCTGCTTCTCGTTGAATTCCTTGACCTTCTCGCCGATGACGTCAGAGTTGGGAATGGTGCCGATCAAGCGTCCGCCTTTCTTCAACGAGCCAGCCACGTTCTTCAGCATCTGGCGCGCCTTTGCCTCGCTCTCAAACGCGTAGTGCATGCAGAACATCATGGAGACGACATCGAACCCACGCTCGCTGCTGATGTTAGACTGCGTGTATCCTACTTGTCGTACGATTCAGCCCTGGAGGACGACCTGAGTCGAGCCCCTGGAGTACCGATCGGTGAGCTTACGGGACCGGTGATGTTGATGCGTGTGCACCATTGTCCTGAAAGCTATTATATGACGTCCTCGCAGTGATACGAGCAGAATTCTCCTGTTTACTGTGACCAGACTATCGACCAAAAAGACAAACACCATGTCAGAGACATTCTTTGGGGAAACATTAACATCCCAGCCCTCAAGTAGTGACCGCTGCACCTCCGACGGTCCACCGGTACCAGCTCGACACGGCAAGGATCGTCCCGGCGTCAAGCTACGCAGCGCCTGCAATTTCTGCCATGCTGCGAAAGTCAAGTGTTCCGGGGGCTCTGCTTGTAACCGATACCAGGCTCAAGACCTGCCCTGTACTTACAGTATCGCCATGAGGACAGGCAAGCCCAAGGGTAGTTGTAACCGGAAGACACTTGACAGGCACGCCCGCATCCGCCAGCAACACGCTGCCAGACAAGCCAACCTCGACTACAGTTACAGCCCGTCAACCACGATAGAGACAGGTATGAACAACGCCACATGGTTTGACGGCGTTTTACTCGGGATGGGTCTGCAGATTCAGGACCAGAACACCCCAGGTTTCAACCACTTAAACTATCCTAGTGACGTAAGTATCTCAGGTTGAACCTTGGCAACTTTCATGTTTAATGGATCTTTTCCCTGACCATATCAAGCAGTCACAGTCCCAGTGCTTTCTTTCACCAGAAAGCCTGTCAGATCAAAGCCATTGCTCGATTCCTCCCTTGACAGAAGAATCATCCTTCAAAGCTCATTTTTCTAATTATAACCAAGTCACTTTCGATATACCCGACATAGACGCTTTCAGCAATATCTGCTCAACAATACCATTCTCACCTTCAGCCTCATCCAGCGCGGCTGCGTCAAATGAACTAGAGAGCCAGGAGATATGCACTTGTTTTACAGACCAGACAAACACACTCACCAGGCTTTATTCTTTTCACCGCATGGTTTAATTGCATGCCAATAAGAAAAGGCACTCCGCATCTAGCAACCTTTGTCAACTCGACATCTGCATACAACATATCAACATGGCCCTCGACGTCTCAAAATCTTTCTTGTCCTGCATGAACTGCTCAAAGGATTCATGTTCGGTCCTCATCACAGTATCCTGTGTCCAGTTATTGATGCAACTTTATGAACATGTCGTGGCAGAGGTCCAGTCCACCACTCTGGGCAGCCACACAGCCACTTGCATAAATAGGACATCTTTAGGATTGGAAAATGTTGGTGGCGAGACTTCACGCATGTCATGTTGATTAGGTAACTATGAAGTCAGTCTGGAAGAGTCTGTTGCAATCCGGCGACTTGTGGTGCGGCGGGCTCTCCAAAAAGGACGGGAACTCCTATTGGCACTGAAGAGGCTTTCAATGGGGGAGGATCGCCTTGTTGATAGCAGCAGTGCCTCGGGGACACCACGGCTTCAGGAACTATCCGACATGCACATGGTGGCAAACCCCGGGGTGACACAGTCGCAAGGCGAAGTCTTACCCAAGAATGATCTAACTTTGGCTGATACTGCTTACCTTCAGCAGGTGGTGTGTCGTGGTGATGCAGTGTTGGATGTATTTCTACGGGTAGTTTGTCAAGTATAGAATTTAACGCGAGTTATAAAAAGATAATTTTTGTTCGCACGAAGTTAGCGATAGGGTCATAATACCCTCCGTTTCTCGCGCTGTAAACCTCCGGTCTCTTTAGTCGCGCGGAGCCTTCCCATAGCTCGCGATTTAGGGGGGTTCCTAGATTAGTATCATTGTTTGTATTCCAGGATATTCGTCGCGATCTAGGCCGGCTGGTGCCTGATGGTCACTTATCACTACCTAGGTACTTAGCTTCTAAGCTTCGTTAGGATCACGCCGCGCATATGCCTTAGACTCTGTTTAGCAAAAGCGCACGCCGAACTTATTGAAATGTGGCATTTTAACCGGTTGCGCTCTTAATCCGTATACATCCCGAAGGCGTACGGTCCCTTCACACAGTGCTAAACGCTCAAAGACGTGGCATTTTAGAGATTTATATTCTGACTTGAACCGCATCCACCTGACTTCACTTTTCCTTTTCTTGTGTCTTATTTTTCCTTCAATCCACCATTTTTTAAACACGTCCCCAGACCGAGTCAGGCCCGTTTACACCTCGATATCCAAGTGGAGACACGATCAAAATGCCACTCCAAACAACTGATCAACCGCGCCCTCGGATCTACATCCTGGGACAGCAATTCCGTTTGAGGCCTCATGATGATGCTGTCGGTGTGATGGTCCAAGAGAAAGATTATTTTCCCATGCCTCATACCAGCTGGGAGAGCAGCCTTCCCGCGTCAACTTCAACAACAATATCTAGCTTCAACATACCACCTTTTATTCCTGCGCTATGGTCAAGCTTGACTAGGACACAGCCCGGTAGGCTATTAATGCGACAGCTACGTCGTGCACAAGACGTCTTCAACAATTTTCGCGACCTCTGGAACGACTTTTGTTTGTGGTCAAGGCAACGTCAGCACTGCGAGTCCTTGCAGATCACTAGAACACCAAATCTAGAGGAACACATAAAATAGAGGGGACCCAAGGCGGCACAGTATGAATTCGGGTATCAAGATCCATCCCCTGATCCGAAGTGGAGGATGAAGCAGATTGTCGAAGTCAAGGACTATAGCGACAGGAATTTAGTATTTCACGCTTACTGTCGAAACATGACTTGGTAAGTTGGAAGCTTTCACCCCGTTTATTCCTCGCATTACAGTCCGCGCTGACGAATCTTCAGGATTTTCAGAACTAGGCAACTCGGTGTATCTGAATGGAAATTTCACTTACCTGGGCCCAACGAAACTCTCCCTCAGCTAGTGGGGGCGCCTCCCTGGTAACCCAGATAGCACTTGAGAGCTATCTACGAGCCGACTACAATATCACATACAAGTTTATAGGCAACACTGCCACATCTCAAGACATTAAAATGAGTCACGCCGAGCTGCTTGTGGCTCGATCACGATGTAGCTGGTGGTATTTGTATCTCATTTCACACATGAGCTTCCCACGCAAGTTCTTTCCATGGGTTTATTTTTATTGGGGCTTGTGTTGGAGGATTTGTCCTGAAGAGTGCTGTTCAGTACAGATTGTTCCATGGGAGGGCAGCCTAGGTGACTTCGACCACGTTGAAGTCGATAGAGAGCACAATAAGTTAAAGATAGATAGCCCGTAAGAGCAGTTCAATTGTCCCGTGGAGAACGATTCCATAGGACGTTACCTGTTGACTGGTGGCACCGTAGGTGTGTGTGACGTGCATTGCATTGCTTAGAGTGATGAGTGCCGTGGAACGGTGGTCCGTGGCACGCCCATGCTTATATACAAAGAAGGAGACAATGGCCTTGGGCGTCACCTCCAACATTATGTCCACCATTATCTTGTCTCACTGCACATTAGTTCTTGCCCCCGGAATTTCATTACGTCACTGCTGTGGCCACGAAGCCGACAACAGAGTGAAGCTTGTCTACACTAGTATTTCAGGTTTTTAAGAGCAAGAGAGAAATGAGGACCCAGTTGATCTGAAAAATATGGATCGGGGGGACACTATCAAAGAATTCTTTGTACGACTGAAGATCAGCCGATTAGTCATTCAATTATTCTCACTCATAATGTGCTCTGGGGCTTAAGATCATCATATAAACAAGTTGTTCATGTTAAGCTCTTGTTGGGACACGATCCAAAATGGATCCAATTTCCCTCTGAATTGAGCCCGATGGTATTGCTTCTATAGGAAGGCTATTTTGTCTCAAGTAGTTGCCATTGCTTTAATTCTCAATTTATATCAGGGCATTCATCACAATCATCCATACCAAACCATACCTTTCCTCGTGAAACATCTCATTCGTGCAGTCTGTTGTAGCTATTCGAGATGTATTGCCATCTCAGGTTTCTCAGCGTGGCGTTATTCTGGTGCGTCTTCTTTCAGGACAGAAGAGGCTGTCTCTCGGTATCGTTGCTATTCTTGGCAGCCTCCGCCTGCAAGAACTTAATAAATTTGTAGAAGATAGCGGCAATGGTAGCGCCCAGGAAGGGACCGACCCAGTAGATCTAGTACGCTGTACCAAAGTCAAGGGTAATCAAGTCAGGACTGAAAGTCCTAGCCGGGTTCAGAGAGCCACCAGTATAGTAGATTCCAGGTAGCCTGAAATATCGAAATCAGTATGGATGTTTGTTCCGATATATGACGGCAAAGGTGTTGCAAAATATACTTACTCAGCTACAAAGAGGGCGAATCTGATGACTAGAGCAGCCACCACGTTGGCCTCGTGCTTCTCCACAGCCATGAAGTAGATTACAAGCATCAGCTACATGGTAAGGAAGGTTTCAATGAGCAGACCCTGAGCAATAGTTACGTCATGGCCAAGCTTTGTCTGGATGACATAGGTGCTGGGGAAGATACCCTTCACGACGGCCAAGGCTACAACGGCTCCGAGAATTTGGCTGCTGGTTAAAAATATGCCCTTGATCTAGTTGACCTTTCCGACAAGGTATATACCAAGGGTAACCTTTTTGCGTCCTGTTAGCTTCTGCTAGGTAACACTACTAAGTTATAGCAGGGATTGGCCAAGAACCTACAGCCGGGTTGAAGAGACCTCCGCTAACTCTGGCGAAGATGGAGACATTGACAGCCAGGGAGAAGCCAAATACCAAGCTGATATACAGAAGCTGGGTAAGGTTTATGTCACCCGGGTGAATGTTATCGCCAACATAAGAGGTGTCCGAGTTAGCGACTTGGGCAGCCGAGAGTGCCATCAGGAGGAACAAGAATGTTCCCACGGCCTCCCCAGAGATTTCAACAGCATAAAGCCAAAGCTGTTTGACAAAGTTGTTGCGCGCCATTTTTAGAGACAAGTGAGCAATTGTTGTGGAAGAGTCTGGTAGTACCGATGTGATTGTCAAGACTTCACGAGTTGCGTCTGTACGAGGTCGAAGGATGGGCTCGTATATATACACACATCTCGCAAACTTTCCGAGATCGACTTATCTACCGCAATCCGCGATGATGTTTTCTAGCCACGGGCTTGCTGAAGGTTGTGCAAGTTGTGGGGTAATGTCTCACAGTGACTGGCCCACATGAACCATCACGATGAAAGAGCGGCATGAATTCATCTTGAAGGAAGTACAGCATATGCAAGATTCAGCGATCGGCGGTCAGAAGATGCCAGCCACAACAGTCACAACACTTGCCGAGGAGCAGGTAACAGGCGAGAGAACAATCTACAGTACATTTTCCCGGGATACAACAGAAGCCACAGCCTTAAGATCCACATCAATGCCCGACGTCTTCAATAAGGCGGTCGTGTGGGTCGATTGCTGAACAGCTCATTCGTTCTTGGCATCCGATACCACGGTCACCCTTGCAAGGACCCTGCATTTCAGGGCGAGATTGCAACCTCACCCGCTCAGAACCCTTGGGAACGCAGAGCTTTTACTTGTTCGAGACTTTTCTGTATGAATCAGCCGTTGATGCAAACCGTTCGAATACTTGGATCTTGCAAGGAGCAGGGCATTTGGACAGCCTCAATATGCTCGTGGCACATCGAGAATTTCGCGTTTGAAGTTTGGTTGCGATTGTCCAAACAAACACTGCCAAAAGAACGCGTGTCGCGGCCCAATGAGTCAGTCAGCCTTTAACACGCGACAGGACCGACCAGTGCCTCGATCCGAGATTTGGTTGGTTATCGGTGTTCCGTTCCTAGTAGATCAGCAGCTGAGTCTATCATAACCGAGCATGTGAGGAATTCTGACAAGACTGGATCAGACACACACATGCCCGTTGCGATGGAAATGATACCGTTCTCCGTCTCATTGCCGGTTGGCTGTTTGAAGAAAAGCACAACCCCTCAACGCAGAAAGACGGTTCAAAGCCTACATAGACCTGCATGAAAAAGATCAAGTACCACTGTCATCAGCATCGTATGTTTTACAAACGCTGGGTCTTGTTGACCACTGCATGAAGGCGCCGTATATGGCTTAGGACGTATACGGAAATAGAACGAAGCCAGGGAAAACAAATTAAGAGCGGGATGCATTCAAGTTGCGTCAGCTTTTGCGGTTTGACTAGCGTCGTAACTCATGTCATTTCAAACTTGTGTTCACGACTCTCATACATTTGTCAAATCTCAAGTGCTTTCTTCAGACAAGTCGGAGTGATCACCTGGCTTGTGAGCAACGTCTGTTCCAGAGCAGTGACTCAATCACACCAAAACTGATATTCACGCCAGGTGCGTCGGTGTGGCCCAAGAACAGAAGATTTCTGTTCCCTCAACTTCCTACCTGCTTGCTTGACCTGTTCCCATTCACGCAGTCTTCAGACCCCATTCATTCATGGAGACAACATGGCTGTGGCTAAGATCATAGCCATTGAGTTCTAAGCATCGCACTATCGTCATGAAGCGTGGTGCTCACTCAGCGAGCCTGTTAAGAAGCCTACAATTTCCACTGCACCGGCTTCACTCACTGAATCCGGAGAAGTTCCTGCTCTGCAATAATATATCACAAACTCGGTCCCAGCCAGCAGGCTGGCAGGGCCTGGGTCGATGTTTATTCGCAGACTATTAGCACGATCAAAGTAGTCCATTTTTAGACTCGGAGATAGCCAGTTCGGCGCAAAAGGGGGAGGGGAGTTGTTCCTCTGAACAGACTGGCAGGCTGAGTCCTTCGGCGATGTCTGGACTGTGGCGTCTTCAATGCAATTATTTGAGGGCCAAAAGCCAAAAAATCACATCTGATGGATCAGAGGAAGCCAAAGACGGGGTTTTGATGCATCAGAATCATCAAGAGAAACGAAATCTACCCTGGTAGTCGCGGCACTTCCCGCATGCTGCTGAACACGGCCATTCTGTGTAATAAATCGGAGATTCGGACCCGCAAAAACAGATGGCGCACCCGAACCGGCTATCTTATACATACTATCATATTTAGAAGAGATTATCCCGTGGGGGGTTATCCTGTAGAAGGTTGTCTCGTCAAAGCTTGTCCTATAGGCGGTGATTCTGTGATGTGTTTGGAGATGGCTGCTGTGATGGACAACTGCCAAGACCTCGTTAAATTTGCAAACGTGAATACCAGTCTCAGTGGCCAGCGCTACTACCACCAGCGGATATCATGAAGATTTTAATGTCACTAACCAATATTTCAATACTTTGAAGGTGGGTACTGACAGGAGATCCTTAGGTGTGCCCAGTAGCAGAAATGGGAGCTCTGCAGATCTTGTCTGCATTAGTTTGCTTGGAAAACCACTAGGCTGTTATACCCATCCCCTCAAATATTCTGTCATCGACTGTTCATTGACAGCAATTGTCAGCCACACCGAGGCAACATTCTCCAATTACAGTGACTGCCGGCAGAAACCTGCAGGTGACGTTTGGGTGAGGTTTCCGCAACATTTAAAGACCGCTAGCTTTCACCGTCACTCAAACGTCATGCAAATCCAACGGTCCTCACGCTGCGCAGCATATAAATGCAAATACCCTTTACGACGTCAAGTCTCAGCGCTACTCTAGGACTATAAAAACATTCTGACTTCAATATCACAAAGCAGACAATATGTCCCAAACTCATAGTGTCACTGAGAAGCTACGACAACATCAGGTAGTGCCTGATGTTTTGCCAGTCGGCATAGACATTCCTTCCAACCTGGTACTCAAATGGCCCAACACTGTTCTGGATTCCCCCGGGAAGGAGTTGGATCACCAGGACACTCAACCCGAGCCTAAGCTTTACTTGGATTCCCCGGTAAGCATTTCCAAAGGGTGCAATGGAATTACACCGCGAGTATAGTAACAGCGAACTAACAATAATTTGCCAGCCTTCCGACAATCAAAGCAGCTACATGCTCATAATGACCGATCCTGTCAGTATAAAAGTCTTGCATAATAAAGTGGTTACTGTCTGACACAAGGAACAGGACCTCATGGCCACCAACGACACCAACTTTGGCCAGGTCCGGCATTGGCTGGCCACCAATATTTCCGCAAGGGATGATGGAGAGCTGGTAATCCCTAGCGAAGGTAACATATCACCGTACATCGGGCCAGCGCCGCTGCCAAATTACATCACCCCTCGGCCGCACCGATACATCTTCATTCTCGCCCGTCCATCTTCCGGGACAGGGAACGTGAATATCACCCCGGCTCAGCTTCGTGAGCTACAGAAGCCATACCCCATGGCCATGTCGGGCAACCAGACACAAGACGTTCAGGATTTGAAGGATCGCTGGGGCTTCAATGCTCACGAGCTTATCAAGGTCACCGGTCTCCAAATCGAGGCGGCTACCTATATGATGGTTGGAGGCAACTTGAAGAGCGCTGCGACCAACATTGGTCTGACAGGGCAAGCGGTGGTTAACAAGGTGAGTGGCAATCAAAGGCAAACAAGTTCATAATAGTGGTCACTAAGAGAATTCTGGCTAGATCACTGGAAATCTGTAACAGCCCCTGCTTCTGCACAGTTGGTACTGGGAAAGCGTTGCTGTCATTATGAGCGTAAAATTGCCCTGTTCTACGGGAATCAAAATTTTGTCTTCGCATTCCCCGGAGGCAGGAAATTAGCTCTTTAATTTGCTCTTCAATTTATCATCAGACATGAATGCCAAGATGTATATATATGGATTACCTGTCTAAACACGCTCGCCTTTCTCATTGAATCTCTGCACCTCCCCGGTCAGCAATGCATCCTGCAATGCCCGCCCAATCTCCATGACCTTGACGCCCTTCTCAATGGGCAGCGGCACAGGCTTGTCCTTCAACACAGCCTCGGTAAACTCATTAGCCTCCAGCGCAAATGCGTCCTCAAATCGCTGCCAGTACTCAGGCTGCACCTGATTGCGGATACCCAACTTGTCCGCCAACACCACGTTGTTCGCCCGCGGCCAGACGTTCACCGACACCTTGCCCTCGGTGCCCGTGATTTCAGTGCACACATCGTGCCCGTGGGCCTGCGTGCGCGAGCAGTAGAAGTATGCGATCTTGCCTCCCCAGAACTCGACCACCCCCACACCGTTGTCGACGTCATTCATCTCCTTCAGCTCTGGGTGGTGCTGCAATGTTCCAGTGGCCCAGCAGGCCTTGGGGACTGGGTCCGAGAGATACCACAGGGAAAGATCTATATCGTGGATGGCACAGTCGACAAATATGGCACCGTTGCGCGGGGCGTATCGCACGAAGAAGCCGGTGTGGTCGAGCAGGTCGCACGTGTTGGACCTCACGATGAAGGGGTTACCGATGGCTTTGCCCTCAAAGATCTTGGTTGCGGCGTCGCGGTATGAGGCGTCGAAGCGGCGTGAGAACCCAGCCATCACTTTGAGATGGGGGTTGGCTTTCGCTGCATTGACGACTTCTGCGATCTATGGGGAGTAAGTCTCTATCATTAGACACAGTCTTGCAAGTTGAATTCGACATCTCTACTAAAACAAAAGGAAAAAAGATAAAAGTTGGCTCAAAACATCGGGCTTTACCATACCTCGTCCATGTTGGTACTCAAGGGCTTCTCGCATAAAACATGCAGACCCTTTTTGATGGCACCCATCGTCTGGCTGGCATGGACGTCCGTACTGGTCGAGATCCAGACAGCCTGCAAGCCCGGGTGGGAGAGCATCGCCTCATATGAATCATAGACGGTAACTTTGAACTCCTTGTACTCTTCAAAGGCGCGAGCCCATTCGAGTTCATGGGGCTCTGTGCTACAAACCGCCACGACCGAGGCGCGCGGCACGCGGTAGATCAGGTTTTGAACGTGGCGACGGCCCTGTATAGTATCGAAGAATTAGTTACACTTCATGAAATGTACGCCCAATCACATATCACAATAGGCAACACTCACCATACGACCGAGACCAGCGACAGCGATGCGAAGGGGTTCCATTGTCAATGATGTTGAAATTGGCGGCTGAGTTGTCCTCGGAATTATTTATTGACTTATAGCTTCAGGAGGATGGCTTCCAATGTCAAGAGATTTCGAATTCTCATCCTCGAGACCAAGACCTCTTAATATACCACTCTCTGGACACTATCATTGACCTGAATGCTTCAGATTTCCTAGTCAGCTGCCTCGGAGAAATCGTGGCATTTCACTGCCCTCGTGAAGCAATCACGATACAGCTGACTTTGCTACCTAGGTGTTATCCATATTGCCTTTCCTCCCTAGATATCTCCCACACAAGGAAAGGAAAGAAAACCCCCATAGAAGGAAAGAGAATCCACAGACAAGGAAAGACAACCCGAAGAGAAGGAAAGAGATGCCGTAAATCTGGCATGAAACCACACGAACTACAGCCGCAGCAAAGTGTAGCTGATCTTGTGGGGTAGCTCCCTTGGTGGAGCTCTCTAGCCTCTTGCCATCCCTGCAACCGCCGAAGATTCCCAGATTAGGCAATCGACGATAGAACCCTTGTCAGGCTTGGCACAAGTTGGGACCGCATCTGCTCTACGAGTGCTCTGTGTCAGCTCGTGTGATGCAAGACCGTGCAAGCTTGAGCTGGGGTTGGGTCATGGGCACCCGGGGCAGAGAAGGCCGAGGAGGGGGACGGGGACAACATTTGAATGGAGAGCGTATGAGCCTCTCACTCCTACTCCTTCTCTTCCTCCAGCTAGTACCGGCTGGTAGCAGATTCTCCAAGCTCGTTTTGCAGCCAGCTTCACCCTAGCTGCACCGACGATGTCGGTCTAGTAAGAAAGTTCACTTATACATTTTCTTCAACTAGCACTGTGTACTAGTAGCGTACGACTCTTTATTCCTGGCTCTCGTTTTAAGGCATATAGTAGGGAACCCTAGAGATGTTATTAGTACTTCTAAGCTGATCTGAGGAATTTAAGTAACAAAGTTACCAGGTTCGGTACGAATAACAACTGGCCAAACTCTACTTCAATATTTGCAGCGTGGGATCTTCCTCTCTTATCAAACGGGATATTCATGTGATTGACTGGTTCAGGTGTCATGAACATGGACAGATACAAAGTCTGTGTATACCGAAGACCTGGAAGCCGAGGACTGTGGGCCGACGAAATGCCATGCCGAACGGAGGGAGTCCCACCAAAAAATGCTCATATATGGACTTTTGTTTTCTTCAAATTCCTCTATCAAGCCGGAACAACAGTAAGTGCCCATGTGTGGGTGTATGTGTGTGTGTGTGTATATAAATCTATGCTCACTAGGCAAGCAGAACCCGTAGCATATCCATCTGCCATGCTAGCTCCTCGTTCTGGTGTCTTCCTCCTATAGCACTCTCAATATCCTCCAGGAGTGTCTGGCCCCATTTCTCCAGGAACCAGGCAGTACGGCCCGTCGCGGCCATGACCAGCGCATAGTACCCAAGGACGATGAGGGCTGTGGGTTGGCGCTGCCGCATCAGCGATAGGAAACTGTCTGAGAGCGGGATGGGCCAGTACATTGTGATCCTCATCAGGGGCATGCTGCTTGTGGCCTTAGCCCGGTCGATGTTGGTGATCAGGCGGTTCACCTCGGCCTGGCAGTAGGCGTCGGAGTGGATCTCGTGGGCCGGGTTGGATAAGACCTGCTGGAGCCTCTGGCTCAGGGCGTCCAGGAACTGTGAATTGCTTTTTTCGAGGGATGGACGGAGCAACGCCCCGAGTGGGCCCTCGCGGAGCAGTGGCTCGTCCGTTTTCAGGATCCCGTTCATGCCGCGGGTCAGGACGAAGATGCCGAGGATCTCGTCGATCTTGGAGGAGATGCTACGCTGTGATAGGGCGGACTGGGATGCGTATGTGTTGATTACCAGTAGCGACGCGGCGGCGAACATGACGGTGGATGATTCCTCGCGTAGCTCCTGTATGGCATCCTGGAGACCCCTGGCCGTGCTGCCGTCATGGCGGGAGGCCTCGGCGAGGTAGGCGGCGCGGTTGGCGGGATGGAGATAGGCCATGTGGTGAGCTGCTATGGCGAGGACCTGGTGCATGAGATACGGACAATTCATTCCCAGCCTGGGCACCTTAATCTGCCAGAGGTCAGGAAGCTCGTCGGCTCGAGGTAATGTGCGGCACGCGGCGGTGGAATAGTGGTGCATCAGCTCCAAGTGACTCAGCCATGGCTGGATCGAGTCGGGCTCCGATTCCACGGTGGGCTGATCTTGGGGACATGTCTGCGTCCCCACCTCACGCCGGACGACTGCCGGCGGAGCCTGGTTCGAACCGGTGTTTGGTGGGTTTGCTGATGATACTGGGCCCTTGCTCAAGATGGTGACGTACTTGGATGTTTGGACGCCCAGAGGCTCCTCGGCGGCAGGTCGAGAACTTGCGGCAGAGGGAGCAGTCTCCCTTTGTGGCGGGGCTGACAGCATCAAACTACAGTCGACACCATGTCTGATGCATGCTGTGCAGGGTACCTTCTCATCGCACTTGATATGGTCGGTCGCAAGACGTTAGCGAGGAACTTTTCCTCCGATACCTTTGGGGATGGTGAGTCTCTCCACCTGAGCTGCTCTTTTTATCTTTGTTCTTTCAATTTTCTTCAGGGTTTGATCGTTTCTCTAACCTTTACTTTTCTTTGCTTGCACCTTAGACACCCATTGCGGGATTTAGTCCGGCCGCTTCTTCGCATGGTACGGTAAGATGGATGGATACAGATGTAAGGCCAGTCAAGCAAGTCTTGGGAAAATTGTAAAAACGGTCGGTCGGGTCTGATTCGCTCAGTGTCTGCCTCGGGTGCAGCCCTAACCCTCAGTGGCAAAAATCAGCGAGTAAAATACTTAGGTTAATAACAAGGAGGGTTGGACTAAATTGACATTTACAGATACTAGGCTTTCTATCTAAAATTCCTCTACTTTGGTGGGCCGCTAAATATCTTAAATGAATATGTTCTTTTCAAATCAACACGCACGCACGCACACACGAAGAGCACACATGAAGACATCATCCTCGGACCTCAAGAGCAGTTTTTAGTCCACGACTTCTGGTGACGGTACGGCACTTATAACTGCTAGGAATGTCCCAAGAGGCATATTGGTTATTATGATCTTTTGGCCGGGTGGTCTACGTGGCTTCCAGTACATAGTCCCACCGCACTTCTTATATCTTTAAAATACAGTCTCCATTCCCATCATCTTTCTCTTGTGCAGTAGACCTAAGAAAACTAAGGTAAAAGAGGGACAAGTAAGTTCTTTAATGCTTTAAAGTTCACCAGTAGGGAACAGGTCATATTCCGAAATCATGGCCTGCTTGAGCGGGATCGCGCGGGCGGGGAGGGGCACATGTTGCTGCTGCCCACGTGTGTTCCAACAAAATATGTATTGCTCCGATTTTTTTTGATTTTTTTTTCTGTTCACAATGGCGCCGGTAATTTGAAACCGCCCACGAGTTGCTCAGCGTACAGACCCGCAGGATCGTACTTGTCCCGAATCGCGACCAACCGCTCCAGATTAGTGGCGTTGTAGCTGTGGAAGACGTCTTGTTTATCGCCGGCGTTATTGAGGTACAGGAAAGGTACCAGCCTGTCGCCGAGCTGATCCTTGATCTCAGTGTTGAGGTCATCGATCAGCTGCCGGATGCTGTCAGTGTCGCTGTCCAGCGTCCAAGAGATGGTCTCCTCGCAGTAGAAGTATGGTCCACCCTGGGCGTCGATACCCATGGGGTCCCCAGAAGCGTCCTCGCCGCGGCCGGCGACGATGTAATTCTTTGAGATGGGGTTCATGGCTAGGGTTGAGATAAACCCGGTGATGTTCTGGCCCCGTTCTTGAACGTATCTGAAGAAGATATCATGCGCCACAAACATGGCATCGAGATCGGACAGCATCGAGAACCCGTGGAAACGGAAATTTTGACCCTTAACCTGTTCAAATCCTTCGTCAGATTCTACCGACCAATCTGCCATGGTACGAGTAGAGAAGGTATTGCTTTTGGGGAAAGCAAGTGGAGGTAGAAATTCTTCCAGAGCCTTGGGAGTGGTATCATTTCCGTTGTAGAACAGGTCACCTGAATAGGTGATGTTGGGGCTCGCGAAAGGAACGTAAGACATGGTTGACAGGACAAAGGCGTGTGGATCAAGCACTCCTTCCTGGCTGAAGTTGTACAGGCTGTTGATGAAGGAATCGCGCAGGTTGGGACCGTAGGAAATCTTCCCGGCGGTGACCTGAGGAGCCTCGATAGTCCTGATGTCAAACCTGGTGACAATGCCGAAGTTATTTCCTCCACCGCGAAGAGCCCAGTAGAGATCAGCGTATTCATTATCCGCTGTTGCGTACACGATGGAGCCGCTCGAAAGGATCAACTTTAGGTCCATAGAATTAGCACAATCATTGCCAGAGGAAAATGGGTTCAGCTCACTTCATAACCGGCCAAGTTTGCTGATGCCCACCCGTACTGGTTGCTGAAGAAAGACATGCCTCCACCCAGCAGGAAGCCCGGGACGCCAACAAACCCGATACGGCTGCCGACCACGCTCAACCCATATGGCTCCAGGTATTCGTAGATGGCGGCCCAGGACTCGCCGGATCCCACCGAGACTATCGACCGATCCTGGGAAAGGGACAAGCCAGTCAGATTACTGGTCGAGAGAAGTATCCCGGACGAGTCGATGTTTGCAGAGCCCTTGACAGGCATCCAGCCGCCTCCACGCACGGCAAACGGTGCGTTCGCGTCTCGCACCGTCGTCACGGCAGACGAAAGGGCATCCGTGCTGGTTGTGGTGAAAATACATGCCGGCCCGAGCCAGTTCTCGGCAGAGAAGTAGTCTGGATATTACTTGTCAGCTCCATGTTCCTCCGGCCAAAACACCGTCGCATTGTGGTGCATCCCCGCATGATCCAGGGGCTTTTCATGTTCCACCTTACCCTCATTGATAGCTTCGAACAAGGTCTCGTTTGGGAACAATGTAAAATGCGGAAATTGTTGGCTCAGGGCAAAACAGGTTTCAGCAACAGATAAAGTATTCGATCTTGATGCCAAGCAGGCCGACTCTTCTCGGGGTAGCGAAAGCGCAGCCAGCCAATGAAACCGTCTGGCAAACATCCTGCCAAATCTTAAGACCTCAATTGCCTCCGAAATTGTCAAACGAAAGTGTGAACAGAGTGATTTGTAGCTACATGTAGCCCTAGGAAATATATAACGAGCAAGAAAAGCATACCAAAAACGTCGACGAGGGAACAGCGACCACCCTCTCTTTTCAAAGATATTTCTGCCCCGGCCCGCTAAAAGAAAAACATTCTTGAGAGATCTACATTCGGGTCGGGTCTTGACAGCTTCAGTAGTCAGGTGCTATATCAGTCTCTAGTATAGCGTTGAGAAGGCCATGGTTGCGTTGAGCGTCAGCTCGGGATTCCGGGCGAATCAGGAAGCAATCCGAGTTGATGTGGATGCCTGTCATCCACAGACCGCTGAGACACAACGGTCCGAGTGCGGCAGGCCAGCACGCACAGCCTTGATCGAGATTGGATACTACACAAATAAACAGACCGCCGATAGGATTGGAGTTCGTGATCGACCCAGCACTCTTTAAGAATCAAATCATCTATTTCTTGCAGGCTGTTTGTGGGACAGTGAGGCGTTAACACTACCTAGGTACGTAGTAGTGGCAAAGCAGCTTGCAGGCCCACGTCAAAGCTAATTTCATTTTACTCCTCCTGTGCGATTCCCTAATCATATTCTGATTTACAAAAATACACTAGCAACGTACCCGTCCGGGTTACGGGCCGTTGCGTGACCCCCAAGGTCTATCCGATTGCTATGTCCAGAAAGGCAGTCCATGGTCATCCGCCAGAGATTAGGTGAGCCTGGATAACAGATCTCCATAGAGAGGTAAATATGAGGCATTTATATGAATTAAGTACTATGAATAATACTTCTCAAGCCATGCAGATTGTTATGGCAGCTCCACCGGTTGGACCGGTGGCTTCGTTTCGTAGTGCAGCTCTTGAGGTTCTCTCATTCCCAATTCCGCGAATACGACCTGCTTGTAGGATGGAGGTACAAGGCTTATGGGCGATACAGTATGCATAGATGCTCCCCAGGTCTCGTTCTCCTGCGTCTGCGGCCGGTGCCGTTGCTGGTCGTTGAGGGCGATAACCATCTGCTGGAGACGACGATCTTGCTTCTGTCGCTCCATCTCGAGGCAGTGTCGTACGAATAAGACAAAATGCAGAGACCTGCATCAACGGCGTAAGTACAAGGTCGTAGTAGGTAGACCTCGCCCGTTTTGGGGACCGCAACTTACGAGACTAAGGCCAAGATGGCACAGATACAATACAAAACACCGAACCAACTTGACCTTGGCTTGTCAAGGTCATCATCTCTTTCGTCGACAATGGCATTTTTGGTGACGTATGCCGTCGACGCCGACCCCACAAGCCATAGGATGCAGTACACGGCGACATGTGATTTGGGCTTGAGGCTATTCCGCGTCTCGCCTCTCCTCCACTTGAGGAAGAGCTCGGTCCCGTTCCATAGTATTCCAATCGAGGCCTTTGTTTACCTAGGTCAATAGTTTTGCCCTCCGATTCCAGCAGTATAGGGTTTCGACATAGGATCAAAAAGGGAACAACCGATACGTACCAAAGGGAGTGTCAGGGCTGGCTCTAGAATGTCGACGGGTGCCGCCCACAGGGCTATGCTTTCGGCAATGTTGACCACTGAAAGAAGGATGACAGCCAGCCGCAGCTTGACGTTGCTAGCGGCCCACTTCCTCTCAAAGTCGGTGAATGGCAGCTCAGGAATATCATTGATACCCTGTTCCAGAGTGGTGGGAAGAGGGTGGTCTCGTGGTGAACCCATGCTGTCGACACCAAGCGGCGTGACAAAGGTGCCTCTCATCCTTGCCTTTGTCTCCGCCGCTCCTAAAAGCATGCCTCCTGGCGGAGAGAACTACGGGCCGAGTTGCGGGAAATTTCTGCACGACACATGCATGCAATGGGGCTGAAGTTGGGACAGAGGATCATACAAACAGCAAAATGTCTCTCGGATGTGTTGGAGGTCGAAGGAAGGTCCAGAATTAGTATCAGTGTGGGATATTCCAGACCCAGCTCTGCTTCTGTGGGCAACATCGAATAGATGCCCGAGTCAGGCAGAGGTTGGTGTGTATCGTTCCACATAATCGGGCGCAATGTTCCCCTTCTTCGTTCTGCGCCCGGCCCAGGTCTCAGGCTCTTCGGTCCTATTACGAAGCTTGTCTCTCAGAGGAGCCATGGCAATCGGCGCTAACGATGAAGAAATAAGGTTTTCGAAAATAGATCAATGCTTGGGTCATGTCGGTTCCGTACTCTTATTTGTTGGACAGGGGCAGCTGTCAAGGGCCGCAAGGAACAGAACCGAGAAGCTTGTGGAGACCGGCTGAATCCGAACCTTGGGGAGCCAATGAGAATCCAATCCGAGCCGAACCCGAGCCCAATCCGAGCGCGAAATTCCCAGGTCCCTCCCTAAGCCACCAAGGTCTAGCACTGGGGTTACGTACGGCTATGTCTATTGCTTGGTGCATCAACGAAGACCGTGAAACAAGATGATGCGCCGGTGAAGATTCAGATTGCGAGCACTTGGCCGCTCTCTTCTCTTTTCCCAGATAATGCTGTATATAACTGGACAATAGAATACAGACACATCATTCAGAATGGACAATCAGATCCTCGTATTCAGACCTCATCTCTCAGCACTCGCAATACTTACATCTGGGCCTTTCATCCAGTGTTTATCTCCTCATCATTTTCAAGGCGATTGGGGCCATTCTTGCCTAGAGACCTCTTTGAGAACAGCAACAACAAGACAAATTAAAGCAGTCCATCCGACTTCACAAACACAAAACACAGTAATCATGGGTCCCAAAGCAATTCTATGCATCCATATTGTACAGAGTGTGCTGGTGGTATCAGTTGTCAGCATAACGGCCGCTCGACTCTTCACAAAGGAGGGACCAATGGCTCGAGCCGACACAATGGCATTGTCAATGGTACGTCGAAGAAAAATATGTCTTGTCCTCTATGCTCAGAGGAAGTCCTAGCCCCTTGTTAACATCTCAATCAATCTAGGGCGCCAAGTCACTCTTCTTTCTTGCCTACGAGTTGCTTTCAGAGCATGTTGAAATGTTCAAGAAGTGGGCCAGTCTAAAGGCGAACACGATTTTGAATTGCATGGAAATTGTATTCTGGGCCGCCGTTGCCTACCTCCTGATTCAGTCCAACATGCAGTCGTGCACCGGCCTGGGCTGCACTTTGGCATGGGTCATAGTTGTGATGGCCATCATCCTGAGGTTCGTCAAACACATCTCACCACTCACGTGCTAACAATTTTGGCTGACTCTTTCTGTTTTTCTCTGAACAGTATCATATCTGCATTTGCCGCGTTTGTCTTCTTCCAGGAGTTCCGCGAGCACAAGGCTCGCGGTGACGGTGAAAAGTCATCCCGGGAGCGTCTTGCTGATCATGAATTGGGCCATAAATCAACTCAAAGCCTGTAAAGTGGGGGTATGAACCACAAAAATTAGATTCGACGATAAATGATCACAGTGACTTCCTGGTTCAAGGCGTGAAGGGGCGGGACGAGGAAAAAGGAAAGTTTAGATGCCCTAGATGCTGTCCTCATTTTTGAAGCGAATTTAGCGAGCATTACCATCTCATTCTTTCCAAATGAAAATCATCCTCTCCAGATAGAAATTCAATATACTCAAGTACAATATACCGACTGAAATGGAAGACCTGCCAATTTGCTGAAGTGCGGGGAGATTTCCACATTGCATTATTCTATTTATCGTGCCTGTCAAGGATTAGTAGCGATCTACGTGGGTACGCACCTTTAAGGTCTATCTATGCCTTGCATCAACAATAGCATTCTATCTTTTGTGGAATTCCACTCGGCACACACATGGGAAGTTGAGTTGCATGAAGGGTCCGCAGCCACAAGTTTGGGAAGTGAGTGTTTCATCAGCCTAGAATTTTGAGACGGAATTTTCAAGACATGCAGCCTAATATCTTCGTACCGTGTCCTTTCTCATCTAAGAACGCTTCAGAATCGATTTTTCGGCCAAAAGAAAGCTTTGAAAGCAAGCAATGAATCCAGGTGGGCGTGGGTTGAGACGGGTTGCATGGCACAGATCCTCAGATCCACTTTCCTTCTTTGCGGCTTGAATCCTGGTGTTGCTATCTGACGCCAAAAGCGGATGATTAGATTCGGGCCAACCCCATACACCAATCCAAGATCTGGGGCATGACAGCCAATCATATCACCATGCAGTGTCTGTGGCCTGTTTTATCTTTTCGTAAGCATTCTCATTTGTGATCTCACAAGCTGGTGTCAGCCGCGTTGACTACGTCAGGGGACCTCGTATCTGACCAATTCTTCTGAGCATGCATGCCTTTACAAAGCATTTGGAACGTCTCCTGCAGCGTAGAAGCCATTTGCAACATCCTCGGGTGTTGTTGATGTTATTGCGATCAGTACGTTCGGCGTACTCAGGTCAGTAGAACTACCGTGTTGTAGCATTTCCATGCCGGAAGAATTGTGAGCCACTCCTCAACATGTTATTGGACTACGACAGCCGCTTTGACAAGGCTGTAACGAGGCTGTAAACCGGCATACTTTGTGTCTGGGACGGTGCAGGTTAGGAAATGTGGTGAGACTATCATAGTGAATGACACAATCTAGGCTATGTTCTGGTTGCTATGTACACATGATCGAAAATATAGTTGGACGGCGAATGGTGCAAGTGAAACTTTAACGACACACCGACTGCAGAGCACGCCAGAAGTTACCCCCGAGCTCCAATCATCAACATCATTAGGCAGGAGAGAGCTTGAAGCCGCCCCAGTTGAGGCGGGTGAAGACGCTCAGGGGATCATAGGCGGAGCGGATTTCCTTCATTCTCTGCACGTTCTCTGACGGGAAGCCAGTGAAGGGGTCCTGAAGCTCGGAGACATCTCCCATGTAGAGAAACTCGTGGGCGAGTCCGAGATCCTGGTTCTTCTTGTGCCACTGCTCGATAAAATGCAGGGCCCAGTTGGACATGCGGAGATCGTCCTCGGCCTTGGCCCAGCCGGTGGACAACTGCCAGACGATGAGGGTCTGGTCGTCGTCCAGGCCCCAAACATTGCCCACACCATTGGTCTTGGCTGGCGTGTGAGAGCTGGCAAACAAGGGGTTCAGCACCAGGGTAGGGTGGATACCCTCGACCTCTGCGACCTGGTCAACCGCTGCGGTCCAGGCATTGACGATGGCAAGCAACTGGTCAACATCTGGCTTAATGGTCCTATGCGCGAATTGCATTCTGAGAGATATTCTGGGTCAGTACGGGACGATCAAATCTGGGTCAGGTTTTGGGTTGAGGAATTTGCTTACCGCATGTACTGGTTTGGGCTTTCCAGAGTCGAGTGCCAGTAGGCGGGCGTGGTGACGTTGTTGATTCTTGTCTCAGCTGGAATTGCAGAAAAGTTGACGAAACGAGACGGCGGGGAAATCTCGCTTTCCTCTATGCCCATGATGGATGATTCGAGGACCTTGGTGGTGGCGTTGTACTGGATACTATACACGGCACCGGCACCGATCTCGCCATTATTGTTCAAGGCCATGTCGACAAAAGCGTTGATGTAGTCCTCGGTATACGACGCGTTGTACAGCTGCATGGTCGTGCTGACCTTGGGGACGTAGTAGGCCTTCATCGTGAACTTGGTGACGATGCCAAAGTTGAGAGCGCCTCCCTTCAGAGCCCAAAATAGGTCCGGGTTCTCGGTGGCAGTCGCAACAACCTGCGTGCCGTTGCCGAGCACCACATCGTAGCTGATCATCTGGTCCATGCTGTAGCCGTACTTGTTGTTGAAGTAGTGCATGCCACCGATGAGGGACAAACCCGGCACTCCAACAACTTTCATTCGTCCTCCGATCGAGTACAAGCCGTATGGCTCCAACGCGCCATAGACATCCTCCCATCGATTGCCTGGTCCAATCTCGATGGTGGCATCGCCAGAGCCGTTGTTGGCGTTGACCTTCATGTCTGTCAGGTTGTTCAAGGCCAGTAGCACGCCACCGTTGATGTTGTTTGAGCCGGGGTACTAAAGTGAGACAGGTCAGCATAATTACGGGGACAGGCTTGGAAGAGTCTTGACATACGGCCATGTGGCCACCACCGCGGACGGCGAATTGGGCGCCGCACGAGACGATGATTGAGACACCAGCAGCAACTTCATCTGCGTCACTTGGCATGAAGATGCATCGGGGCGCCAAGTCAGCCCTGATATCCCAGTAGTTGATGGCCTCGGCGGCATAGTTGGTGGAGTTGGTGCCCAGGAGTTCGGCTCCGAACTGCGACGCGAGCTGTGTGCAAGCGCACACAGCACCGGCAGCCAGTGAAACAACAGGGGCCTCGGTGACCTCGGCCGGTGCTTGGGCTCGTGTTAGCCCGGCGACCGAGAGACCTCCGAGCAGAAGGATTTCTGTCGAAGAAAACATGTTCTTTTCTCTTTTGTGAAAGAAGGACGGAAATGAGGAATTGTTGAACGAATGATACCCAGAAGGGCTTTGACAGGTCTATGTTGAGAATTGGAAGAGGATGGTTTCGGCCATGTAGGCATTCCCTTAGATGAGCAGTCTGCTCGATTATTTATATTATTATTTCCAAAGCCTGCTTCTCGTGGACACGAGCAGATTTCAAGCCGTGTTGCGTGGTCTAAAGGGGGCTTATCGCCTCGGAACCACTTCATCTCGGGATGATACCAGGAAGGCGTCTTGGACTCCCGAGGATAGTCTGTGTTTGCTCGAGTCGGGCCCATACCTGAGCCTCTTTCCAGGGCTTGACTCGACTTGACTAGATACGCTTCTGTGTAGATCTCCAAGTTCTCTGGCCCACTAGCTTAGATCATTTAGGATGGGGCTCATGTATTCGGGCCGTTCATGACTTCAAGATTGCAGCCAATCATGATTAATCCCGAGGCTAGGGCTGGAACCATCAGCCAATTATATTCGTTTCCGAGGCAAGGCTTTGTAGCTGAGCCAAACACCCCACCCCGTGGTGGTTGTATTGCTGGCGGAGCCAGCTGCAGGAACGATATGGCGACTCCGAATAGGATCTAAAAGAAGATCTACCATCACCATAAACCCCAATTATTCTCAGCCGCTCAATCATCGGACTGGCTCATTACGTATGCATTCGTTCTTGGCCTTACGCACGATGCCATCTATCTCGACGATCTCGACTGTACATGTGTCAGAATTCCGCCTAAACAACTCTAATCCCGCGAGCCATTCCCATAGAGCATCTTCCCCGCGGGCTTTGAGATCCCGAGACTGGCGGCCGATGATTGCATGGGATACTTCGTTACTCTTAAAATTTCTAGTCTCCACGTCATTGTCCTACTCGACAACTGGATTGATCAACGAATGCTGTCTCTTGAGAGACTCAATGAGTCCATTCCCAAGCTCCGTTTGCCAGTCATTGCTGGTCTGCCACAGCGTACTAGAGTACTCGTGTAGCAATCTGCCTTCAACTTTTCCAATCCCGCGACAGCCCTTGTTACTTCTGTGAAGCGCATATTCTCGCTCAAGGGTAATGCAGCCCTTTTCCAGGCAGTGATTCCTATCAGAACAAGGATATAAGCCCAAAACCTGAGCCAGGATCTTGACGATCAAAACTGCTGTAATCGACGCAAATATTGCAGTTCCCGTCGCCGAAGTACCCAGATATGCAGGTTTGCAAACCATTACTTGCCTCCCTCCCTCCAACCTGTGAGTAATTCGACCATGTCGGCCAAATTGGCACCTTCCAAAGTGAACTACGAGCCGATCCTCGCCATATCAGGGAGCTCAGTCGTTGATTTCGATGGGCCTAAGTACAAGCAGCTCATCAGTCTTGTCAGTAAAATTTGCCACGGACTTCGAGATGTGGTAAAAGGCTCATAAAGCGTGAAATCCCAGGGTCGCCAGTTAGGGTCAGCGCCTGCCTGCAGCAACTCAGAGAAGGTAAGAGGACGATATTTGCATCTGTCTTCAAGCTGGAGATGATAGGCACGGGTATGTGAATTTCATAGGCTCAGCAGGACGGCATATTTTTCATTTTTACTCAAATTTCCACCTTTTAGCCTTTGCATGATTGTTTTATCGCCCGCGTAACACTCCGCCCTTCTACTCACCACGCGCAGGACAGCCCAGCACAGTACCCAACTACACCACAGCGCCCCGCGTTCTCTGTATAGCTGGTGCTTCCTATCACCTTACTTTCTAGCGGTCTTGGATTTATTTGTTGAACCATCCTTCTCTCGCCAGTGGCTTTTTATTACTCAAAACTCGACTGTAGCCCGTGAGAACAAAAGATACAATAATTCTATAGCTCCCAGTAATCCAAATCCCGTGTGCTGTTATAGACCGTGAAATCAATAAAGTGTCCGAACCTGGTGCCATTTGCTCCGAAGTTCTCAGCAGTCACATTCAACAGGAAGGCCGAAGTAGTCCCAAGTTTCCCGGGGAACTGTGTGTCCAAGAGATTGTAAAGCTCTTGGGGGGAGTAATAGTCAGGTCCCTTCGCTTCCACTTCATGCTGCCAAAAGTCCAAATAACTCCGCCTTATAGTTGTAAATTCTTAACGGTGGTGTTGACTTTTTGAGGAGCAGAGGATACCGAGATGGGGCACCCTGGTGTTGCCGCCATGGCTCCGGTTCGAGCCGCAATATCCTACATGCGGTTGATCTTTGGGACCCACACCAACTGGTCGAGAACGTTGCAGGACCTTTGACTCAAGACACGCCGGCCTGTCGAGCTACCAGCGGGCGAGGCTCGCGGAATGTCGCCGAGGAACCTCCTTAGGGGGGCGGGTTCCTGATCGGCGTTGATCCATCTAGTGATTGTGACAGCTACTGCAGCCCTCGGTGGGCTTGAATTTTTCTTTCTCCGACTCACCGAGTCCCTGAGTTGTTTTACTGATGGTTTGGGGCCCGAGGGGGCACTTGCTCCCTGCTCGAGCTCAGCTCCTGGGAGCCATGCTCGGAAACACGTGGGTCCTTTGTTCCTCGAATTGTCAGAGTGGAACCCGGGAGATATCGCAATAGCAGATGGATCTCGTCCCGGCCACCCGACCCACAGCGGGAAAAGCATACTGCAGCCTGCAGCGGTCACTCTAGTATAATGGTGGTGCGGCTGGTTGTCAGCAGCGGCGGAGCAGAAGTGCATTGAGCGATCTCAGCTTGCCCGTCCGGGTTTGTCCTGCATGAGCATCGATCCAGAGGTGTGCAGGCACAATGTTGGCATATAAGAGGCTGCGATTGTACGTCTGTGGATTGACTGCGCCGGATTCGTATTATGCCGGAATTCTTAGCGCGAGGAATCGGTCAAAGAAAGTATTGATTGTATCTGTACACACGCAAGGCGCTAACACGTCTCGAAGCAAAGCCTGCTGAGGGTTGTTGAGCAGACGGTCCCAGCACTGACGCGCTCGTCATCGTGACAAATACAGACAGGCGTCGACGTCCAGAACAAAGCCTCTTTTGGCACATCCCAAGCGGCTAGGAACAGGGATGACGCGTGAAAACATCTGCAAGGTCTTGCCTGAGAGAGGCGCTGTTATCAGACTTTGGCGGCGGCAGAACTTTTCAAGCTTCAAACATGTGAAAACAATGACATTACACTGCCTGCTCATAGGGTAGGTGACTGCGTGTGCGAGTATTGCACGGATTTCACTATCGGTTTCGTCGGTTGTGTAACTACTACTTGCGTCTTACTGTGGTGAGACAGCCAGATACAAGCAAGATCTTATACGACCAGCAAGGCTAAGGACCAAACTTATCATGTACCCACTTATGCTCTGTTTAGTTAGTGTCGATCTTTAGAGGATATACAACCGGCCAAGCCGTGAGGCTATTGATAAGGAGTAATGGGAACGGTAGACCCGGCCAGGACGGGTGCTGCTGGACAATCAATGCGGCACAAGACCGGCGTCTCGTGGCGTTAATTGCTTCGTAGTAAGCCCGGATAGGCAGCCTGCTAACAAATCCTGAATCGTAACGGTGGCGGGAGGCTACATACGCTGCCTCTGGCTCCCGCGGCAATCAGTCGTCGGCCCTATAGCTTCGACATGCCCAAGGTGGGAGCAGTTGACCTAGATGCCTGCCGATATGCAGGACTGTACTTAAAACAAATGACATATGAAACTCGTCTGCTGAGGCTCGCAGCTGAGCTTGAAGCACCCTGGGCAAACTGGTTCTGCTATCAGGAAGTTGACATGTGCCTATGTGTTTTCCTTTTTCGGCAGATCTTGGAATCGTTCCGATTAACACAGGGGTCAGGTATCAGGGCTGGACTGCTAGTGGGCCGACCCAGAATCGGTCAATTAATCGTCAAATTCTGGCCGAGCCAGCAATTATTTGGGCAGTCTGGCGGTTCCCTCAATCCTCGGACGCAACGGTCAGGGCTTGTCAGGCACAAGCGTTTGTCTTGTTTGCCCCAATACTGATGTAGCGTGTTGTTTTGGCTACTGCTTAGGTTTGCCTGCGAGATGCGGTTAAAGTTACTTCTCTATGCCGGTCCCGTGCGCTCCAATCGGCTACGGACCACCCGTACATGTATGGCGTGGTGCACCCCGAACGAAGGTCATGCTATCACCTGCTTTTCTCCGGAGGGCAGCGCAGGTCCGCCCGTCACAGCCCGCGGCGTGCAGGTAGAGACCCCGCGATTATGGGATGGTGAGGCGTGTATTTTATATATATCGGCTGCAAGAGCAGGTCCAAGCCGCCAAGGGCGGTGCATCGGCTCATTGGCACGAGTAGGCAGACAGGGCAGATAAGCAGGCTGGAGTGTGGAAAAGAGGGCCATCAGGCGAGAGCTCGGAGAGATCATGCCACTGCCCCGTGACGTGGGCATGGGACGATAGTGTGGCACCTTCTAGGCCCTCTGACCATTAGTGACGAGTTACAGACCAGATCTCGTACAGCAGGTGCTGTTTTACATGCAGAGCCATGGTTAATCACATCTGGGCAAACACGGAAGCTGTCGCCATGGTGCTACCAGAGCATAGTTGCAAGGTCGGAGCACCTGGCATCGTGGAGAGCTCCAAACTACCGCCGCTCAAAGGCCACGCCCCGTCTTTTCCACCCGATTAAGCAGTCCCGCGCTACAACGTAGATCTTGCCCTGGCAGCATAGCAGGCGGAAGGCCACCAATGAAGTCTTGGTCCTCTGCATGTACTGTACAACATACACTGCACGGTCCGTAGTAATATTGCTAACCAGGATTAACTCGATTAAGCTACTCGAGGAGGCATAAGCAAGGAGGCTGTTGTTCCGGCTGTATCGCGACGGACTGAGGGCGGGTGCCAGATTTAAGCAGGGAGCCAGCCTCTCGTATTGAGAATAGATGCTCCAAGCGGAGGCGCTTCGCGGGAGCGAGCGAGCGGAGCGAGCGAGCGAGGGCGAAGTGCCTCTGCCGTTTAACTATTTGCAAACTAATATACTAAAAGAATGGCCCTTGTGAGCTTCGAAGAAGCTATCTACACAATATATAACATAAAAATAGTGTTTAATAGTAATAGCTATAGCATAAGAAAGATATAGTTAAAACGTAGATAAATACTAATAACTAATAATTACTATAAGGTAAAAAGATAAGGTTTAATTAAATTTAAAGAATATATAAACGAATAAGCTATATAAAAAGCTTAACTAAAAAAACGTTAAATATAAGGTCTTAAAAGTCTTTAGCTTATATACCTTTAAGCTAAATATACTGATAGAAATATATAATGTTTTTTATGTTAAGTGTTATAAACACTGGGGTTTCTAAGTAAAGAACGAAGGTATATAAGTGTCGTAGGTGTCACGGCTGGCTGCTGGCTACCCTGACCATTCCTCTACAGAAGGCCGGCATGTAAGGAGAGGCCCTGGCAGGTCCTGATTGGCTGGAATCGGGATAGCTAAGCCGAGGCAGACCGTGTAGTCCGAGCGCAGGGAGAGATACCTATACGCCCTGCTCGCTGCCCCGAATAGCTTCCTTCCTCTTTCACTCTTTAATTAGCTACTCTTGAAGTCCAATTGAAGCTATAGCTAGTCTTTGCACTATGCGCCCCACGCTCCGTGACATAATAGCTAATTCAAACTATAGCTGGGAAGCTTATATCCTACCTCAAGCGCTTGATAGGAGGCTTGAGAAGATCGATTAACGATACAGACTACCGCCCTTGCCACGAAGAGACCGCTACGAGAGCCATCTCGGCAACGCCGGACACAGCTGCGGAGACCGCTAGTTAGAGCCATCTCGCGTAGGCTATCCCCCAGACCCTATACGGAAGGAGTTGGCACCTCTCTCAATAGATGCAGCTGACGATATCTACGGCCTCGAGGACCCTCTCACCTATCAACCGACTGCAGCAACTGCTACAGCAGATGGTTGATACGTGGACCTTCGAGCCGGCCGAGGCTAACGGAGCTGTAACAGCTACCCAAGCCGCTACGACAACGAAGCTCAATCCCTAACCCTCAACTCCACCAACCTGATCAACAGCATAAGAGGGAAGCCAGAGCTACAGCAAGCCCTGATCGCAGCGGCCCGCTACTACTCGCGGAACCAGGAACTAGAACAGCGTAACGAACAGCTAGCGCGAGAGCTTCACGACTCGCAAATAGTAAACAATTTCTTAGTCAGCCGTACCTCCGCAACGCCACCGCTACCGAGGACACAACCGGCGGGGCAACGACGGTCTACGAACTCCCAATCAGAACCTCGAACTACCATCGAAGTGCTAGGCAGCCCTGATCAGAGCGAGGCAGAAGAACAGCAAGGACCCAGAACTACCAGTCGCTATAAGTTGATAGCAGACCCCCCACTCCTCGAAAATCCACGCGTCAACAAAGGGATAAAATACCAGCAGTGGGAAAATCTTATAAGGAATAAACTAGAAGAAGATGGAGCGGTCTATGGATCAGAACGACGGAAGATTGCATATATATATTCACGTACAGCCGACCATGCGTTAGATAGGCTAACCCCGATGCTAGCACGCAGCAACCTCGACCGCCTGCGGACCGCAGAAGAGGTTTACCAGTTCCTCTCGGAAGTATTCAAGGACCACCAGGAACAGGCCAGAGCCACCGTGCAGCTCCGTCGCTACAAGTTCCGGAAAGGCGAAGACTTTAGCCAGTACTCCGCCAACTTCGAGACACTCCTGATCGAAGCCCAAGTTGCCAAGAGTGAATGGAAACACCTTCTATTCCTGTCGCTACATTCGGAACTAAGGCGAGTCCTGATGGACCGGTACTCAGAGGAAAGCACTACCTACCAGACTCTGGTAGGAAGATTGGAAGCCTGGCGGATCTAGACTCTTATCTAGTATCAGTAGCTGTCAAGAAGACCCAGGGCCTGGACCAGACCAAAACCGCGAGGGCATCCCCGCAGCCGCCAACGAGACCACAAGGATCTCGGACCACGCCAGCCCCATGGTCCTCAACGGAAGGAACCACCCAGGGGAAGTGCTTTACCTGTGGAGGAACGGGCCACGTGGCTAGGGAATGCCCTACAGCCCCCAGGAAGCCAACACTAAACCTAATCGCAGACGAACAGACGTTAACGCACGAGGAATCCGATCTAGAAGCGACGACGGAGAGCTCCGGCGAGGAGGAAAACTAGACAGCCAAGGCCAAGTCTCCTCCTTGGCTACCCTGGTAGCATCAATATCGACACCAGAACCAGGCCAGCTACTAGGCGGCCACCGATTGACTACCACCGTGGAGCTCTCTATAGGAGGATATGCGTTCCGGCTCCGAGCGTTGATCGATACTGGAGCCGATGGGTACATCATACTTCGTGAAGATATAGCCACTCTAGCTACATCTCAACTAGGCGCATCGCGCCATTCACTCCCTAAGACAGTTTCGATTCGGGGATTTGCAGGCAAACCCTCACACCAAGTCACGCATTATATTGTTGCGAACCTACGCGTCGACGGCCGGCCACTGCGCGACCAGCCCATGGTAGAACTAAGCATGAATGAAGAGGTAATACTAGGTAATAAGTTCTTTAGGTTCTTAGGTCTAGGAACATAAATGAAAAAAGAAATTGATTATTATCACCATCATTTATCTGCATTATTTCTTTGAGGCCGCATTGCCCTAATCTTTTCTCGCTCGGTATTTGTCTCCTACTTTTATAGTCTATAAATACTTAGAGTCTTTAAACGTGTTAGGTGGCTAACTGTGGAAATTCAATGCTTGGGTGCTTATTCCCTGCTTTTGCCGTGCTCTAGACCGGCGAAGAAAGCCTGCACATTTGCAACCCATTCCTCGGGCTGAGCGAGAGCTGGCCAGTGACCTCCAGTATCATGACGCATGAAGTAGGTGATGTTAGCTCTGCGTTCAACCCATGTTCGCGGCTGCCAGCTGTTAGCATGAGGTTCAACTCTAGTCACTGCTCGAAAGTCATACCACCAAAGGGAATTTAGCAAGCTCCTTGTAAGGGCCATTAAGATTCCCCCACTGGGTAACACCAGTGGGAATATCAGTCTTCGGATACGCGAAATTGTCTGGCTATTAAGACCGGATTCAAGTTAACAAAGTAAATAGAGGAGATCTTTTGAGAAGCTTACCTGACTGATCTCCATGTATGTTCTCATAGCACCATATGGCTGTTGGATCCAAGTTAACATGGTGTCCGTGATGAGCTCATCATAGCTGTACGAATATCCGTCACTGCTGCCTTGTTTAAGATCCCAGAGCCAAGCAGCCAAGCCAACAGGGCTATCAGTCATAGCTGCAGCCAGGGCCTGAGGCTTTTGAACCTGTACTGTAGCATACGCTGCGTGCTTTGCGTACCACTCGTCGGTGGCCGCGATAAAATCGGTCTCTTCCGGATTTGTTTCATTATTCGCGTGGCGGCTTAGGTCAGATGGTTCCGGCACAGAGAGGAAGAAGTCCGTGAAGTGGGTGAAAATGCTATCGTGGGCATCGGCGGTCATCCACATACCAACAGGCCAGCCGATGTCTGTTGTGGCGATTGCGTAGGTGGTATAGCCAAACCGCTTCATCATGGCGTCAAAGGCCAGCCCTATCTCTCGGGGGCCTAATCCCGCCAGAGACGGTGACGGGCTAAATCCAAAGCCGGGGAGATCAGGAGCGACGATGTGGAATGCTTGGCGTTCACTTCCTTTGGCTAAAGGCTTCATGACCTTGGCCCATTCTAGGTGGGATGAGCCCCAGCCATGGACCAGAAGCAGCGGAATCGCCTTGTCGTTGGTAGATCGCTCATGGACGAAGTGAATCGGAATGGGCGCGCTATAATTGCGGTTACCGGGAACTGTAGTCGCGTAATGTTTGAAGTCTCGATTCATTCTCTTCTCAACAGTCCTCCAGTCATATTCGTTAGCCCAATATTTGGCCAACTCCGCGATGGCATCTTCTGGGGGCCCTTCGATCGTCCAGCCGGAGTGAATGCTAGGCGACGGGCGAAAATCACAGGCTTTTCGCTGAGCAAGCTCGATGAGGCCTTGGTCCACATGTATATAGAAGTGTTTAGGTGTCGTTGTCTTCGGGAAGTTGAAATAAAGCCCGCTGGAGCCAATACTGTTTGGTGACGTGGCAGCGCCAGAAGAGGCTGCGAGGAGCAATGAGAGTGAGGATATTATTGGAATATAATTGAACATGGTTGAAGAGTTCAGGAAATATAGGCAAATTGAGAGATGAGGAATGTGTCGCTTAGATCAAAGAACTTGTAAATGAAGGAAGGATGATGCAGGGAAATATATACCTTTTCTAACTGATCTGTAGGAATGAGTCTCGCAGCCATCGACGGCTTTGGACTGCAACGGGAGGCAACTGCCGGACGGGGAATTGTCCGATGTTAACATACTTCCAAATGGTCATTTTTGACCTACTACGGAGCCCGGATCTGCACTTTTTAGAACCCTGTAGAAGCTTCTTTGCCCCCCTTAATGCCTAATATTTATATACCTCCAGCTGCCTAATAGGCACTAAATACATATATCTAAGGCCAATATAGATACCTAAAGAGACTTTACATAGCTACTATGTCTTTAAGAATAATATTGCCTATAATTAGTGTTAATCTAGAACTAGTTAATACTTAAAAATAAAACTAAATTTAATAAATAAGATCTTTTAAAATACCAATAGCCTATCTATATATTTAGTCCTATAGTCTTGTAATGATCAAGGTTTCCTGGGTCCTCTAAACCGTGGATCAGGGTTTATGTCCAAGATACATAACGAGGCGGTTAATTGAGCAATGGGGTTTCTGACAATGATTACAAGCTAATGAAAGCTATTTAGGGTAAATACTTAGATTGACTGCTAAAGAGCTGTCTATACTATCTAGCTATCTGGTAATAAGTGTATCCTTATATGTCTATCTCTTTAGTAAGGCTTGCCAAGAGCACTAGTCGCTCCTGGCAATCTAGTATAGAGGAGCATCAAGAGCACTGGTCGCTCCTATTGCTCCTTAGTGTTAGATTACTGGGATCGATTATCACTCTAATCGATCCGTCTTATCTAATCAGCAATTATATAACTATTAGCTTAGTCCCTTGTACCATTTATTTAGCCGGTATGCTAGCCTAGTAGATTTATTCCTTCGCAAAACCAACTATTGGTTCTATTTCTATTAGGGTTGTAACATTATTCCCCTCCTCTATACTTCTTTGTCCCTAAAGATTTAAGTAAGTTTCCTATCCTGTTTCCTTTGTGTCTTTATATATCCTTCCTTCTAATTATTACATTTTCTCTATTATATTATTGCGTGTTGCCCGAGGTTAGGTTAAAAAGACTTATTTAAAGAAGTCGGAGGAATAAGCTACCCTTACTAACCTTATTAACTAAAAAGGTATTATATTTAAAACTATGCCTTGTTCTTGCTGTTTTAAAGCAAATCGTATATATTATATTGCCCCTAAGTCCTTACGTTATGGTAAGTACATTTATGCCAAGAAGTCTTATAATAGAAATAATGTAGCTGCTTTTTATGGGTTTTCTTTTTCTTTTCTTGGTTTTTCTTCTTGCTGACTTATTATAATAAAATGCTTATTGTCTAAGCAAGAGTGTTTAGAGAAAGAAGAGATTAATACTAAGGAGGAGTTGTTTTTACTTTAGACAAAGTTATAGACCACTGTAGGTTACTTGGCCTACTTGTGTTGCTAAAAACGCTAAGCCAAGGAGCAGTCTTTTAAGTTATTCTGTCGTGGTATCTAGTTGCTAGATAAGGAAGATGCTGAGTCGGAGCGTTGCTGTGAGGAAGAGGCTCGGGTTACTGCTGATATACGTTTTTTTGGAGCCGCGGGAATTTCTAATTAGCATTCCTTAGGTCTAGATCTAGACAGTCTGAGGGTCCCTGCTAATTTTCTTGTTAATCTTAAAAGTCCTGTAATACTTATTAGTAATTTATCAGGTTCTTAAGGAGTTCCTAGGTATTGTCTTTATTATTATAGTTTTTCCATTTAACCAGGTATTTAGTGTTGGCATTATGCGTTCTAGAATTAAAAATCTTCTCTACTTTCTATTCTTTTTCGTTATTATTAAGTTTAATCTATATTTTAAGCTATATATTAGCTGGTACTAGTTTTAAGAATAATATATAGAAGACTAGGTGTATCTATATTTTTATTAGTAATAAGAGTCTAAAGTTAGTATCTAATAGTTTCTTTTTAATCTTAAATAGTCTAATCTTCTTGTAGTCTAATTTGTTGTTTAGTCGTTTGGTTTTAATGTTTTTTCAGAGTAGGTAGACTTTATCCTCCTTCTTTAAAGTTGGTCTCTTTAACCTTTTTCTATTGATATAGGTTGTTATTTGTTCTTATATAAAGAGCAGTTCTTGCTAAAGCTTTTTCTAAAGATTCTAAATCTTGGTTGCCCTTTCTATAGCTAATTATGCTTCTGGCGTAGAGATTGGTTCTCTGTAGGCTTCTAGTTTATAGCTATAATTTATATAAAAAGGTGAGACCTTTGTAGTACCTATATCTACACTATTGTAGGCAAACTATGCTATAGGTAACAGTTGTACCTAATTATCTTGTTTGTAGTTAATATAACTACAGAGGTACTGTTTTAAAATCTAGTTTAGTCTTTCGGTTTATCTATCCGTCTAAGGGTAGAAAGCTATAGATAGCTTTGATTTTATACTAAGTTATCTTATAAGTAATTACTAAAAGTTTAAAGTAAATACTATTTCTTTATCTAATACTATTTCTTGTAGTACGCTATGGTTGCTAATAATTATTTATAGGAAAGTATATACAAGATTATCTACATTGCTTGCTTCCTTATATAGCAGAAAGTAGGAGTACTTTATAAATCTATTAATAATGACTAGGATATTGTCATACTAGGCTCCTGTTATTAGTTTCTTTAAAAGTAGTATCTTAATAATAAAGTCTAGGCTAATAGATTGCCATAGTCTGTTAGGTACTGGCAGAGGTTATAGCAGGCTATAAGGTTTATATCTTGCGGTCTTACTTTTATAATATATATTGTAGCCCTAGATGACTGTTTAGACTTCCTTCTTTATTTCTAGAAAGTAGTAATGTTATTTGATTCTTTTAATTGTTACCGTAATTCTTTAGTATCTATATACTAGGGCCTTATAGATCTGTTTAATGAGTTTCTTTTATAGGTTTATAAATATAAAGAGTTGTTTTCCTTGATATAATATTTTATTATCTTCTACTATTTGTTCTTTAGCTTCTAAGGACATGCTTTAATAGGCTGCCTTAAGCTTATTTTCCTAGCTAGGGTTGACCTAGGCTCGGAGTATTATTGCTAGTTGTCGGAGTTCTTATAATAAGTCTCTGTCAGGGGTAACTTAGAAGATACTCTATATCTCTGGTGGAACCTTCTATAAGTAGTCTAGCTGTCTGCTGAGTATATCTACTTGTCTGTTCTTAGATCTCTTACAGTAGGTGATCCTAAGGTTAAATTGTAATAAAAACTCTGCCTATCTAATTTGGCGCTTATTGAGTTCTTTGGTTATCGTGAAGTATATAAGGTTTTTATAGTTAGTATAGACTTAAACCTAATGCTTAGCTTCTATAAGGTAATGTTGCTATTCCTTAAATACTTTAATTATCGCTATAAGTTCCTTATCATGTATAGGGTAATTAAGCTCTGGTCTATTAAGCTTTTTCGAAAAGAATGTAATAAGGTATAGTTTGCCTTAGTTGTCTTATTAACCTAGTTATCCTCCTATTACAAAGTCTAAGGCGTCGGTCTTAACTTTATAGACCTTATTAGAGTCTGCTTTAACTAGTATTGGTTCTTCTAGAATCTTCTAGGTTATTATATTGAAAGTATCTTGTACTTCCTGTATCTATTGGAATTCTTTGTCCTTCTTGGTAAGGTCTATAAGAGGCTTTGTAAGTCTTTTGTAACCTTTAATAAATTATCTGTAGAAGTTAATGTATCTAAGGAATTCTTAAACTTTCTTAATGTTTATAGGTATAGGCTAATACTTAATGGCTTTAATCTTAGATGCTTGTATTACGATTTGTCTAGGTCGGATGGTGTATTTAAGGTAGTTGACTTTCTTAGTATAGAATTTACTCTTTTTTGGTTTAACTAGGAGTTTTACGTCCTAAAGTTTTTATAGTACCTTGTATATATATTCTTTATATTCTTTAAGTGTTCTAGAGTAGATAAGGATATTATCTAGGTATATAACTATAAAGATGTCTAAATATTCTCTGAGAATGTAATTAATCATAGCTTAGAACAATACTGATGTGTTAGTTAATCCAAATGGCATGACCAAGTATTTAAAGTATCTATAGCGCGTTTAGAATGCTGTTTTCTATTCTTTACCCTTTTTCATTCTAATGAGGTTATAGGCTCCCTTAAGGTCTAGGGCTATAAACTATTAAGCTCTTTATAGTTAGTCTTGTAGTTCTTTAATTAGGGGTAGCGGGTAGCGGTTTTTAATAGTAATGTTATTTAGTTAGCAATAATTTATATAAAGTTATAGCTTTTCGTTCTTCTTTAGTATAAAGAGGATCGGATATTTTACAGGTAAAGTAGATAGTTGTATGTAATCTTTTTCTAGGTTCTCGTTAAGGTACTCTCTAAGTACCTTGAGTTGTGTCTTGTTAAGTCTGTAGATTTTGGAGAATTTAGGTATCTTTCTAGGTTCTAGGGGTATTTTATAATCTTAGTTGTTATATTTAGGTAGTTTGGTATTAAGTATTGTTGAGAATAGTTTGGTATACTTGCGGTATTTCTGAGGTATGAACTCCTAAAGATTCTTTTCTGCTATCTTGGCCTTCTATAGGTAGGTGATGAATTATTGGAGGATAGGTTTGACTCGTTTTATTAAGCTAATCCTTTAGGCTTTTAGTGCTTGTCGTGAGGTATCTATGGGTGAGGTAATTATAACTATAGGTGTCGTCTTGTATTATATACGCTAGATCTCTTATATCTATTTTAACATTTATTAGATTTCCTTAATACGTTCTTATACTGCAAGTATAATTTGTTACTTTCTTGTGTTAATTTGCATTAGACTACCTTCTTTGTCAGGTTTGTATTGTATTTGGCTTGATAGTAAATTTTTCTTGTTGGTCTGCGGCAGACTACCCGGTTTATACTATTATTATGCTGGCTTGTTTAGGGGCTATTTTAAAGCCTACCTAGGGACTGAGTCCTTCTCTCCGTCTTAAGGGGTGGTTGCTAGGTTTGTTTAAGCATACGTTTGGGTACTGTCCTTAGGGACTAAGCTCTGCTCATTCTTGTAATGTATAATTGTTCCTTTTGCTAAGCTAACAGGGTTTGTCTAGTAAATCTAGCTAGTAGTCTAATCTATCTAAGGATTATTTTTTCTTAACTAGGGTATTTCTAGGATTAACTAATAATCTACCGTCTTAGTAATATTAAATAAGAGTTGTTTAATATAGTCCTAGATCTAGACCTGGAGGTGATTGGTCTCTATGTTGATAATGCCGTTTTTATAAGTAACTTTTATACTGTTGACTATATTAAGTCTATAGGGTTTCTTTTTTTTATACTATGTAAGGTAGTACCTGTTTACTATCTTTAGGGAGATGAAATTTCCCTGTACTTCACTGTTAATAAGTATGTAATATTAGTAGGCTCTAAGCTCTACCCTGATCTTTAAATATTAATAGTTATTATTAGTGTTTGTTATATATAAGTACCTTGTGGGTGTTTCTCCTACTGTTTAAAGTTTTATAGATAGCTTGTCTAGTTTTTTAGCTATTTATAGTCTTTTCTTAAGACTTTATCGATGCTTTTAATGTTTTATCGTATGATATTCTGTAATTATTACAGGTCTTCTATAAGTTGTTGTATACTTTCGTTCTATGTTATAGGCTTTATGGGGCTAAGGATCTGTCCTTGTTGCTATAGTTGGTACCATTTTTCGACTTTATCATCTATATATATTTGACATTCCTTATTCTTGCAGGTACGCCATCTAGTAGGGTTGTGTAGGCATGCTAGGGGGGTACGTAGGTTAAGTCGAAATGTTACGTAGCCTACATTGTTGTGTTGTTTCTTAAGTTCCTATCCTTTGAAGTCGCCTTTTTTGTAAGTTTGTTAGATATCCTGTCCTTGGTATCTTTGAGGGAACTAGTCGTGGCTTGCTTTCTCCTATATATAGATTCTACATTTGTCGTAGATGTATAAGGCCTAAGAGATGCTGGGATGGTAATCGTGACAAGGGAATGTCCTTCCTGTATCTCTATCCTTCTTAGTCTCCTTCTTTGGTTCTCGCGTTACTTGCTCGAGGGGTTATCCTATAATTAGTACTTCTATAATGTTAGTTCTAGGGGCTAGTAAGGATGCTCTTCCTAAGTATGCCTGCGGGTCTTCTTGCTATACTTAAAGTGCGAGTAGATCTTGGGGAATTTTTCCTGCTAGCTCCTTTTTTAAGTTGCGTGGGAGTTCCTTCTGTCCTCCTACAGCTAAGGTATGCCGTTATTCTATACCTTTGGGAAACTAGTTGGCTCCTTCTTTATCGCTCAGGTATGTAGTATAGTTGTCGTTATAATAGGCTGTCTAGCTAAGTAAGGCGTGCTTCTTAACTCCTTCGGCTTTGTCTAGTTTTGTGTGTACTAGCTATAATAGTTGTTATTAGATTGTCTCTCCTATTTTTAACTTGCCTTCTTACTTGTCGTTAGTAGGTGAGTTTTGGGGAGTAATGCTAAATAGGATTCTTCTGTTTTTTGTTGCCTGGTCTGAGTATACTGGGCACGGCTTGTACCATTCTATTCTATACTGGTAGTGTTGTTTGGTGATGGCTTGTTATATCTTTAAGCGTGGTGGCCTGCTAGTATGGGTGATTATGTTGGCTTGTCTAGAGCCTTTGGGTACAGGCTTTTAATCCCTATTTTTCTTAGGGCTATAGTACTCTTTTGTAAAGTATCCTATCTTGTTATAGTTATAGTATTTAATGTCCCTCTTGTTTTTTTATTATGCGGCATTAAGCTCTATGGGGCCCAATTGTTGCCCCTATTGGGTTGGATTATTACGGTTATATCTTTTTCTAGTATTAGGTTTGCTTTTCTAGTTATTTTGCTAGAATAGTCTAGGATTAATACTATGTTTCTCTTAACGTCTCTTGTAGAGCCTATTGTTAAGCTTAATAGCTAGTTTAACGTACTACAGGAAGTTGTTAGATTTATCATACCTAGCTAACTCATCTTTTATATCTTCTTTTAGTTCCTGGTAAAATATAAAGATCTTAGTGTTGTGGGTAGAATTAACTTAGGCATAGATTTGTCGAAATTTTACTATATAGGCCGAGGCTGGGCCTTTCTATTATAGTTTTGATAATTCCTTCTTAGCTTGTCGTTTCTCGTCAGGGTCCTGGAATAGAGCTTAGAGGGTATTCTCGTAGTTCTTATATCTACTAAATATCTTCTAAGTCTCCTACTTGTATTTCTCAAATTCTTCGGCGTTAACAAAATTAGTAAGGTATGGTTTAAACTAGGCAAGCACTCTTTTCTTAAGGAATAAGGCCGCGTATATAATTTGTTTTCCATCTGCTTGGCTGTCTATATGGTTGAAATATTAGTAGGCCCTGACTTGGGTAAGGTGAGGTTATAACTAGCCTGGGGTCCCATCATAAGGGGTCAGGCTGTTAAGCCTAACGTTTTCCTTGGTTAAAATTAGGGTGTTGACAATAGCGGCGGCAGCCTAGAAGGTAGTGACTTTCTTCTTGAGGTTCTCCATTTCTTCGTTCTGCTTGGCCTACCTATTTATAAGGGTACAGAGGTGATTAACCTTGCTGACCAATTCCTAGAATTATTTATTAGTTATCCCGCCATTGTTATTAGTGTTATTACTAGTGTTACTATTAATGGCGTCGTCTAATTCCTGTAGAAAGTTTTACTAGGGGTTGTTGTTTCCAAATCTAGACATTATAAAGGTATTACATGTAATATTGCTCAAAGTCTACGTTGTAATGTATAAACAAGAGCAGTTAAAATGTAATGATTAAGGTTTTCTAGGTCTTCTAAATTGTAGATCAGGGTTTATGTCTAAGATATATAACAAGGCGGTTAATTAAGTAATGAGGTTTCTAATAATGATTATAAGCTAATGAAAGCTATTTAGGGTAAATACTTAGATTGATTACTAAAGAGCTATCTATACTATCTAGCTATCTGGTAATAAGTGTATTCTTATATGTCTATCTCTTTAGTAAGGCTTGCCAGGAGTACTAGTTGCTCTTGGCAATCTAGTATAGGGGAGCGTTGGGAGTGCTGGTTGCTCCTGTTGCTCCTTGGTGTTGGATCGCTGGGATTGATTGTTGCTCTAATCAATCCGTCTTATCTAATCAGCGATTACGTGACTATTGGCTTGGTTCCTTATATTATTTGTTTGGCTGGTGTGCTGGCCTAGTGGGTTTGTTTCTTTGTAGAACTAACTGTTGGTCCTATTTCTATTAGGGTCGTGACAAGTCTATATAATTAATTATATAGTCTCCTATGTTTATTAAAATAACTAGCCTATCTTATATTGTAATTAAGTAATATACTTATAAAAATATTCCTTATTAATATCTTTATTATTAAAATACTAGTATATAAGTTGCTATTAGTAAGTTAGCTTATATGTATTACCTAGTACTTATAGAGAGTTGGTCTATTTAAAGGAAAAACTAGGTAAGAAAATTAGCTTATAATAAACTAGGTAGTATCTAGTAGCTATAAAAGAAAAACTTAATATTTAAATCAGGCTTACTTATATTAGGCTTATCTATATTAGGCTTATTTATATTAGGCTTATCTATATTAGGCTCGTCTATATTAGGCTCTTACAGGAAAATACTATAATTAATAAAATAAGATAGCTATAAAGGGTTAAGCTATAAATAAAGGCTAGCTAACTATATTTACTCCTTTATTAGTTTATATATATAATGATAACACTAAACCTTTATAGGTGTAACGGTCTTAAGTGTAACGGTCTTAAGGTAGTATATTATAACTAGCTAGGCCACTCTACGAGTATAACTAAACTTGTAGAATAAAGGAAATAACTAAAGATGACTACGTGTCCCCGCCTATAAGTATCTACACAGAAGGGTCTGTGTATTGGTTTGGTTTGTGCACCCTTCTAGGCTGAGAAATTCCAAGGCTAAGCCATCCAGGCCTCAGCCTGTTACAACTACCCCCCCTCTCCCTCTTTTATCAGTCCACGGCGGACTATCCTCAAGGCACTGTTAAGCATATAGGTTGGGGACAACTAGTTGCTAGCCCTGATTAGATATAAATTCTCCACGGGCTAGTTTATACGTGTCGAGAGCTGCCGTATCTGACAGGTTCTGTATCGGCTCCTACATAGGCCTTGTATAGCCTCTCTACTTAACAAGTACTTAGACTCCACGGCCTCTCTTCCAGTAGTTTAGTATCTCTTCCACCTTATATTTAGCCTAATCAGGGTTATCTTTATTTACAAGGGCTAGGGGCTAATAGTTATTATAGGTCTGGGAAGAGAGGGGGTCCTTGGGTACCTGATAAAGAAGCAATATATAGAACCTATTATAGATCCTAGGTAGTATATCTAATCTATAGTTATAAAATCCAATTACTTTTACCACTATATATTTAGCATTTAGCTAGTCTAGCTTCTTTAACAGCCTTGGTATCCTTATATTCCTAAGATGTAACTAGACTTTATTACCTTTCTTAAACTGTTTAGATAGGGCCCTTGCTTAGTTTGCATAGTACTCTTGCCTCTCCTAGGTAGATGCCATGGTAGCTTAGGTAAGTTCTATAGCCTCTTACAACCTTGATACAAAAGCTTCTCCTATAGTAATAGATGTATTACCTAATGTCTATAGGTCTCCCTTGTCTTTAATTAGTCTAAGGATGTCTATATAGTAGCCATGGATAGTAAA